>CM034358.1:35506254-36090444 GCA_019925275.1 Mytilus edulis | reverse complement strand
ATGGAATGTAATGAGAATACAGTAACATTATTGGATATTTATATTTTGTCTTTGGGTCTTTTTTAAAGTCACCCATTAATCTTTCAATCTCGCCAAAGTGAATAGCAATTATTTCACCGTGTAGCTCCCGGTCAGGATTGTAATATTCTTTCCCGTGGTCACGTTCGTTTAAGAGAAAAACAATCCTCCGTTTTTCTGAAAACTCCGAAGGAAACGAATTTCCCCAATTATTGGCTTGGTTGATTTCCTCATCGAAAACAATAGTTATAAGAAGATATTGCCTAAATGTCCTTGCTTTTTTGTTTTGATTTTTTTATCTTATTGTTAACCTCATCTCTTTCAGCTTCGCCATAAAGACGCATCATTTCAAATATAGGTGTCATAAATTCTGGTGTAAAATATTGTACAGGTACCTGAGACTGCATAGTTGGTTCCGTGTCTTTTTGTTTACTTACAGTGGCGATTGAATGCAATTGAGACAGCAAAATAGTGAAAAATAAGACAAATTTCAACTTGTCAGTCATCCTCCTGCCCATTGCTATCAATCGGTCCATTACTGTAAAGAAGAAACAATATTTCTTTTTAATTTCAAGTATTCTTAGAACATGCAATTTATCATTTCAGTATCTTAAGACAGAGCATAAATCATGGTGTAGTTTTAATTAAGTAGAATATAAGAACATTTGGTATTTTTATCAGTTTAAATTGAAGAATAATAGGGAATTTTGAATATCTATTTTCCTCGAAATGTATAGCAAGAATTTCATTGATCTATCAGAAAATAAGAAAAAAATTATATGAGCAAATAAACTATTTTCCCCGAAATGTATAACAGAATTTCAGTGATCTTTCAAAAAATGAGAGAAAATTATATTAGCAAATAAACAATTTCCTCGAAATGCATAACAAGAATCTCTTTGATCTATCAGAAAATGAAAAATAAACTTGGTTGTAATATATTAGATTTTTTTTCCAACGGAATCGTGTCGTTTTTTTTATTTTTAAGGCATACACATTCTTTCAACACTAAAATATTTTCCACAATTTGTATTTCAGTGTGTTAAATAGTTTATAGAATGTATACCAGTGTCTTATAAGCATTGTGAAAATTATTATCATTATTGTGGTAGTTTATATTATCATTATTGTTATTTTTATCATTATTATCATTGTTATTATTTTAATTATGAGTATTATTATTATTATTATTATTATCATTATATTTTTTTTTTTTTTATTATTATTATTATTATCATTATATTTTTTTTTTTTTTTATTATTATTATTATTACTATTATCATTATTTTTTATTATTATTGTTATTATTGTTATTATTATTGTTATTATTCTTATTATTATTATTATTATTATTAATATTATTATTATTTTTATATTATTATTATTATTATTATTATTATTATTAGTATTATTATTATTATTATTATTATTGTTATTATTATTATTTTTTATTTTTTTATTATTATTATTATTATTATTATTATTATTATTATTATTATTATTATTATTATCATTATTATTATTATTATTATTATTATTGTTATTATTATTAAAAAAAAAGTACCTTAGCAAACACTAAAGACAAGAATACACAAATTTACCATAGCTCTTAAGTTAAGAATGTAGCGTGGTTAGTCCACTATTCCCGCGATCTACCTTATAAAACATGTATTATTGTTGACGAAAGGATATTCATGTAGTCCCATCATGAGAAAATTTTCTCCATTTACCCCTACTTTTCTTTTCATAATTTGATCACATATAGTTTGAAAAGCAAATTTTTAAAATTCTCAACAATCCTTGTTAATCATTAAAAGGCCCTAGCACAGTTATTTCTTAGTGCATTTCTTTTAGACAATAAATTCAAATTAAACCAATCGCACCTGCTCTTTCTCAAAATATTTTTACAGTGTAGTGTACTACCAGTGAGAAAAATAATATCAAAATTATAGAAACTTGTACCAGCTCTAACTCAAAATATTGACAATTCTGTGTTAAGGGGGTGTAAAATTCAGTTTGACAGCTTCAGACGTGATAAAATTTGACCTTTTGGAACTGGACCAATTCACTACTTAACATAAAGTTTCAGCACCCAAATTTTTTTGACATGTAATTACATCCCCCTACTTAATATTTCATGCATTTAATATAAAGAAATAAATTGGTAAAGTGTATTAAATAAAACATGCAAGTTATACACTGTTTACACTAGGGACTATATTCGTAAGACAACGAAAACCAAAGGACGATAACTGTGTCCTTGGACCTAATAGGACAGAAAGACTTGACCAATCATTATGAAACTTTGCATAACCTAAGCCTAGGCAATAATGACATAGTTTGCTTAGTTTCATGGCCATTTGTCATACATAACAGAAACTATGGTCATTTTAGTATTGACATTTGGCTGTTTATTTTTTACGTATAAATTAAATATCTTCAACTGTCAAGATTTTGGCCTAAAAACTTGAAATTTTGCAAAAATTTGCTTTTTCAATGCTCTTGAATATTAAATATTAAGTATTAAAAGCATCTGCACTATTTATCAGATGTATTGTATTTATTCCAAAGTCAAATTTATTTGCGCCTATGCCTGAAAATTGTGATTTTCCAATTCAGGGAAGCCTTATATAAATATGCATTTTTCTCAGCCAATTTGAAGTTTTTGAAGTTTTTTAAGCCTAAATTATTCTTTCATATATATTAAATGTACTTTAAATGTATAGAAAAGTTACAAAAAGTATACCACATGAGTATAAAATGGTCTTGGACCATGTAGTACTGAGAATCATTTAGAGTCAATTTAGGAGGTAGTCCATATTGACATATAAAAATGCACACAGAAGCTATCAGAAGTGAAAATGTGCTACTTTTTGTTCATTTCTATGCTAAGGTGTTATGATACAAGAAGTCTAAATGCAAAAGGACAATTGCATTTAAATTTTTTGAAAGATAATATGGTCTGACGTCCAGTTTTTTTTCACTTTTCGATGGAAAACTTACATTTAGTTTTACTCTCAATAGGCATAAATTTTGACCACTTACTATCATACACGGAAAAAATATGGTAGCCTTTAGATGAGTGAGGTGTACTGAATATAGTTTAATGCTTATTTCTACATGTTATATCTATATAATCAATAAATTCATCTATCGGGTTACTTGACCATTTGAGACGGTATGTCTCTGTTAAATAAACAAATATAAAACACTAGTTAAAATACCAAATCTATCTAAATGATAAAAACAATAATTAATACCTTATTCTTACTTTATCGCTTCAAAACAAATTTCTCCCAGATTCTGAAATCTGACAACTAAATCCTCAGTTCTTTGTGTTTAAGTTTCAATCAAAAAGAAACTACTTGTCATAAGTGTTCCATGAAAACTCCCCATGCTTAAAATAGTTATTTGTCATTAGTATTCCCTATGCTAAAAATAAATATCTCAATGAGGTAATGTGAAATTTAAATTTTATCAACTCCCTTATGCATTTTTATGCATTGTTATACTTTTACCTACACAGCAACTTTTGCATACTAGGTACTATTTCTGTACTTAAAATCTGTTGTACTGTAAACCTGCTTTTAATATTCAGTACTATTTTGTTCCTTTAAAATTATTGTAATATTTAGCGTAGTCTGGCGTATAAAATTATAATCCTGGTACTTTTGATAACTATTAGGTACTTGTATTTTACAGTATTTAATATGTACTTAAAATTTAGTAACTACATATATTTGGTTACTACCGTTGCATTTTCAGCATTTTGAAATTTTTCTATTTCAAATCTCTTCAAAATCATGATTTTCAAACATGGAATATTGTACTATTTCTGTACCAAAATATCTAGTAAAAATAATGTACTGTAAAATACAAGAACCTAAATATTACAATAATTTTAAAGTAAGGAAATAGTACAGAATATTAAAAGTAAATTTACAGTACTACATATTTTAAGTACAGAAATAGTACCTATGCAAAAGTAGCTGTGTATTAAAAGAAGTGGCATACCCTATATTGTATATAGTTGTATTTTTATTGCATTGAATTGTGCGTTATCCTTATTTACAACTTTTGCTTTTTTTACATATTTAAAGTTGTTGAACAAAGAATAAGGATAAAAAATAGGTAAAAGAATAGAAAAATTACAAAGCCAAAACAAATAGTGAAATATAGGGCAAAAAGATAACGAAGAGATATCAAAAGGCCACAAAATAAAAAGGATAGAGAAAATTACCTAAATAATTAAAGAGTACAGAAAAGAAAAACCCTCACTAAGTTCCTCACATGTTTAATGAAACACTGACAAAGGAATAGGTCCGGTAAGGGCCGATTTTGGCCTCAAATTTCAGGTTCATCTGACGAAAGTTTTTGGACTCTTTTTAAACACTCAAGTGGCTATTTCAGTTGATTCAATTAGTTTATGTGAAATATTTTAACTAATTTAGTCATTAAAAACGATCCGATTCAAGCTCAAATATGAAAAATCTACCAAATATGCCACAAAATGTCACTTTTCAGATGGTTTTGTCAAAAATGAAAGTTGCCGCATCCGTGTTCATCCTCAACCTTTAAATAGGTTCTGTATTATCATCAAATACAAGTAACATTTCAATATTAAGGATGAACACGAATGCGGCCACTTTCGTTTTACACGGAAACCGTCTAAAATTTAACAAAAATGATAGAACTGTGAAGTTTTTAGTAATTTAGCATGACTTTATGCACTTGTCTATCCCAAATTCATGTATTTGGTTTTGATGTTATATATATGTTATATTTGTTATTCTCGTGGGATTTTGTCTGTGTGTGTTACATTTTAGTGTTATGTCGTTGTTCTCTCTTATGTTTAATGCGTTTCCCTCGGTTTTAGTTTGTTAACCCGATTTTGTTTTTGTCCATGGATTTATGAGTTTTGAATAGCGGTATACTACTGTTGCTTTTATTTATGGTGCTAGTACCCGATATATGTGCATTGTATTGTCAAAAACAGAACATATTTATGTAGCAGAAGCATTCAACTGTCAAATAAATAACTAAAAGCTTACATTTTAACAATTTTGTAAAACTGCTATATTTTGGGGCCAAAAAGGGGTCTTACTGGACCTACTCCTTTATTTAATTGAATATTATCAATTATTCTACATGTATTTGGCGTATGTTTTTGTGCGCATCATTCTGTAGCGTATGCAAATTGTAAACAGATGTGTAGAACGATAGTTAAATGCCAAATCGAGAAAACATATCAAATTCAGTTTAAGGGATGCTAACACTTCTTATAAGCACTTGGAAATTGAACCAAGGCATTTAATTTACTGTTAATGAAGAAAATCATCGTCCTTGAAATAAACATAACAAAATACTTATTGAATACAGTAACTTTTTTTTGTGTTATTTTATATAAATTAAAAATTCAAAAAAGAGTTGTGGTATGTTTGCCAACCAGTGATACAATAATCAACCATGAATCCAAGGACATGGACGTAATAAACTGTATTTTTGAGCACGATAACAGGTCCGAGACCTCAATTGTCGTCCCTTGATTTTCGTTGGACCACAATTGTCGTCCCTACTAACATAGTCCCTAGTGTTGACAGTGGATTACTTGCTAATGTTTTTAAACCCCTTCCAAATTTATTTCTCCATGTTTTATGCCTCAAATTGCAAGTAGGGGGTGAAATTACACTGTAAAAAATTTGGGGCCAGAATTTTAAAGGAAAGTAGTGATTTGATCAAGCTGAAAAAGGTTTAGAATTAGCACTTCGGAAGCTGTCAAAAGATTTCAAGACGCCCTAAACATAAAATTGTCCATATTTTGAGTTAGAGCCGATGACGTTTTCTATAATTTTGATATAATTTGTTCCAAAAGTAGTACAACACACTGTAAAAATTTCATTGAGAAAGCGCAGGTGGGATTTTTTCAATTTTCATATATGTTCTAAAAGAAATGCACTACGAAATAATTGTGGTCTCGGACCAACACAGATAAAAAAGTAAATAACAAAAATACTGAACTTCAAGGAAATTTAAAATGGAAGGTCCCTAATCAAATGGAGAAAAATAATATCGTAAAATTTGTCTTACAGTTTTGAAAGAGCTCATTATTCTGAATATGTTGTTTCTTTTCAGATTTTCTCTATTTATAACGTTTCAAAAAATAATAGACTAAACTTGCTTTTTACCCCTTTGTGCTACTTTTGCGGATGTAAGCCCTGGTGGTTTGTAGACATGTTTTAGCTAGATACCTAAATAATGATTGTGACCAAGTTTGGTTAGATTTGTCTGAGTAGTTTCAGAGGAGATGATGTTTGTAAAAGACTACAAAATTAACAAATAAGTGTCCAACAATTGACGACGTAGGGTAAAAACTCCTACAGGGGTCAATTTGCTATTTTGCTCATGTTGACTTATTTGTAGATCTTACTTTGTTGAACGATTTTGCTGTTTACAGTTTATCTCTATCTATTATAATATTCAAGATAATAACCAAAATAATTTAAAATTTCCTTAAAATTACCTGACAACAACATATCAACAGCTTGGCTGATGCATCCGACAATATCAGGGCAGATATGTCTTTACCTGTTGAACATTTTCATCCGTTGTCAGATTTGCTTTAAATGCTTTAGTTTCAGAGCCATAAGCCAAAAACTGCATTTCACTCCAATGTTCTATTTCTAGCCATGTCAGCCATCTTGGTTGATGTGCGGGGTCATTGATACATTTTTTAACTTGTATACCATAAAAATGATTAAGGCCAAGTTTGCTTCAATTTGGCCAAGCAGTTTCAGAGGAGAAAGTTTGTAAAAACTTTTAAAAAGAATTACGGAAAGGTATAAAAAGTTGACTTAAAAGGGAAAAAATCTTTATAGGGTCAATTGTTCATTATGTTCATGTTGAATTTTATGACAATCTTTCTTTGCTGAACAATTTTCTGTTTATAGTATGTCTCTATATATTATGATATTCAAGATAATAACCTAAAAATGTAAAATTTCCTCAAATTGCCAATTTAGGGGTAGCAACCCAACAACGAGCTGTGCGATGCATTAGAAATTTTCAGGGCAGATAGATCTTATTCTGATAAATAATTTTACGGCTGTCAGATTTGCTCTTAATGCTTTAGCTTAAAAGATATAAGCCTAAAACTGCATTTTACCCCCATGTTGTATTTTTAATCATGGCGGCAATCTTGTTCGATGGGCGGGTTCATCGGATAAATTGTTAAAATAGATACCCTTAGGAGGATTAAGGCCAAGTTTGATTTCATTTGGCCCAGTAGTTTTAGAGGAGAAGATTTTTCTAAAATTAAACGGACGACGGAAGCCAAGTGATGAGAAAAGCTCACTTGAACCTTTTGGGAAAGGTTAGTTCAAAAGAAGATGTATTATGATTGCCAACCAGTGGGACAATTGTCAACTTGCCATCCAGTAAGACAATTATCCACCAAACACTCAAAGACGTCGTCGTAATTATCTATATGTTGGTGCACGGCCTTCGATGAGAATAAAACATGTACAGTTAAAAAAGTCATGACAAACTTCTAAGATAACTTCTCAGTATTATTGTGGTTTAGACATACGGACAGAACGAAAACCCCACGACATTCGCCAAATGCAGGTCCCAATTTAAGAACCAGTGGTTCAGTGGTTGAAGTTAGTTAACCTTAGCTAAACTTTTAGGACTGTTGGTCTGTAATGCTCTTCAACTTCGTACTTTATTTTATCTTCTAAACGTTATTGGATAAGAGCGTCACTAATAAGTCTTCTGTAGACGAAACGCGCGTCTGGCGTTAATACAAAATTTAATCCTGGTATCTATGATGAGTTCATTTGTGTGTGTCGTAATTGATTTTCGTTCAGCGATTTAGTATAAATCAAACCGTATATTTTCTTATTTGAGTTGTTTCTCGTTTTGTCATGCCGTGAACTCTTATACAGTGTAGGTTCTTTACCGTTTGGATTCTGTTCATTGCCGACTGCCTTACCGGGATTTATAACTGCTTTTAAAATCCATTAGTTTTTAGATAATAGTTGTCTCATTAGCAATCTTACCACATCGCCTAAATTTAACCTAACAAACATGTGGACGCGGCTACAGATCTCAAGTTGAATAAGGTCTGCAAGGATTTTATGAAAAACTAAGGATTTCTTATCCCAGGCATAGATTACCTTAGCCGTGTTTGGCAGAGCTTTTTGGAATTTTGGATCCTCACTGCTCTTCAACTTTGTACGTGTTTGGCTTTATAAATATTTTGATATGAGCGTCACTGATGAGTCTTATGTAGACGAAACGCGCGTCTGGCGTACTAAATTACAATCCTGGTATAATTGTCATGACAGTGGAACTCATATTTATGATATCATATATACGTAGCTTAACTTGGAACATCATAAAGTTAATTGTCTTCCTTATAGAAAATGTTGCAAGAATGAAATAAAACATAGGATCAATCAATAGAAAACAGTAATTTGCACTTGCACATGTTGCAGGGGAAAACATGTAAGAAATAAATAAACTCATTATAGATACCAGGACTAAATTTAGTATACGCCAATCAGTGACGCTCGGATCTAAAAAGTTAAAAAGCAGCATTTGGCTTGTAACAACTGTTTTTATTACTTTCGGTTACAGTATCATAAATGTGAAAAGGCAAATCATAGAATACCTAAAACTCGAAAAGGGTACTTACTTTTTCCAATACCAACAATCGTATTAAGCGAATGTATCCAAACCCAAATAATGTTAGCTGGCAAAGGACATGATATCAAATGTGTCTTATTTTTAACTGTTGAAGTCCTGGTACTCTTGAACTACAAACCAAGAAATTCAAAAAATCGAAAAGGACCTTTCTTTCAAATATTTGTAGATAAACCCCATTGTCTATTCAGTTGTGCATTGTATTATAATTTTATATTTCATATTATGAATTATAAATTTCCTCGAACATCTTCAAATTACCAAGTTTAAGATCCCTTAGCCTAGAAAATCTCTTGTCAAATATCGATATTTCATTTATTTTAACATTTTGTCAATAATGGCGACAATTAATTCTCTGAGAAAGGTTGATTTAGTTACTTGCTTATGATCAAACTCATGATTTAAACTTGAGGCTCTAAAGAGACTGTGGTGTAGTGGTTACTGCATCGGACTACTAACACAAAGATTTCTGATTCCCGTTAGTTGGGATGAAAATTTCAGGAATGCAATTTTCGGCTCTCCCTTGGCACCATTTGCGAGTATGGTCTTGAGGAAACGATGATAGTCCGTCGGAAAGGGACGATGAATGGTAGATCCGTGTTAAGAGAGAGACATATATCTTACACGTTAAAGACACCCTTGTAGATTTCGAATAAGAGTATGCTAATGCCGCTACAAGGCAGCACTCGCATCCGCAAAGTGAAAAGGGATTAGTATAAGTTGCAAAACTTGTTTCCCAATCCACTGTTAATAAATATGTTTAAACAAAACTAAGAGACTGGGTCGCTCGTTTGATATTTTTATTTATAATTGATGCATGAAATGATGCAACCATTATACTTTTGCTTTAGTTTTAGATATAAGCCAAAAGATGCATTTTACTCCTAGGTTCTATGTTTAGCTATGTCGGCCATAGGAGGAAGTTTTTGAAACTAAATACAAGTACCCTAATGGTGAATGTGGCCAAGCGATGAGAAAAGCTCACTTGGCTTTTTAAGCCAGGTGAGCTAAAAATGTTTTTGATAAGTTTTTAGATATATAAATATGGGTTTCCTATATAAGTCTCTATTTTTCTATCTTTTTCCCAGATAATTAGTACATTTTATAACAATTTTGTACATATATTTCATAACCATCTATAATTTTGATTGACAGACGACAATCGACAGTCACTTTAATATTATATTTATATTGTCCGCTAAAGTCAAAATAACAACTAACACATAATATGATGATGCAGGCCACAGATGTGACAGTTTATGTTACAAACTCAATCATATCAAAAGATGCTTGTATAAAATTTGCATATCTAAATACTAAAATTACGAGGTCCAATTTGTCAGCCGTCATCACGTAAAAACAACGAATCAAAGAATTCAACTTTATATATAACTAATATAGTACAAAGGTGTAGATTAAAAATTACACCACTCCAGGCCCTTTTGTTTTCCACGTAATTAATATTGCCAATAATTAAGAAGTTCCGGGTCAAGTCCGATACCGATACCAATAGCATATTCACCTGTTACCTATGTACCTTATCTGTACGTTCCGCATCTGACAGGCGCACCAGCAAACGGTGTATTCAGAATTAATATGCTTATTCAGGATTGATATGCTATATAGACAGTTCATAATCACAGGGTTGACACTACGAAATTGTCAAAGTGTTACAGGTCTATTGTAGTATTTAAATCAGTAAGACTTTCTAAGATAACAATAAGAATACTAAAAAACTGGACTAAAAAATAAGGCGTATAGGTTCAGTTTTTAATTTGTTAGCGTGCATGACGTAAAACAGCGAATCAAAGAATTCAACTTTATTTAATAACTAATATATAGGACAATGCTGTTGATTAAAAAATACTCCATTCCAGGACCTTTTGTTTTCCAAATAATTAATCACGGGTGTGTTCTAGTATATACTACAATTATAAGAACCAATTATGAATTTAAATATATAATACTTTCATTAAGGTCTGAACCAATGAGCATATTATGTAATAAATGAAAAGACAAATGTCATCAATTATTGAAATAGAATTTTTTGAAAAGTCAATCAACTAAGAGTCCCCTTGACTATAAATTTGTTAATAATAGTGTAACCTTTCAACTTTTGGGAGCAGATACCACCCCAGATACCACTCTTATTGTCCTTATTCCATTCAACAATTAACAAACCTCTTTTCAAGGTGGAAGAAGGGTAAGGGGGAGGAGATTAAAAATATTACATGAAAGTGAATATCACCAAATTTCTGTGTGTTCTTCCTTTGGCAGCTAATTCGGAAAAGAGACTGGATATTAAAACATGTGCTTGGAGTAGCGCCCCCTTATCAAATACAAAATTCCAAAGAGTTTCAAGTTAGATAATCACATATGTACCTTACATAACTAATTTCTACATATTTCTAAAATTTACAACACATGATAACACAAGACTGAATACAATTAAAATTCAGTCTTAGTTTCATTGTACCATAAAGTCACTTATGCTGCACAACTATATAAACACAACAGCTATGACTGTAAGTGTAATTCGTGACAATGCTATAGAACGCATCTTGTTGTTCGTGACAATGCTAAAGAACACATCGTGATGTTCGTGACAAAGCAGTGTACAGAACTAATCTTGTTGTTCTTGACAATGCTATAGAACGCATCTTGTTGTTCGTGACAATGCAAAAAAACACATCGTGTTGTTCGTGACAAAGCTACAGAACTGATCTTTTTGTTCGTGGCAATGCTACAGAACGCATTTTGGTGTTCATGACAATGCTACAGAACGCATCTTGTTGTTCGTGACAATGCTAAACAACGCATCGTGTTGTTCGTGACAATGCTAAAGAACGCATCGTGTTGTTCGTGACAATGTTAAAGAACACTTTGTGTTGTTCATGAGAATGCTACAGAACGAATCGTGTTGTGATAAAGAAAGTATAAGCTAAAGTAGCATGAAGGTGTTTGTGATAAACACGAAACAATGAACTTAAAATTCTAACCGACTCCTGGGATCAGTTCCAATGACTGTTGAAAAGGGAGCAAAATAATTCTCATATGTTCTACAGAATTGGAATTTAATATTAAAATTATGTTCCTGGTTGTTTGTGTGCAAAAAAAAAATGTAAGTATCTCGAATATTTAAAAAAATCTTAAGTTATTAACTTATTAATAATTTTACACCCTAGGAGGAATTGTGTTTCATCCTCCTTGATTGTAAAGCTATCCTGAACATGTGAGCATGTTTAAATAATGTCCTGCTTCTTACTAAATAAGAATAAAAAGACTATTGAACTTCTAGTAAAATGTGCAATTGCTTTTATATCAAATTCTTTATTCAGCTCAAATTACACCCATGAGAGGTTCAAATGCATAATAGTCATATTCTTTTTTCGAGTGAGTCTTGTGCAATTTTCATGATTTCATTGACGCATACCATTTATTTCTCGGCTTTTTGTTCTTTTCCAAAAGTGACTTCTTTGAGTCAATCTTGTTTTCACACACCATTCTTGAAAGTTTATCCTTATTCCTCCTAGGTACAGGAGGAGTGTAGATTTTATTCCAGTTACGATTCTGACTCGGCTCCCAGTCAGGTTCAACAAGATTAGAGCGTGGTCTACCCAAACCACGAGTAACTTCGATTGACCGGTTAAAACAAAGTTGAAAATATGAGTTTGTATATTGAACCGATTCTGTGTTTTTCTTACTACTCTGTACACTGTCGTCTCCCACGTTTTTATCAAGTTCTTTTTTAAGACATGCTTTTAGTTGATTTTTTGATAATTCCGTAAACAAGCCGGTGGCTCTTGATTTAGAAATACACTGATATGTTAAATAATTTATGAAATATGTTGTGATTGCCACTCTATCCTTTTGATAACTCGTGAAACACTTTGATATACAAACATATGCTTCCCTTTGAAACGTTCTCGTTATGTCATCTGTGCTGATAGGATGGTTAACTTTTAATGTATGGGCATATGAACCATTAGGCATACGCATAAATGCATTTATTCCTCCTTTTCTCATGTAATCGAACGATCTCTTTTCGTCAGTGTTCTTAAAAGTGGTCGAATAAGCTACAAGCATGATAAAATTAGTTATATTTCCTTTTGCATAGTTCATCAGCTCTTCTGAGCATGAGTAGCCCAATTTTGGCACCCCCGCACAGGGTATGTAATGAGAATAAACCAATACAATTGGATATTTATATTTTGTCTTTTGGTTGTTTTTGAAGTCATTCATCAATGTTTTAATCTGATCAGAGTAAAGAGCTTTTACTTCACCGTGTAGCTCCCGGTCGGGATTGAGATCTTTTTGTCCGTGGTCACGTTCGTTCAGGAGAAAACGAAGTCTCTGTTCTTTATTAAACTGATTCGGAAACGATCCTCCCCAATTTTTGGCTTGGTCAATTTCGTCATCGGACACAATTGTAATAAGAAGATGTTGATTAATTTTATTGTCGACTTTGTTTCTTTCATCTTCCCCGTACCTGCGCATCACTTCAAAGATAGGTGTCATTTCTTCCGGTGTAAAATGTTTAACCGGAACTGGAGATTGCATTGCGCTGCTGTTCTTACTTCCGGCATATAGCAAGACAGTGACAAATAAGACGAGTTTCCAGTTGTAATCCATACTTGCTTAAATAACGGCGACTCTTTAACTGAAATATTAAAACATTTGTCTTTTTATGTTTATACAAGAACTCTAAACAGTGTGAGTGTTACTCTTATATGTGCGCACACCATTGATCTTTCCTTATAATTGTTTCAACACATTTCCAATGATAAGCTTGAAATGTCAATGTCATTTTTATATACTTGAAAATTTAAATAATCAAACAGCACTTAAGTAATAAGTATAGTTTTAAAAAAGAATAGCAACCAAGCCGCAAATACATAGAAAAACTTGCATACGCCACATATCCAAATATCCTTTCATTTACTCAAGAAATTTAGTTGACCCTTTGACAGAACATAACATTTTCAAAAACTTGGAACCACGCACTTTGTCGGAAATATTTTATTGGATACTTTGCAGTTTGATAGACACTAAGGGAGCTACCATTTGATTTTTATGGGGTGGGGGGGGGGGGGGGGGGCTAGGATGAAAGAGGTATAGCCAATTTACCGGCAATTTGTTTCATTCGATAAAATAGGTAAATCATGTTTTAAATAGCCCGATAGATGCTAATTATAGTATATGAAAATACGTCACATCATCTATTTTCATACCTTGAACAGGTATTCCTACAAAAACAAGGCCATGACTATTGAGTTTTTAATATTGATTTTATTTTATTATTAACATCCTTTATGCAAGGTGCCATACCATGTAAATTGTCATGGAGCCAAATAATATCGAGCTAATTCAAATCGTGATTTTCTCATTCTGAATATGCATATCTGTATTTGTCCTGATCTTTTAAGGTTTTATCGTCTATAATATCAGATAAGAAAATACATGTATATATTTTAACCGAAGAACATCTTACATCAGTTGGTCATAGATCACCCTGTGTTACTACCACATGTTATATTGCCTTTTCAGAAATTTTAACAAATCGGCCCTTCGTTTTGATACAGATGCAACAGCTTCTTGATGTTTTACCTACAATCACGATTTGTAGTATAATTGATTTGTTCTGTTATGTTGTTTTATTTTTCTTATGAGTTAGGTACCCGTGTAGAGACGGTGGTTAAAAATTCAGTATTAGTATCTATACAGTTTGTGATTTGGCGAGAAAATTGTTGTTGACTGTATTTGTTACATATAATTATACCATGTTCAAAAAAGGTTTCGAAAAATAGTTTTTTGTTGTTAAGAAACTTGTATACAATGGCCTTATTTTAAGTTATGTGTATATTACACCCGCAACATGTAGGCTTAATTTCTATAGAATTAATACTCGTGTTATTGAATTGGTTATGTACAGGCACCTACATCAGTTTGACGGCAGTTGTCCCTTGGATATATGTAATAAATGTAAATACATGAATAGAAAGTAATTCAAGAGTATGGACAGTCATAGGATTGCACACAATAATCGATACATTATTTTTTCTTTGATACACGTATAATTATATACTAGTAAACTATCTGAGTAGTCAAAATGAACCAGAATGACTCTATGAATTAAGCAAACATCCGAAAAAATATGATAGAAACTTTAGAATTTAATATAACAACACAACAAAATGCAAAAGTTCTGAGCGAGGTTCGAACCCTCTCTTCAAAACCATCACTTATTAGTAGTTCTGGGCTCTACTGGTTGAGCTACGGCGATGCTTATCATCAAGAGTCTTATTTAGAAGCTATATCGGTACAATTTATCGATGTTAAATTTTTTTCATTAAAAAGATTTTTTTTATGTAATAAGGACACACTAAACCAATTTCATTTTTGAAGTAAAAAGTAGTATGAATAACAACAGTCATAAAAAACATAACTTTTTTTTGGTTTGAAATGTCCTTCTTAGGGGATTCCCTGTTTTTTCCACATAAAAACACCCGAAAATCCGGATATTGGACTTTCATCCTTTTTGAGGGTTAAATTAACTATTGATCACACATATCATGATATATGTAAATCGATATATTGATCAAAAAGCATTTTTATTTTTTGTTTTTATAGTAAATTGTATTCTGTCGGCACATTTTGAAATTGGCCCTTCTGTGAAAAAAATCCTCGGCATATTGGCCCTACCTCTTTGAAAAAAATAGGCAGGACAGGAGTTTTGAGTTAAAAAAAAAAGGCAGGATGAGACACTTACAAAAAAAATAAGTCAGGATGACAATTTATGTAAAAAAAGTCAGGATAAACTAAAAAAAAAAAAAGCAGGACCGGATAGAGTGAAAAATAAAAAGGCAGGACAGAGATTACAACTAAAAAAAATGCAGGACAAAATTTTTCATCCTAGCCCCCCATAAAAATCAAATGGTAGCTCCCTAATTTTTATCATTGAGAAGTTTTATATTTCCTGAACAAAACAACGTGATAAAACTTCCAGCTGATTGTTACAGAGTTATTTCCCTTGAGTGTCATGTACCACCTTAAATAGGGACTGTATGGTGGTTTTTTTTGTTTCGCGACGGATTAGCAAAGTCAGTGCGAAGCAAGAAAATATGACGTCATAATTGAATATTGTCAAATTAAGAACTGATTTGTAAAGTAGCAAAGTATATAGTTTTTGATATTGTTTTTCTTTTTTGTCATATTTCTTGTTGCATCTGAGGACTAAAGGTCAATAAAATATTTGTCGTTCATGAAGTAAATGTACTGAACCTAATGTTCAAAACTGGCTATTCTGTTTTAACCATTATAGATTTGCATGCTCTTAAAAATTAAACCTAAGTATGATAAATTCATGTAAGGAATGACTTTAATATTTTTCAGTCTATGAAGAAATAACATAAACAATGTGCTACATGTACATACTGAATAACCTGTGTAGCGGGTTATTTTAAAGTTCGAATAGACAGAAAAAATATAACAGTAATTCTTATAATTTAATTCCAAATTCTATTTCAAGCCGGTGTTTTTCACGAAAAACGTTGATAACGTGCACAGTCACATGACAGAATAATGTCTATGAGCTGATAGATAAAACACAATCTAAAGACGTGTTACATCCAAAATTGATTGATTGATTGATTGATTGATTGATTGATTGATTGATTGATTGATTTTTATGCAAAAGACACTTTGACCTCGAGTACCAAAACCGATGTTAGTTTTTATAAGTTATCATAGTTGTACATGTTTTCACCCTATTGATTCTGATTTAAGATATACTTCCTGTACTTTTAATTTCAAACAAACACAATTTCAAAATTTCGGTTTTTTGCAGTCATGAAGCAACTGATTAGCAACTAAGACATATGATAAATATGTAAATAAGTGCGACAATTGGTCAGGAAGTCTTAAAACTATATAAGTTGTATCAACGAAAACAGCATCCTACATAAAGTACTCCTAGAGAGGAGGGCCAATAGGGGGTCCGTTAACATGTTAACAGCTCCTCGATTTTGGCAAAAACAGTTAACAAAAATGCAAAAATGGGTTAAAAACAGTTAACAGCTTTAATTTATCTCAGATAACAGTTAACAACACATTGAAAATGGTCAAAACAGGTTAACATGAAAAGGTACCCCCCTCCCAAAATTAATGGTGGATTCAAACGAAATGCAAACGATACCAAAGGGATCTTTTCAATCAATCGTTATTTATTTATAGGCTACCATGACCACATGAAACGGTATTTCTCTTAAACAAATAAATATAAATACTAGTACACTACTTTCGTTACTTTTACGACGACACTTAGTAATACATACCTAATATTAATACATTACTTGCTTATAAACAACTTCCTTCTAGACTCTGAATTCTGTCAATAAAATCATGTGTCCTTCACCACAATCTTTTCATTTAAAAAGACACCACTTTTCAAGTGTTTCCCATTCTAAAAATAGTAATCTCAATCAGGTAACAATGAAGTTTAAAATCTAGCAAAACACTTATGAATCTTTTCCTCTTGACACATGTTTGATCCCGTGTTTGATAGTGTGAAAATTCTATTACGGGAAGTAACATGCCTTATATAGATGATTTTGTATTTGTATTTGCATTGGATTGAATGGTATAATACACATATATTTATAACTTAAAAGAGTTATACTACTAGCATTATTTTTACAAATTGTGACTTGGGTGAAGAGTAGTCTCATTGGCACTCATACCACATCTTCATATATAATATCTATTAACAAATTCATTTGTAGTCTATCGTTGTTAAGTTTAAATTATTTGGTTTTTTTTGCGGCAGGGCATAAAGTATTGACCTTATCTCATGTATCTATCAGTATGGTACGTCATGCAAATGTTATGAGTTTTATGCACAATGCTTATTATCAAAAAAATGTCTAGATCAAATTTTGGGCGGCGTCACTTCTATCGGTCTGCAGTTTTGCCCTTTATACATGGTATGTATGGCCAAATAAATGAATTCTTCTTTTCTGTTCTATAAATTTAGCCGTTTGCCTAACCCAAATATTATGTAAATTATATAAAATGTATATAGTGATGAGATCAATCGTTACCAATCAGTATGACAGTTTGTTGAGTGAAAAAAAAAACAGTTTAGTATGTCTTTTTTATTATATGACTTAAACATGATGCAACTGGCTTTTTCTGTGTCATTTTATTGGGTAATAAACCAATTTTGAGTTTGATTTTGAATTTGAAAAATATTCGACACATCTTTCAAAATTTAAATCAAATTCAAACCATCATTCAGGTCGTTTACAACTGTTCGTATGAACAACAGCATATAAGAAAACTTCCAGTGTCTACGATTGGCCTATACAAAAATAGAGATAATTTTGTAAAAACGCTAAGCAGACAGTTGTTTATTTATAGAACACTGCACGTGCATACTGGTTTCCTAATTACCAGATGTTTATTTGTCTTGACCTTGATATTAAAAATATATCTTTTGTTATCATACATATAGAAACATAATGATTGTTAAAGAAGTTTGTTTTAACGGAATAAGTGAACTTATATAATTTCATAATATTATTCAGTGGTAAGTCACCGTCTTTAATGTAGATTTAAAATCATATTAGAAAAATCTGCACCAATATAAACTATGTCATTTTGAATTGCACTATTATATATCATAAGAAAGCATGCAATCTTCATATATATAAGACATTCAGCTTTCCAATTCAATGAACGTATACGTTTGTTAAGAGTAATTATAGACTCACAGTTGCTTACTTTGACGTTATTTGGAACCTGGTGGAAATCTGTCTCTTTTGTTATCATACTAATTTTTTATAGATCAAAGCTGTATACCTCCCTCTCCCTTCCCAAAAGAAAATGGATGTGGCTTTAGTAAATATCTGGTGACTGACAAATACTGCGCAGTATCTTACTGAAACATTTTACTTTGGAAAAAAAGACACTATAATTCATAACTGTTACAACTAGTTACACCCATAAAGGGATTTAATGCACTGTGGTGCCTCAGACAGTGCAGGTGCACTCGACTCCAATCTTAATTGACTAGGATTGTCAGTTTTTCTATCGGAGGTCGGTGGTTGTCTCCGGGCACTCCAGCTTCCTGACCGCCACCGATAAAAAACTGGCGGTCACGAAATACTAGTAGTCCATAAGTGGTGCTAATAAGTGACGTTAAACACACAGAATATCAATCAATCAAATCAAATGCATAGTACAACATGCAACTAAAAAGTACAATATCATCATACCACTTACATAAAATAGATCGACACACACACGAAAAACAAATTTAAGGTTTCTTGTCCTAGCTTCCATAGACGTCTTTATGAAGGAACCTGTAGATTTCACTTAAATGCCTGTTGTTTTAAGGGGACATAAGCAATATTCGTCAAAGGGGGAATGGTATTCTGTCAGGGAAAATCAGACTCTATACACATAAAAACTAGAAGATGTGGTATAATTGCCGTTGAGACAATTCTCCACAAGTGGCCAAAATGACGTATAATACGTTATAATCTATAGGTCACCGTACGGCATTCAAAAATGATCAAAACCCATATCGCATAGTCTGTTATAAAAAGCCACGAAATGACAAAATGAAATTGTGTATTTGTTTGTATACTTCTATGTTTTTGTATAACAAAGTTCGAATTTGCGTTTGTTTTTTGTGATTTTTATCATTTTTTTCGGCACAGATACAGATTCAACTCAGAATAGTTCATATATAAATTGTTTCTCCTCCTTATCAAGTTTTGTCCTAAAGTGCCTATCCTTCATTGGAATGTCTTTTATCAGTAACCGGAAGCATGCTGTCGTAAATGACATTGTTTATGATTATTTGTTTTGTACAAATTATGTAACAATAACTACAAATATCATATTTATCTGATTGAAGAAAAAATAATTGGTACAGACAAATATATTGCTATGAAAATTGCATCTAGTAATTATCATGCATTTTTGTGTGATAAATATAATTGAATAACACAATACTCAAACCACTTGCAGCAATTGCATAATCTTGTGCAAAAACAAAAGCAGTATCTTCTTATAATGCACTGTACGAACGATGCAACGGACGTCATTTATCAATTTGACACTCTAGATTACTAAATCCGACATAAGTTGGCACGCTTAGCTAGAAATTCGAACTGTTAAGTTGTACATGTAAAACCATAGTTATCATGTTGCAGTATTTGATATAAGAACATGCTTAGGGTGTGGCAGTAATACATAATAAGGGAACGAATATTTGAAATTCCTAGGACCAAAAAACAATTTCGTGGAAGAAATATCATTTTTTCCTATTGCTTTTTAAGAAGTAAGAAGATGTGTTATGAGTGTAAACGAAACAAGAAATCATATTCATTTAACGTCTTAAGGCAACGGATAGTTAAATACACATTGCCTGGTTAGAGGGTACCGTGTCACAATTGAGTAAAATTATTTTGTTTAGGCCTTATCCTTATCCTCTCTCATTTCTACCAAAAAGACGACAAACTCAATCCGTACCAACATTAAACCCTAGCCAACTCAATCCGTACCAACATTTAACCCTAGCCAACTCAATCCTTACCAACATTAAACCCTAGCCCTACCTTAAAAATTAACCATTGAATTTATACGTTCGAATACCTCTTATGAAGTTACTCCTGATTTACTCAAATGGACAAATGTCAGACATCCAAGCATACTTACCTGGTACAGGGAGCACCGTGATCAAAAATGCGGTATCCCTAATCTTAGGTCATTACTGACTCTGTCCATTCTCTAACCCTAAACTAAAATATTGATTGATTCTTAGCTGCTTCACGTTCAGTGGCAAATATCTAATGCATGTTTAGGACGATAAACTAAAAGAAAGGCAAAAGATAGAAAACGGACGTTCAAACAAATATTGATATATCCATGGCAATAAGAAAGACGAAAGAAAAAACTGCTTAAAAAATGTAATATAGAAAACTAAAGACTGAGCGACTCGAACCCCAACAAAATGTGAGTCATCTCAGGTGTCCCGGAAGGGTACACATATATATATTGTTTCGTCTTTCTAAACAGCATACATAAACAGTATTGTCATGCAAATATCAGTGAGACAGCAACCCTCCAAAGCCACAAATAGCCAAACGACATATAAAAGGTAACATATTGTCTACAACAATACCATGTGTCTCTACAATTAATATGGCAAGTCCCAATTCTATATGAAATGTGAAACTTCAATGTGTTTTCTTTTTGTTTCAGCAATGTCGCAGCTCCTCGGGACTATACCTTCGTTTTCTCAGCTTCGAGGAAAGCCGAATGATGACTGGATTGATCGGATGTCACATGTCTATACAACAGTGATCTTGATCATCTTTACGGTTGCCGTCAGTTCCGGTCAATTTTTCAAAGATCCGATACAATGTTGGCATCCGGCAGAATTTAAAGGCTCTATGGAATCATACACTACTTATAACTGTTGGGTTAAAAATACGTATTATGTTCCGATGTATGATGAAATCCCTCCTGATATCACAACTCGCCAAGACGCTGAAATAACATATTATCAATGGGTTCCATTAATTTTACTTTTC
The DNA here is from genome assembly GCA_019925275.1 of Mytilus edulis. Taxonomy (NCBI): domain Eukaryota; kingdom Metazoa; phylum Mollusca; class Bivalvia; order Mytilida; family Mytilidae; genus Mytilus; species Mytilus edulis. The sequence goes on along the minus strand of CM034358.1, from coordinate 36,069,121 downwards.
ATGGCGTTGCTGTTTAAACTTCCGAATGTCGTCTGGAGAATATTTAGTGGTGGATCTGGTCTAAATTTGGATAAAATTGTTGGTCTTGCCGAGGAGTCACAATTAGGATCGCCAGACGATCGAAAAAAGACTATCAAATTTATTTCAGTTTTTATTGACAAATGGTTAGAAGCAACTAAAGAAACAAATTGGAGTGTTTTAAATAGAACCAAACAACAGTGTTCGCGTTACCTGTTTTTCTTTTGTAACAAAAAAGCGGGAAGGTATTTAGTAACCCTCTATCTGTTTGTTAAGGTCATGTACGCCTTAAACGCCATCGGACAATTATTTCTCCTCAACGCTTTTCTTGCTACTAGGTTCAACTTTTATGGTTTCGAGTTTCTGGAAAATCTGTATAGCAAAAATCCGTGGAAGGAATCGCCAAGATTTCCCCGGGTGACTCTTTGTGACTTTCAAATAAGGTTGCTGCAGAATGAACTTAGGTACACTGTACAATGTGTCCTACCTATCAACCTTTTCAACGAGAAAATCTTCATTTTTATATGGTTTTGGTTGATTTTTATTGCTTCTTTGGCAGTTTTTAATCTTTTCGTGTGGGTTTACATTGCTGTCCTTAAAGCCGTCAAAATACAGTACTGCAAAAAGTACTTAAAAATTAACAACGAGCTTCATACTAGCTTTGATAAAAAGCTGTGCGTCAAGTTTGCTGAATATTATATGCGTGATGATGGCGTGTTTATGCTGCGACTTGTTGCAAAGAATTCTACTGAAATGGTGGTCTCCGATCTTGTTAAAGAGCTATGGATGATGTACAAAAACAAGCAGAATACCAAGAAGAATGACGATGCTAAAGAACTGATTCCAGAAGTTAAGGCAAACCTTGCATAATGAATATTCATATTTTAGTTATTTGCATATGAGATACGTTCAGCGCATGCTTGTAACTTGTCAGTTGATAGAATAATAAAGGATAAGTTTGTTTTGCTGATTAGGAAGTGTATAACAACAAAATTGGTTACCAGGGATAATCAAAAATGACAAAAACTGGATTCCAGAAGTTAAGGCACAATTTGAAAAGTGAATATTCATATTTAAGTTGTTTGCATATAAAATACGTTCAGAGGATGCTTGTAACTTTTAAGGTTGTTTTGCTAAATAGTATATGCACGACAACAACTTCTGAGCAGATTACCAGGGGGAAAAAAGGCCAAAGATTTTACACTCTATGTTTTAAGGCAAAAAATTTAAAATGAATATTCATATATACTTTTATATATATTTGAAAATATTTGCATAAGATATACAAACAGCAGAGGCGGATATAGTCGGTAGGGGTCCCGTATCCCCTTTTACAGGAAAGTGTTGATTTGTTATACATTGTATAAGGTATCACTAAAGCTTGACGGGAACGGGGCCTCTCTTAGGTAGTCAGTGGTCCCCACCTTGGGAAAAATTCTGGCTCCGCCACTGTAAGCTTGTAAGTTAAAATGTATTTGCTAAATAGACTATTTACAACAACTAGCAGATTACCAGGTTAGTAGTAAATAAAAACTGTTTTAAAGCTGGAAGAAAAACGAAGCAGTGAATAAATTATATAGTATCACAAAGTTCAAGATGCGTCTTTCTATGCTCTTATGCATAACAAAAATTTAAAAAAGTTGAAATTAAATTAATGCAAGAAATTCAAAAATGCAATACTTGACTTAATCAAATGAGTTGTCATCAACTTTGAAGATGGGTCTTGTAAAAAGGACAAATAAAAAGTGTAGTGTTTGGAGATGAATTCCATTACATTATGAATAGTTCACATTTTAAAGAAGAGAGAAAGAAAAATTATATTTTAAATATCTTTATTGCAAAAAGTAAAACCCTGATAGGTTTATTACAAACATAATATACACATATACATACAATACACGGAAAAAGAGTCTTTAACAATTAAATCAATAAAACAAAATGTATATAAAAGACTGGCTATAAAGCCCTCGCACGGTCGGTTAATAGGACAGATATGAGCATCTCATAATTTTTTGCAAGTTTATAAATAAATAAGCGATTGCGATTCTCATGGGTAAATTTTGAATCGTTTTTGTTGTTGATGTATATTATGTATGTTAATACTTATGTTTTAATGTAATGTTAATGTGTCTCATCTGTACCTATGTAGCTGGTGTTGAGAAAAGCTATATTAATTTATAAATCAATATCTAATTTGTTTCAGGTAACAAGGGACGTAATTAGGATTAAAAATCAATTATGTCTTTATTTTTGGATTGACTTATCTCCCTTTGTACACAAAAATTGCCTGGGATCGTCACTTAATTGGTCATGGAACGCCGCAAAAAATAAACTTCTTTGTTTAAATAATATTATTTCTTTTTCAAAATTGGGCTAACTCGTTTCACTATATAAATCTATATATGCTAAATTAAATCTGGACTGTTATCAAACGAAAATGATATCGCATTATATGGGAGGGAAGCTCTATGTAATACCAGAGACATATATCATACTTATTTCTGAAATCACTATAACAAGAGTTCCAAACTTGTTCATTACACATACTATTTACTGTAGTTAGATTATTGTGAATAATATATATATATGTGAATTTCATTATAAATATTCATCTACTTATTTGTTGGGTTTTTTTTTTGTGAAAAACAAAAAGTATTGTTTAAAGGTAATATGGCAATACACATTTGAATTTTAAAACTATATGTTAATTTTCTTTTTATAATGTTAGTTAGTTAATTTCTTTTTTTGATTCATTTTTTTTCCAGTTTGTTATCAATGAATGACGGGACAAGCCCACTTATTGCGTAATTACGAATTTGTTTTCAAATCTAACAAAATGGTTTCATTTTACATTTGCCGTCCATTTTAAAGTTTTATTCAAATAAAAGTCAGCCTTTTTCAAACAATTACACATTCCATTGTTGAAATGGTAAAGCAATAACCATGTTAAATTACAACATACATAATTATTCATAACAACCTTATCACGTCACATTTAAATGTCAAAATGGAGAAATTGCCAAAAGGCTCACTCATGAATATTCATTAGAGATAAAGACTGTATCGAGCATATGAAATTTGTCAAATAATTTCCTAATTTTCGAATTTTCTTAGGGCATAATTATACTGTTTCGCAATTATCCTAATTATTGAGTATTTATTAAGTAAAACTGACATTGTTACGGCCCCCTGCGAGTGGTCACACCTTTTTTCACCTGTTGATTGCTCAGTGAACCGTGTCATTTGACACCAAATCGGAGACACACCAAATCTGTACACATATGCGTGGTTTATAGAAGTACACAAATAATTTCGACGGTAAGTTTGTTTTAGTAGTTATAATTAATATTGTATATGAAATTAGAAATAATGAACTTGCTGAAAATGGTTTTTGAAAAGTGTACCTATCTATATAGATTTGATAAGGTAGTTTTGTTCAAAACAACGATTCGGTGGTGACAGTTCAGTCCAAACAATTTTGTGATAAAATTTAGTGACAACATTGTTGAACAAAGTTTAAAAAATCACTCACTCCTCCTGCTAACATTTGTTATTTGTAAATTTATCTATAAAAAGTATGTGTAAATGTGTAATTACATCATATTTATATTCAGTATTTTGTCTATTTGTCTAAATTGAACATTGAAAATTGGACAATTTATATCATACTCAAAACACAAAACTTTTGGCGTTTTTTGTTCAATTTAAGTTTGCGATAGCGATAATTTCAAATTTGAACGGCAAAATACAATGTATTTTACTTTAAAATGCATTTTTTATTCTTTTAGTTCCAATATCGCTAGTCAATAGAATAGGCCTTTGACACTTTGGTGTTTATATGCAAATTAAATTTAAAAAAAACATGTATTTATATATATTCTTGCCATGTTTTATCTCGCAAAATTTGTATTGTCCGTTTTTATACGTGATATTTTAAGTGTAAATGTGATGCAATTTGTTAATTGCCTTCCACTTCAAATATTGCCTTCCACTTCAAATATTATCTCCCTTTGACCGATGATGTTACCAAAGACTCAAAGAGGGGGGTCTGGTTTTGATTAAGATTCTACTGGAGACCTATTGCGCATTATATAGAATTCGTTCCTTGCTGTCAATATCTATAAACATTGACGCACAGTTTATATTAAATTCAGATTTATTTTTTAAGAGAGGTTTTATACTTTTATTTTTCCCTTCTTTTTTATTTAATAATATTTATTGTTTTCTTTGTGATTTTAAAATCAAATTTAGTCTAAATTTGGTCTATTGTCCTCCTTTGTTATTGTTTATCTTAAAACGTTTGTCTTTTCCTAAGTGTTTTAATCTCTGTTAAATTTGCATGTTAAGCCTCTTATTTCCATTTCATGATAACGTATGTATATAATCCTTAAAGTGTATAGATTGATAAATTGTTTATATTTTATTTTAATTGTCATGTCTCCGAAATTTCCTTTAACAAAACAATAACTGTAACCCTAATACCTCTTTATTTTTAATGTAGATAAACTCCATGGAAACCCAATTGATAAAAGTAATTTATTATCCTAATGTAGATTACAACATGTATATATTCAATCATTTATGTATACATGTACTAGTGTTTTTTAGCAGACCATTTTGTTTTAATAGTGAAAATTACGTAATATATATATTCATTTGACATTTTAATTAGATAAATACAGAAAGTCGATTTTGACGACGTAACAAAACATTTGACATTTTGAAATAAATTTCAAGAAATTATAGTGTGGACCGATCTCTGTCTCTTCAACGTATTCCCAAAACTTTGTCTCGAATAAAAAAAATCTGTTTAGAATAAATGTAGATCTATTGTTGATGTACATGTTACTGTTCATTCCATTTTTGTAAAAACCCGAAGACAGCATCCCTTATAGCGAATACACAATTGATATATGAACGTATGATGGTCTGGCAAGACGTCCTTTCTTTTTGTATCATATTCTGTTTTGCCTTTGTTTCCCTTTTTTATTTTTGCCTATTTTTCACTATTGATTGTATTTTGGCCCATATCAATTATTTCCTATTCCTTATTTTGCCTGCTTTCGTCTTTTAATTATTACTTTTTCTACCCTTTCACTCTGCAGTGTTGGTTCCACGTCATTTTCTATTCTGTTAACAGGGTTAACCCAATTTATACCCTGTGTTTTATTGCTCGATAGTCATTTTTGTTTTCTTATTTCAGAGATGTCTGAACTTCTTGGGTTTGTACCTAAGATTTCGAAGCTTCGAGGGAAGCCGAATGATGACTGGATTGATCGGATGTCGCATGTTTACACGACCGTTGTGTTGATCATCTTCACGGTTGCTGTCAGTTCCGGTCAGTTTTTCAAAGATCCCATACAATGTTGGCATCCTGCAGAATTCAAAGACTCGATGGAGTCGTATACGAAGTACCATTGTTGGGTGAAGAATACCTACTATGTTCCGATGTATGACGAAATCCCAGAAAATATTTCCGAGCGTCAGGATGCCGAAATTACATATTATCAGTGGGTTCCATTGATTTTGCTTTTCATGGCTTTCTTATTCAAACTTCCGAATGTCGTTTGGAGAATTTTCAATGGCGGATCTGGACTTAATTTAGATAAAATCGTACATTTTGCAGAGCAGTCACAGCTTGGAAATCCGGACGATCGTGAAAAATCAATTAAATCCCTGGCAAATTTTATGGACAAATGGTTAGACTCAAACGTTGAAAGAAACTGGAATGTTATTAATAGAACAAAACAACAGATCTCGCGTTATTTCTGTTTCTTCTGCAACAAAAAGGCGGGAAAATATTTAGTAGCACTATACCTTTTCGTCAAGGTTTTGTATGTTTTTAATGCAATCGGACAAATATTTCTACTAAACGCCTTCCTCTCAACTAAATTCAGCTTTTATGGTTTTGAATTTTTGGAAAATCTAAACAGCGATAGACCATGGAGAGCTTCACCAAGATTTCCTAGAGTTACCCTTTGCGATTTCCAGATTAGACAACTCCAGAACGTACAAAGATTTACCGTACAGTGTGTTTTGCCCATCAACCTTTTCAACGAGAAGATATTTATCTTTATTTGGTTCTGGTTGATCTTCATCGCCATTTTGGCTGTTTACAACTTGTTCATGTGGATTTACCTGGTTATGTTGAACGTCAACAAGACACAGTACTGCAAAAAGTACTTGAAAATAAATAACTTACTTCATACAAGCTTTGACAAAAAACTTTGCGCCAAGTTCGCAGAAAATTACATGCGTGACGATGGCGTTTTCGTTTTGCGAGTGATCGCTAAAAACTCTACTGATCTAGTCGTTACCGACCTTGTGAAAGAGCTGTGGGAAATTTACAAAAATAAACAGAGCACACGAAAAAATGAAGATGTCAAAGAATTGGAACCAGTCGCCAATGGTGATGATGATGACATTAAGAAGCCTCTAAATAATGAATATTCATAACATTGTCACTAAGTGATTCATTTGCATATCCATAGTCTTCCAGACCAAATGGTTCGCGGACCAAGAACGGAGATGTTTTCCGTATTCGTTGCATTTTCATGACTTGTTAAATTTTATGGTGCTTTTTAAAAACAATGCCAGAACAGCTGAGTTGTGATAGCGTAATTTTACATCTTGGTTTTTTTTTTATCTTCTAAGTACAATATTCGTTGTTGGTAGTAAACTAAAAAGATGACACGAGACCGAAATATGAAGTTTTCAAAGTTAGAAACGAACTTCCATGATTCATCCAGCTTTTTAAGTGAAAACTTGTACATGTAGTTGTTTTAATGTGAATAGCAAATATTAATTGTTTTGTCACTGGCTAATTTAGAATCAGATAGTGTCATTGGCGTATATATACTGTTTTATAGATTACATGCGTTGCGTAACATTAGGGACTTGTCTCTTATTCCATTCTTGATTATACATGAATGTATTGTAAAAGTATGAATGAAATGTATCATTCCAGATTAGTGTTAAATCGGGCATTCCAATAAATAATTAAAATTGTTAATATAGCATGTTTCTGTTATATGTTTGAATTACCAAAGGAAAAAATGGACGACACACCAAGGCCACACATGTACTCCCCATCTCCCTCGCTTTTAACATGTTAAATTACTGAGAATTACCGAGAATTACATTTTTTCTGTTTTTAAACCACGCCAAGATTTTGTAAATCCCGAATCCATTTCCGTAACAATACAGACTGGTTCCCTGTCGACTATCTGTTTGGCTCTGACAAATATATTTGACAACCAGGGTGACTCTTGTACCCGTATGTTCGATTTGAAAGGGAGATAACCGGTATATTAACCCATACAGGTGGAAAAACGTCTATGAGAATACAACACACAAACATATTAGTTCAAACCATAAAAACAAGATGTAAACATACACACAGAGTTAACATATGAATATACGTAAGACACGCATGCAAAGAGACTTGCAATGATATACCCGTAACAAATTATTGAAAGCTTCCAAGAACTTTCAATCTAAATCCAAATGTCGTCCTGAACACGCATGAAATATTTGCCACTGGACTTTAAACATCCAACAATCAATCAATAAATCCAAAAGTGGAAGCAAAACTGTAAACTATAGAAATTAGTAAAATATATTAAAAAAAAACGAAATCAGAAAGAAAGTTAAGAATACGGTGTTTTTCTAAATGAAGAGTGACAAATTTCTACATTTTATGAGAAAGAGAAGAAAGTATTTTTTTCACTTGATTTGATCAAAAGTACCATAAAAATCTAGTATGGCTTTAAAAGATGGACTGACTGTTGGTGTTTACCGCCACTTTCATCACTCGACTCGTGGCTTTATTATAGGATTTGTTATAGAAGTATGGGTCCTAAGAGGCTCAGGGAGTCAAAAACCTTCGTCAAGTGAACCGGCAAATATTTTCTTGAAAAACGGTGCCTCGATGGATTAGTGGTCAAAGTAGTCAAACTACAGTATAACTATAGCTGAAGTACTCAACAGAGATCCCGCACGGGACAGGTGCGCTCGACTCTTAATCTTTTTTACTAGTTTTGGTTTTTTTTCCCTACCGAAGGTCGTTGGTTCTGTTCCGACACTCCGACTCCCTCCACTTACTTACACAAAACAACACAATAACGCTGAAAGTGGAGTTAACACCATGCAATCAATCTGGAAAAGAAATATTTTGGATACTAAACTCTTTAGTTTTTATTATTGTGTTTACCGTCCGTTGGGTGATATCAGAATTCCATTACAAGACGTCTATATATAGCTAGTAATCGACTACTGACGATATCTAAATATAATTTAGTTTGCCCGAAAATTACTACATATACATAATTAATAACTCAATGTTTTAGATCAATCTCAGTCTCTTTTGTATAGGTTGACACTGGTCTCAAGATCTTTTTTCAGTCTTGCAGTTAAAGATTTTTGTCTATTTTTACCAGGTAAAATTCGATTATGTATCGTTCGTTTTTCGGTGAATTTTATTCACATCCCCCCTTTTTACAGAAGCTTCACGCCTGTTTACGGCTTTAGGGTTTGTAAACATATAATTTCACGTGAATAATTATAATTCATTCAAAAGGAATGATTTCTTGTAGTAATTTCACTGAATTCATGTTTTTTTGTGACACAAATTAATTTTTAAAATTTGCTTCACACGTTGAAAATTGGGCACAAATTTTTCAGATAAATATTTTTATAATTTAACCTTTCCCCGTTATTGATATATTGCATATTATGCAATGTAATATGTTAAAAACTGACACATATATGAATTGTAAATTAGGAAGCAGCTGTGGAATGCAAATTAGCGACATTATAATTGATGCCATATATTGGTCATCGTTTGTTATCGATTATCTCCAGTGGCGAGTACTACATAAATTCAGGATAACACACTATCTATCGCAAATATACACGCCAAAATAATATGGAGAAAAACCAAAGGTTTTGTTTTATTGTTTCACAAAATGTGATTTATGATAACCGGTCGCTTTCTCATTGACGGACATAATATATGCATATATTTTCTATTCTTTATTTTGAAACAAGGCAAACAAAAAATGTAAGTAGAATCTGAAAAAAATATACATAGAAAGTCCCTGTCTCAAGGAACGGTGTGTGTGGGGAGGGGGATATTTTTCGCAAACACAATCTACTTTTGATCTAAAAAATAAATGAAATTTAATGTAAAGTTGTAAAAAAAATTCGTGCTGCGTTTGATATAAACATATTTCGGCTAGCGTGAAGCGGAACAGAAGTCAGAATAAAACAAAAACCAACCTCTTGAAAGTCAGATGGTCGTTCCCTTACACAAAGACACCTTTCCATTATTGGTCACTAACCCTAAATGAATTTTTGACATGTTACTTCAATTGGTTTTGTCACGTTATAATTAAGGCAGTTGTCATTCATCTCTTAACTATATCGCCCCAAAAAAAAACACAATGAAATCGATCAAAAATCGACTTCAAACACAAATACACAAACGTTGTTTGTCCGAAGGCTAAAAGTAACGGACGGTCATTTGAACACAACAGGATAATTAGATGTATCTGGGGCCCACAAGGATAATTTTCCTCCATAATTAATATTATTAATATATTCTACGCATTTATAATAATATTTCTAATTCACTTATACTGTGACATCGGGGTACATATCTTTAGAATTACTTGAATTTTTAACATTTTTTATTGGGCGTTGATTGATGTAACACCACCTACGACTAACCCTCATGTCGATCCTTCCAGATGGGTTAGCGTGGTGGACACAAATTAAGTGCGTTTAATTATAAACAAAGTCAACACGGAAAAGTTTGTCACAAAAATGGGGCGATTTCATTTATTTGGAAAATAGTTTATACTAAACAGACGGGAGGGAACTTGAAGATATGACTGGGTAAAGTACACACTATTGTTATTATGTTCGTTTTACTGCAGGAAAAATGATATTTATGCAAAAGTGAGCGTGACCTTTCCAGTGACACGATCAAAAAGCATCGGTTAATGTGCTGTCAATCAAGTGAAATTCCATGTATTTTTATTCGATACACAAAAATTAATCTGTAACCATTCTTACACAGTGTTCCTTCAAAAAATGTATGTCTTAACTATCTATAAAGCACTGAAAGTATTTCCGAAACAAAATGGTCTATATCTACAGCGCTTTGTATGCTGTGGATAAATATACTACTCAAAGGAAGTTTAGAAAAACTTCCATTCCATTGAGTTTAGCGGAAGTCAAACTTTGAGGGCTGATATCTTTGTAGAAAATATTTAGAAGGATCTGACATTATCAATTCAATTCAATTCAATTAAAATCTTTATTGCAATTTTTATAGTATATAAACTCATCATAGATACCAGAACTAAATTTAGTATATATACGCCAGACGCACTTTTCGTCTACAAAAAGACTCATCAGTGCACTCGAATCCAAAAAAGTAAAAAAGGCAAAAAAAATTACGAAGTTGAAGAGCATTAAGGACCAAAATTCCTAAAAGTTTTGCCAAATGCAGCTAAGGTTATCTATGCCTGAGGTAGAAAAGCCTTAGTTTTTCAAAAAAAAATATCAAAAATTTGGTAAACAGTAAATTTATAAAATATAACCATATATGTGACACAACATAAATCAATTTTTGTTTAATTTCAGTCAGAAGTTGTGTTGCTAACCTTTTTTGAGAAGTATCGGTTAAAAAAAAACAGATTCAGTTCTCGTATAAATGAAGAGCCTTCGGAATCCCTTGTTCAATATGGTTGTAACCTCTTTTTACTATTTTTTAACCATCTTCATTATCCATTGAGTTTTAAAATGCAGTTGAAAGTTATTTATTTAAATAAAAATCGTCGCATTGATGTACTATTCATTATGTGTTCTCATGGTGAGAATGGTCGAAGTCAGTTTTCTGTATTTCTATCGGGCTAACCCCAAGAATTACAGCCCTTCTAATGGACAATATCCTGCAGTTGATGTAGACCTTATAAGCGGTTGCGCTAAGCAGAATATATCGACTGGATTAAAAGGGTAGCATTCAAGAATGATTTCACTTGAATGGACTGAACAACATGTACATAAACTTGGTTACTCTGACCTTGAAAAACACCAGGTCAAGGTGATACACACTTTCACAATAGAATTAAATTGTATTTCAAACCCCATTGTATATTTTCGAGTTGTTACAAAACTTACTAAGATCATCTACTTTGATATACCTTATATCTCAAATTGACCACTGCAGCTGTCGTTTAAGGCATTTAAAGTTTTTTGAAAGAAGTCATTACTAAATAGGTATCGGTATTATCCATTAGAATATTGATGACCAAAACCTGCATTTAAAGACAGCTTTGATCTTGAAATTAAGATGTCAAATGTCGTCATGTTCTCGATTAAATTAAATTCCTTAAGGTCAAAGGCAGGTCATATTATAACCCTAATATTAGTGAAAAGGATTTTGAAATTCTTTATCTGGAATCCCCTCCACTGCAATGGGGATCGAAATAAAGGTTCAGTCAGTTGACATAAAGACTCCTAGAAATAAGCTTATACTCATTTGTTTTGTGCTATAAGTTTTGCTTGTCACATTAGCTTACATGAGGGAGGGTAGGAGGGGTCCTGATCCCGAATTCCTGGGCTTTAAAACATAAAATCCCGAAATCCCGGGCTTGAAAACACAAAATCCCGAGGTCCCGAAATTCAAAAACAAGAATTCCCGGATCCAAAAGGGTCAATCCCGAAATCTCGAGCTTAAAAACACCCGATCCTGGAGTCCCGATGAAGGTCATATCTCTACTCTTACATATCCATATATAGAAATCATAAACAATAACAAAACTAAACGGATTTTCATCAGGGTCGGATCTTGTCATTTGAAAACTAGGTATGGTGTTTGAGGGGGAGGGGCATCAAGAAACAAAACAACATTAGAAATGAGAATTGTAAAATGTCTTTGCATGTACCATATACGTATACCATGGTTGCAGATTTGTTTAAGTGAATTAACTTCGTTTGTTTGTGTGTTACATATTTGTTTTTTTCTTTCGTATTTTACATAAATAAGGCCGTTAGTTTTCTCGTTTGAATTGTTTTACATGGTCTTATCGGGGCCTTTTATAGCTGACTATGCGGTATGGACTTTGCTCATTGTTGAAGGCCGTACGGTGACCTATAGTTGTTAATGTCTGTGTCATTTTGGTCTCTTGTGGATAGTTGTCTCATTGGCATTCATACCACATCTTCTTTTTTTATATTTACTGACCATTGTGTCTTTATAGTTTTATATGTTGTTCTCCACATCGACATGCATAAAATTTTCCGTGAGACAATTTGAAAAATAATTGAACTTGATAGCAGGAGGAATGTAACCTCGATTGGTGCTGAATATATGAGGCGACAGATCACAAATCATAGAACTTTTGTCTATAGAAGGTCAAACCCTGTTCCTGCAAAGCTGTTAATTTTACAGAATAAACCGAATATTTTACATTTCATTATTGTTAATTTAATTTATTATAAATTTAATATAAGGACTTCCCAATCTTTTCGGTTTCTCAGGGGCATGTAGGTGCATTCACATGTAAAAAGTTTTATATGTAATACACTTGTACCACGGGTTGATAATAGTTACAATTTGTCTGCCTTGAATTCAGTTTTGGATGTTTTATGATGCTTAAGTATTTATAAGGTTATGATGGTGTTTTTTACATACATTTATAATTGAACTCTGATGTTCTATTATTCTATATATTGTATTGTATTTTTTTGTATTTCTTTGAATTACATTGTATTTCATCACATGTTTGATTGTATTGCTTGACCCTCATGGGTGTAATTTTGCAATAAAGATGATATATAAGGACTATTTTGCGTCTAACAATGTTTGAGTACCAGTCAAACCAACCAACACACATGTAATGGCTATTGTTAACACAGGAAATTGTGAACCTCAAATTATGTTTAATAGTATATAAAACAAGCAAAAATATACATGAAACGCAAACTGTTAATCCTTGCATTCGAATGATGTATAGTGAAATACAGAAGAGTTCTGCACAAGTCATTTTTTTTTATCTCAGCTATTCTTCGAGTCTACTGTCGAGGAGTGAACCAGGGTCCCGTTCTACTCTGCACCGACAAACTTTCCTCTTGTCTTGTTAAAGCATTGACCTGAAAATAAATGAACCGTGTTCATTAAACTTGTTCAATGCTGAGCATGGAGTCATGGTTTAGGGGGGAATATTCAGAAGTTTCAACGTTGAAAAGACGTGATTTTAATTGAACATGCGCTATAGTATATATTGTCTTATCTATGTAAATGCTGGATATATAACAAAATAATAATTCCTTTGAGATTACTATAGATTCGATAAAAGGTTCTTTTGCAGTACGTTAGGGGCGACATCAAAAGATCGATGTAGGATAAACTTAAATCAAATAGTTTGGGGGTGAGGGGTTTAAAATTTTGCAAGTTTCGTATATCTAAAATCGATTTTAACATATACCTATTGGTAAATCAATTTTTCCCAAATTAAGTTAAGAGGGGGGATCAGTGAAAAAACTATGTGAATTAAGTTTTTTTATCTTCCATTGAACTTTTGATGTCGTCCCTTAGGGAGCTACCATTTGATTTTTATGGGGGGGGGGGGGGGGGGGGGGGCTAGGATGAAATTTGAAAAAAATAGGCAGGACAGGAGTTTTGAGTAAAAAAAAAGGCAGGATGAAACACTTGCACAAAAAAAAGTCAGGATGACAATTTATGTAAAAAAAGTCAGGATAAACTAAAAAAAAAAATGCAGGACCGGATAGAGTGAAAAATAAAAAGGCAGGACAGAGTTTACAACTAAAAAAAAATGCAGGACAAAATTTTTCATCCTAGCCCCCCCATAAAAATCAAATGGTAGCTCCCTTATGTTGCGAGAATTGTATTGAATCTCTCAGTTAGACCATTTATCAAAATATTTTCATTACTGTTAAAAGGAGACCCGTTTCAATACTAAAATGTAAAGATAAAGATAAAGAATCCAATTGTAAATATTACATATGAAATTCCTTCTCATAGAATTATACTCCAACTATATAAAAACTGTCTGTCAGATCGAGGAAGCATCATATGAATCCTTACTGTCTCTGGTCAATTAATGTTTGATCATATGCGTCACGCTCGCCCTCTCCAGAGCGGATGCATGATCTAAAATTTATATATCTCACTCTCTTTGTCACCTGTCACGAACCTGATGTTCAGTGGTTGTCGACGGTTTGTTGATGAAGGTATACTATGTTTTCGTTGTTTTAGATTCAAAAGTGTTGCTTTACTGTTTGAATGGTTTTACACTAGTCAATTGTTGCGCCCTTTATAGCTTGTTATTCGTTGTGAACCAAGTCTCCATGTCTGACATAGACCAGACCATACTTCGACCTATAATGGTTAACTTTTACAAATTGTGACTTGCCTGAAGAGTTGTCTCATTGGCACTCATATCACATATTCTTATATCTATGTAAGTAAGAAAATTACTTCATTTTGATATCTCGATCTCCCAATTGATCTCAAATATATTTTTTAAAGGAAAGAAATATACCTATATATAATTACATTAGATGTGTGTTTCATTAAAATACTTTATTCTGATTGGCTTACTGCACATCACGTGTTATTCCGTATAAGCAATTGCATCAGTCAATAAAACTTTTAATTCATGATCACACGTGGTCCCACAATAAAGTGCATAGGTGAATTAAATAAAAACAATATAAAATACGTGTTTTCATGATCATAGCTAAACAATGTAATTATAAGTATTGAATGCTTCTTTTTGTAACTTCGTAGGGTTGTAAAAGCGTTGACCGTGTGCACATTTTTAGAATGAAGCGCTTCCGCGCTTCATACAAAATGTACTTCGGTCAACGCTTTTACACCCCAATGAATTTACAAAAAGAAGCATTCAATTCTTAAATATAAATCTAAATTTCTATCTATATTCTGGTGATTTGCATGTGTATAAGTGTACATTCCCCGTCCCCATTTAGCTTTATTATTATTCTATATGCCGTATTTGCTGGTCATCAAATAAAGCTTAGACAAACGAACATCAAACATTTGACTTGTTTAGTAAATGAAAAGAGGCCTGTTATTTTATCCCACGGTGACATATTTGTCTTGTTTTGTTACCCTCGTGCTATTTTTATCACTCCAATTCTATTCAAATACTTTATTGACTAATAATCATACAACAATATGTATTTGTGTCTCTGGGTTTATATCATGTATTTGACTTACGTAATTTGGAGGGGGTATTTAAAGGAAAACGATCCTTAAATTAAATCCAATTTCTTTATGTGATAATACCATTGAACTTTAATAATAGGACCCTTGTTTGTGTCTATGAGGAGAAGTGATTATCTTCATTCCCATGGCATTTTGAAGAGGATCGTAAAATCATAAAGAGGTCTTCGTTCACGTCTTTGTGGCGTAACGTTGCGTCAACATCCAATAGATCTCCTTTATAGAGATAGATAAGCTTTCTCAAATTACTGATAACCGAACCGAAATTGGTTTTGAATTAGAAAGTTTAAGCGATGCATCAATAGAGCTCTTTATTATTCGTTAAACCATGGTTAGACGATATTAAAAAAGGTGAAAAGGGGATAGTTACTAAGATCTACGTCATGTTGGTCTGCGGTGGGTTGTTCCCTTATTGACATGTATACCACATTTTTTTTTTAAATAATAATTAAAATGAAGTTATTTTTTACATTAATAAGGCCGTTATAGTTTTCTCGTTTGAATTGTATTACATTGTCTTATCGGGGCCTCTTATAGCTGAATATGCGGTATGGACGTTGCTCATTGCTGAAGGCCGTACGGTTACCTATAGTTGTTAATGTTTGTGTCATTTTGGTCTTTTGTTGATAGTTGTCTCATTGGCAATAATACCACATCTTCTTTTTTATATATAAATTGCCACATCTTCATAAACTAAAACAATTTTAGCTTGAATTCCAAGGTACAGATCATTGGGATATTACTAATCCGAATAATTCAATTCCTCCCTTTTTATCAGATTTTTTTTTTATCGATATGGAGAATAGATTTTCTGTTTCTTTCTCGACTAATATAACATGTGAAGAACTCATTATTTCTCAGCGATTAAAAAAAAGACATTTATTATACTTTTCCATATAAATCAAGAGTTGTAATGTTGTATTGGTTCTCCTCTTGCATGTAATATTTGTCACTGAACCTAATTCCATAATTCTTCAATATGCAATGTAGTTCGTTTTTTAACACAGAATCCGAATTATATATATTTACTTATCCAAACCGATAGGGTGTGTTTGATTTGCCTTTCATTAGAAAAATCTCAATTAACTTTTAATATGTTTATTTTTGAAAACATAATTAATTAAATTAAAGCTTTAAAATATTCTAATATTTACATCACTCAAACAAGTAGGTGTATTCAACAGCTCAAAGGTGATTGACACCTGAAATATACTAGCAACTTATAATAACAATTATAAGCAATAAAAATAAATAACATTTCATAATAAGCATAAAAAACAAGGTGTCAATATCTCTTTAAATTTTATTTTGACAATTTGAAAAATTTACACACCGCCTGTCAGGACACGTATTATATGTATTAACATTAAATACACATAATATTTGTTTACATTCGATTGTGTGGGTAAATATAGGTACAGTAAAGGTATTACTGAAGAAGATAAAAATTTTGACCCGTTTACATTTTTCACCTGTCGGAAATGAATTTATGATAAAAGTGACATCAGAATGTGAGTATACTTTTAGAGCTTTTTTTGTATAAAAATTATTAGAATATTTTGTGTATTGTGTTCATTATTTAGAAAGTTAAAATTGAAAGATAATGCCATAAATGGACATGTTTTTGGAAACAGAAACTAAACTTTTGTGAAATGGCGCGCACTATCGGTATTCACATGGTATTGACACCGTTTTCGTATGAATACTGATTTAGAAAATTTTCCACTTTCTAAAACTTTCAGTTATTTATTTATTTTTACAGGTATTCTACATGTAAGCGTTTGTAAATATGTTTTATTTTCGGGATATGCGTCGTATTAATGTTATTTTCTTTTTGCACTTTGAACTCTAAATCGTACATTTATCAGTTAAATATTGATGAATTTTCCCTGGATAATCGATTTATATATTTATATCCGAAAAAACAACCATGAACTGCATTCCAAATTGTTTTAACAAACTTTCTAGTTTTCCTCAAACTTGCCTTAGCATAATTCAACATAAATTATGTCTATGTATATAATCATATATAGGAATCAGTAACAGGTTTCACAAAAAAACTTACGGCTAAGTTTAGTCTTAAGTCATGAACAAATCAGTATACTTACATGCAACATCAAACTTAGTCGTAAGATTTTTTGTGAAATCTGATGTTCAGTGGTTTTCGTGTGTTTGTGTGGTTCATAAGTGTTTCTCGTTTCTCGTTTTTATATAGATTAGATCGTGGGTTTTCCCGTTTGAATGGTTTTACACTAGTATTTTTTGGGGCCCTTTATAGCTTGCTGTTCGGTGTGAGCCTTCGCTCCGTGTTGAAGACCGTACCTTGACCTATAATGGTTTATTTTTTATAAATTGTGAATGAAGAGTTGTCTCATTGGCACGCATACCACATCTTCCTATATCCATATAAAAGGTTTCTGAAGCTTGGTTGATTTCCTGTTTTGTGCACATATATTTCCTATATTGATAGGGGATCAGCATTTTTTTATTTTTTGGGGAAAGGAGGGGCATTTTGGAAATGAATATTCATATCGAAAAGTGGGAAGTATGATAAGAACAATAATGGATCGTCGAGATTGCAAAAAAAAAAACATCAAGATTTTCAAAATAATGTTATTTATTGATAAACATACTTGTTTATGAAATCTGGACTCCTTGGTGCAGATATGTCATTTCTGAAGTCATGATGATGTCATTTATATGTCAAGGAAAAATGACATATTTCACTGTAAAAACTTAAATTGGTCATTTCAGCCTACACATAGTGTCAAAAGAGATGTATATGTGCTAAGACCTTAATTATATTGAAAGGATATTCTAAAATATCTTTGTAAAAAACCTCCGGTAGCAAAGTATCTTTGGGGGGAAAAAATAGTGTGGCAAAATATCTTTGGAAAAAAAGTGTGGCAAATATTTTGAAAAGCGCTCATACATATGTAATCATATCTGGAAAGATCTCAAAAAGAGTCTATAATTGGAAGTGTTGGCAATAATTTCAAGAAGTCTAGACAAATACAAAAATATGTAAATACATGTACTGATTATCTTAAACTTTTGAATTTAAATTTAAATTTTCTTTTAGTAGAACTGTATTGTTTTTGTTCAGAATTCAAGGGGTCACAATATGGACCTTTTTCATACGTCCACTTTTCATAAGGTACAAGATAGGAAATACAATTTAGTATTTGGATATAGACCCCCTGAACCCAACCTTTACATTTGACCCTATACAACTCCCCGTCCCCCACCGAATCCACCCTACAATTGACGATACCCAGACCTTAGCGTTTGACCAAGGAAGCAAGGGGAGATAAAAATGCCATATTTTATTTCCTATTGTCCCCCCCCTCTTTTTTTTGTATAATTTTAAATATTTCTTGGTCCGATCATGGTTGGTTGTCGATTTTCAGAAAGTAAAATTTCATGGTTTTGATCAACTCACAACTTTTACACGACACTATCAATGCATGTATTTGACTGGTTGATAATGATATAGCTATATATAGGCTAATATTAGAATATTGGAAAAATTATGATAACCGCCTTACATGTACAACTGATCAACGAAAAATTCCCATACATGTATAATTGTAAGTGTAAATATACCGAAGATAAAATTTGACACGAACTTTGATTGATTAAGTGGGTGAAAAACGTCAACATATGAAAATCTGTAGTGAGAAATTAATAAAACATTTGAGGCTCCAAAAGGACAAATGATTTTTAAAAAGTTATATTATTTTTTACAAAATAGAAAGCTTTGATGGAATAGCTACTGAAATTATTTCCAATCACTATTTTCACATCTATTGTGTCTTACCCTAGTGTTTGAAATTTTGAAAGAGAATTCACCCTTATTTATAGATTAGACATTACGCAATGATAATTTTTAATACAATTTAATTTGTAAGCTAGTGATCTTTGACCCCAAATGAACCCCATGGACAATTTTTGTTCCGATTAGATCACTAAACCGCTGTTTCATCATATTAGAAACCTTAAATTTAATTTATATACAAAGGAGACATGACCTGGATACCACTTTGACATGTAAGTATTCATTCTTATTTTAAAATTTGAAATATTTAAATTTGTAAAAAGATCAAAGGGGATTACATTAGCCCGTAGAGCATCAATACTCAAATGATATTGAACCGTGGGAGTTTTGACATATTTTTGTATAAAATATCAATAAATATATATCCGTGAAGATGTTGAAAGAGGTCGTGTGAAAGATTGGGTGGGGGTATTTTTTTCAGATTTCGTGTAAAAAAAGGTCAAATGAACTTTAGAGATTTGACAGAAATGATATATTTAGGGTCATAAGTGACTAAATCGACACCAATGCAGGGGGAGGAGTGATTGCATTATACATGGGATTTCATAATTATTATTTTTCTAATCATATGGGATGAAATTTTAATGAGTTAAACAAAACATGAATTCTATACCTTCGTTGACCACCCCTCAAGATATTGGGGCGTGGGAGTTTGACTTTATGGTATACAATACTACTACATGTATATAACCGTGAAGGATATCATGTGAAATATTGTGTGGGGTATTTGATTTCAGATTTCTTGTAGAAAAAAGGACCACGAGAATCTTTCAAATGAACTTAAAATTTTTACAGAAATGATATATTACGGGTCTTAATTGACGAAATCGATACCAAAGGTTGGGGTTGTAGTTATGGTATATTAAATCGAACAAGACTTTCATAAAACCTAACACTTTTAGTAATATGGAATCCAATTCAAATGATTATAACAAAATTATTTCCACCGTTGAGTGAGCTTTTCTCATCACTTTGCGTCCGTCGTCTGCGTCGTCGTCGTCGTTAACTTTTACAAAAATCTTCTCCTCTGAAACTACTGGGCCACATCAAACCAAACTTGGCCACAATCATTATTCAGTATCTTGTTTAAAAAATGTGTCCTGGGACCCGGCCAAACCAACCAAGATAGCCGCCATGGCTAAAAATAGAACTTAGGGGTAAAATGTAGATTTTGGCTTATATCTCTGACACCAAAGTATTTAGAGCAAATCTGACATGGGTAAATATTGATGATCAGGTCAAGATCTATCTGTCATGAATTTTCAGATGAATCGGAGAACCCGTTGTTGGGTTGCTGCCTGTAAATTGGTAATTTTAAGGAAATTTTGCCGTTTTTGGTTATTATCTTGAATATTATTATAAATAGAGATAAACTGTGAACAGCAATAATGTTCAGCAAAGTAAGATCTACAAATAAGTCAACATGACCAAAATGATCAGTTGACCCCTTAAGGAGACATTTTCCTTATAGTAAATTTTTAACATTTTTTTGTAAATTTTTGTGATCTTTTACATAAATCTTCTCCTCCGAAGCTACTTAGACAAATTTGACCAAATTAAATTTGTCCAGAATCAGCATTAGGGTATTCAGTTTAAAAAATGTGTCCGATGACCCCGCCCGTAAATCAAGATGGCCGCCATGGCTAAAAATAGTACGTATGGTAAAATGCAGTTTTTGGCTCATACATGTATCTCTGAAACCAAAGCATTTAGAGAAAATCTGCTGGGAATAAAATTGTTCATAAGGTCAAGATCTATCTGCCCTGAAATTTTCAGACCAATCGGGCAACTTGTTGTTGGGCTGCTGCCCTGAATTAATAATTTTAGCGGAAAATTTTGCAGCTTTTGATTATTATCTTCAATATTATTATAGATAGAGATAAACTATAAATAGCAATAATGTACAGCAAAGTAAGAGCTACAAATAAGTCAACATGACCAAAGTGGTCAATTGAGCCCTTACGGAGTTATTGTCCTTTATACTATATAGTAGTCAATTTTTAACAATTTTCATAAATTTTGTAAATTTTTACAAAATATTTTCCATTGTCACTTCTGTGCCAATTTCATTATCGATAAAGATAATTGTAAGCAGCAAGTTTGTTCAATAAAGAAAGTACAAACACATCACCAACAATTTTAATTGTCATGAATCTTTAATATGCACATAGACGAAGGTGAGCGACGCAGGCTCTTTACAGCCTCTAGTTTGGCATTGCTATCAAGTTGTGGAGACACTTATTTTGGCCGAGAATTCTCTTTATTAAGATGCTGGATTGTTCTATATTACAATAAGTTAAAATCGAAAGTACATGAAATCATTATTTAAGGCCGGCCGTACGGTGACCTATAGATATTGATAGTTGTGTCATTCTAGTCTCTTATGAAGACTTGTCTCATTGGCAATCTTCTTTTTTTATATGAAGCTAGACCAAACGTTCTTGTTTCAGCTTAAACTATAAAAGACACCTTAAAATTTTGAACGTGCATAAAAAACTTATCGAAGGTATTTTTAAAACTGAATGATCCGATATGAATAAAATGTGATCTGTGTTATACGATCTTTTACATCAAAACAGACAGCTAGAGGTCAAAATATACTCTTCTACAATAGGCAGGTATCTATTTACTACACGTATTGTCAAGCTTCCTACCGCACTAGTCTAAAATCTAAAACAGTCTTTACTCATTAAAATTGACAATATAAAATTCCTTCATCAAATCCAATATACATGCAACCAAATAATCAAAATATACATTAAAAAACAACACAAGACAACACCAGACGAGTTACTGAGAGAGGGAGGCATTATAGTTGACCCCTCTAAAGAATACTTGTATCCCCTGTTTGTTACATTAGCTATACACGCTTTCAGGTCAGCAAAATAAACGGCTTTTCATAGCCGACTATACAGTATGGGTTTTTATCATTGATGAAGGCCGTACGGTTGTCTCATACTTGCTTACATCAACTTCATTTAAAGTTGATAGTTGTCTGTTATCTCATTCTTCTATATAAGTCCTGAATAAAAATTTGATATAGATGTAGAATGGTGAAACTAGTATGATGAGTTTTTTTGTACATGGAAAATAGTCTGAGTTGGCATCACGTGTTCGAGTGCACCGAAACCATATTTTCCGTATTTCCAAAAAAAATACTTGTTTTGTAAAACAGTACACTTTATATGTACAACGAAGACATGAATTATACGTAATTAATTTAGTGCACACATACGTATATATGTATCAAAATCTATATGGACCGTCCATGAAACTTTATCTAACCCCATCAATCACTCTTTGACAGCGCATACAAAATTAGGTACCCTCTAATCCCGATAACGACATATGACGTCCATTTATTTGGAGACTACATCATATATTATAACCACAATGCAAACATGTACATCATGAGAACCACGGATGATGATCATGTATAAACGTGCATCTGTTGTAAATTTCATACCACTTATTTTATTAACCTGAATAAAAACAAGATCAATATTTGTACATGTGTATAAATTATTATTCTCTTCATTTTGAATGTCAAATTTCCCTTTGTCTATATCGAGCAAGGATTTATGAAACTTCATAAATCTTAATTCTCCTTTGATAAACTAAGTTTCAAAATAGGGCACGCGAAGTAAGTTAATATGATGACTGACTTATATACAGATATACTCGAAAAGATTAAGAAAAAATGACAACAATTTCTCAGTCCAGACTTTCAATATCTTTTTCCTCGTCATATAATTGAACACATAATCGTAGCTAAATTACACAATAAATTGGTTTAAAAGTCTTTGCAACAGCAATCTGACAACAGAATCTTACCACAATTAATATAAGCTATTCACAATATTGTTTTTAACGCTGGCCGAGTGCCAAAAACGTAGGACAAGCTATCATCATGAAACTGCAGGCAACCACCTTAGACATATTGTTAATAAAGTCAACAAAAAAGGTATATGAGTTGAAAGTATTGGCAATAGCAAACAAACAACAAAACATAACCATTAGAGTGCATGGTGTTTTAAATAGTGTTCACAAATATGTTTAATCCCTCCGTTTTTACGTGTCTATATTTTAGTGTTTTTCGCTGGTTGTTGTCTCTCAATTTATTGTTTCTCGATTTTTTAACCATTCCGTTGGTTTATAGTAAGTTTACATTGTTTAACATTTTTTCATGTCTGTGCCTTTTACAGCCGATAATATTGTATCATACATGTGTATGGCTTTTGTTCATTTCTGAAGGTCGTACGGCAACCTGTAGTTGTTCAAGATATGTACATTGGTCTAGGGAATGGAATTGTCTCATTGGTTACAATAACACATATATAATTTTTTTTTTTTAGAAAATAACCAAATATATGACGTCAGAACCGAATTCTCAAAAGACAAAAACATGGAAAGATCTTGACTGTCTTGCAATATGTCGCCTTTGTTTAGTTGAATATATATTTTTTTGCTTTTCCAAGAAGAAAAAGATTATTTCCTTCGTTACAAACACCGAGACCGACATTCCGTCGAGTATGTATAATAAACTGTCAAATGCTAGTTAGGTGAGATCACGAGTGTCTTGTTTTCCTTTTTCATTTGAAAATGCCTCCTGGCCCGGAAGTGACCTTGCGAAAGATTCACAAAGCAAATCATGTTGTCGGGTCAAAAAATGCATTTATCTTCAACTTCTTCAGACATAACAAAACATTATTATTACCTGTTTTGACTATTATATATCCTTGAAACTTTCGTGGAAACATGAAAAAAGAACATTAAAAAATAGGTGATGCACTTTTCAAGTATGAATATTACATAATGAGCGTCAAGATTGTTTTTGTTTTTGTTAAATTTTCAAACTTACCGCAGATTTTGTGTCTTCGTAGTTGATTAATTTGCGTCAAGTCAAATTTCCGTAACATATCAGTCAGCTAGAAGAAAAACGCACCCATAATGAACTTCTGAATGGGCCTTTCTCAAGTCAAGGACCTGTAGTTTGAGTTGTCGTTTGTTTATGTCTGCCATATTTAGTTTTCGTAAATTGTATTGTTCTAAATTAGGCCGTTAGCTTCTCCGTTTCACATTAGGCCTTTTATAGCTGACCATACGTTATGGGTTATTCTCATTGTTGAAGGCTGTATGGTGAACTATAATTGATTATATCCACGTCTTTTGAAATCAGTAGCATAGTTGTCACATTTGCTATCAAATTAATTTCATTGTTTTTATATTATCTTGCACAATGCCAATTTTCAACAAAAAAAATAAATGTTTTCATCTACAAACATTTTGTTTGTTTGGTGTTTTTGGTTTTTTTTTCATCTCTAAGATCTATACTAGTCGACACAAAACAAGATGCCATGTAGTTCTAGATATTAACATATAAAAGAATAACGAAAAGAGATAAAAGACCAAACAATAAAGAAAAGAGAACAATTGAGTACTTGCATATTGAGAATATAGAATAATATACAACGCTCGCGGACATTCATTGGTTGTTGGTTTTTTTTTTGACGCTGTGTACGCATGTATGTTTTAGTGAAACATATGTATTGCTAAACTTCAAGTATTAATTATTTTACGCCTGTAACGGCCTGAAACGGTGTAAACATCTGGTGGTATACAAAACAAATTGCATGCATCTTATGTCGGAACAAAAACTAGGACAATTCTTAATTTACGTTTGACCTTGAGTATGAAAATGTATCCTTCCAAAAAATAAGATAATTGTAATGAGTCACAATATGATTCTTTACTTTTTTACTATGTTAAAACAGTTTTTGTTATTGAATATCCTATATATATGTTATATACTGGATCGTTCCCTTTAAACGTGTATACAGTTTCAAATAACAACATCGCAAAACAACCTATAACTATTGTTCCACCTTTGATATAACTGTTTTAACCTTGTTGTACTCACATTTCTTTAGTTTAAAGCTATTGTGAAGAAATTGCAAATTTAATGAAATTGAATATGATGAAATGTATACAGTCCGCCAAAAGTTAAGCACCACCGAAATATAACTGGCAATATTTTTTTAACTATTGCGAAAAAAATATTAATGTTTGGTGTTATGAATTACCGTCAACATACACTAAGAAAATCAATTACGACCAAAAAGATTGAACTCCGATAAAGCAGTCAAGCAACCTCTTATCAAATGTCATCTGCGCGTTTACAAATACACAGTTTCTCCATGTGGTCGTGTAAGTGTTCGTACATTGGTCAGTCGACTTCTCAGAGGCAACTGAAGAGCAAGTCTTGGTGTATAGAGACCTGTACTTACAGGAAGGCACTCCACCGTCAGGTTTTAATGGGGTAATGACTATCTATGCTTGAACATAAGAAGCTGACAAAACACTCATTGTTCAGATGGTAGTCAGTTTCTTTTACTGCCAGTAGACGCCAAAATACGAATTTCGCGGGGAAACAAAACGGCCTATGACCAAAAACAATGTTTGGACAAGGACTGCATTCAGTGCTGGTGGTGTTCCAGTACGGGGTTGCTTCTTATACCGTTATAAGCTGGGTATGCATGTTCTGCAGGGTAGCATAAACGGACAGACAAACAGAGATTTGTAGCCTTAAAACATTTTAGTCCCTCATTTTAATAATCCCCCACTTGCGTCTACATTGCCAAGACTCTTGTACATGGACGACAATGCTAGAACACACAGAGCAAGGATTTTAACCGAGTCCAAAGAGCAAAAAGCCATTTTCACTATTTTTTAGCCTTCCATGTCCCCATACATAAACCCTATCAAACATGTTTGAGATACCATTGGCGGAAATCTCAATCACAGAGATCCACCTTCACAATATTTTGTCGATTTAAAAGTGGTATTTGTTGTTTAATGCAACAGATTTCCTAAACTAAAGCTTGAAGACTTATTCCGAGAATGAAACGTCGTGTTTTGAAACTCTACCGGAAGTGAGGTTGTTATGCATGCTGTTGACTCAAATGTTGTCATTAAAATTGCCAAACATACCAAAGCTTATGTGTAGAAAGTTTTAATAATATTGGGTGATCATTTTTTGTAGAAAAATAAAATCAAAGTGAAACTTAAATTCTGTTTCTGAATTCAGTAATTTACACTATTTCTATGAATGGAAAACCTACATGCATAGAACCTTCATACGTGACTAAAATTACATTTCTGGTTTGTTTATGGTATACATTAGCAAAATTGCTATATGATTGTTTTATTTTTTCGTGGAATAATTGATTTTTTAAATTTGAAAAAAAATCTGTGCAATAAAAACAGGTGGTGCTTAACTTTTGGCGGACTGTATATATGTAAATAATTGATTGATTGTTGCATGCTTACCATTCAGTAGCCAATATTTCAAACATTTTCAGGACAAGAAAATTATTGATACAAAGGGCAATATTGTAAGGAAGAATAACGAGAGAAGGATATTACCCGAATAGTTCAGTCGTTATATTCCGCTGATCTACGATTACTTGCAAAACTTGTTTCCCAATCCACTATAAATAAATATGTTTAAACTAAACTTCATTCGCAAGTGGGAGAGATCGTTTACGTGGAAGAACTGAATTATTCGGTTAAGAAGAGGACGGGAGAATTGGACTTCCACAGGTAAAAGTGAGGTCGTGTTGGATAGGAACAGACATGTTGTCTTGCAACAGGTCACATACGAAGCCATTAGAGAGTTGTTGCAAGGTTTTGCATATTTACAACAATAGCATCAAATCTATTACCGTCTATCATATCAATTCGTATCATGCAGATTGTTCAATGCTGCAGTATAGCTATTATTGGTTAAAGAAAAAGACCAAAGAGCAAAAACAACCGAAGGCCACGAATGGGTCTTGAACACAGCGAGATAGTACGTTTTAAAACCAATTTGTATCTCGTGCTACGAATAGATCTTTATGTGGACGAGAGTTCATTTGCTTATCCCTATTCTATCAATACTGAGGTTATGGGTTCAAATCTAGTCAAACTAGTTTTCTTGTCGAGATCGGTGGTTCTCATCTGATATTCAAGCTTACGGTCCACTATAAAAAACTGGCACCCCTGAAATAGCCAATAGATCTGAAAGAGACATTGAATAACAATTAATAATCGCCCTAATAACGGCATGCATGTGTGTTATGCTAATATGGTTTTGCCTTGATATTCCGACACTCAATTATTCCAACACCGAATTGGTTTCATTAAATATGTCTCGTAATTAGCTTCTTTAAATATAAATTTAAAAAAAAATGAAAGGTGGAGCACATGTCAATGAGAATGCCGCCTACCGAAAGGAATAATAAAAAAAAAAGCTATCACAGAGGTCAACGTAGAGGGCAAGGAAGGTAAAGGTAGTAAAAAAAAGTGTCTTTGCAATATCACAAGCTTTAATAGTATACAGTTCGGAATAAATTTGACCTAGTATGAAAAATATGCCATCAACACTACATTTTCTAAATGACAAAAGAAAAACATTATTATATCAGTTAAAGTATTGTGCGTATATTTCAAATTTCGGGAAATTTTGGTATTTAAAAATGTTATTCTACTAGATTATAAGACACCGTCTGTTTAATGATTTATTTGAAAAAAGGGATTTTATTTTCGTTGAAAGTTTTACGAAATGATGACATATAAATA
This sequence comes from Mytilus edulis, assembly GCA_019925275.1. NCBI lineage: Eukaryota > Metazoa > Mollusca > Bivalvia > Mytilida > Mytilidae > Mytilus > Mytilus edulis. The sequence continues at coordinate 36,041,366 of CM034358.1, read as the reverse complement.
TTCAAGTTTGTTTATAACAGATCCCTTATTTGTACCCCTATTTTTAAAGATGTGTATTCCAACAAGATTAATAACTGCTTTTAATATCTTTAACATTATTAAATAAAAACCCGCTGGCGACAGTAGTGTTGTCATTTTCGTTCAACTACACAATTTTATACGTGATTAATCATATATAATGTTATATAAGTATGTAAATCAAATGGAACTACATAAGGGGCTTCGACAAGGAGACCCCTTATGGTGTCGTAAATAACTATTCAACAAACAATGTCTATTAATATTTAAAAAAAAAAATTGAAATGATAAGTGTATTAATTCCACGTTCTAAAAAGAATGAATGTGTCATTGCTATGACAAGATTTTTTTTTATAAATATTCATACCGTTGACGATTAATATTTCTAACGTGAAAAACGTTGTTTTCAAAAGAATTTGGCGCTTCTGGTATTAAGAAGAGTAATAGTGTTGTAAAGAAAGGAGAATGAAACCTTGAACTATAATACTAGACTAATATATAAGTAAAGTAGTCCTAGAAGAAACCAAGTATATCAATATATACAACAACAAACTTGATTGCGATGCCCCCTTGTCCCCCCTCAATTGCTTGATGCTATAACAACGAACTAAAACAGCCTGGAGATAAAAAAAAAAATGAAGTATTCAGAGTAGAACGAACAGAATTTTTAAAATAATTTATCAACATAAAAGTCTATTTGTATATGTTATAAATTTTATATAATTCGGAAGAAAGCGTATCAAGTAGATAAAAAAAATTTTGAGGCATAAAATATTCTGTAATAACTTGATAAACTTGATATTCGGAGAGGACAACTTGTTATAGGCTGGAAGTGTATAACAAGTGTGTATAACAAGCACTAACTGTCATTGGGAAATGTTTATTGATGCTAGAAATCACATTTACAACAAAAATGCTTGTTGTCTTTATAAAAAAAACTCCAATTATTTCCGTAATGGCCGACTTTTCTGATTGGTACAAGTAAATTTGATACTTTTAAATTTACAGTGCGTTTAAAAATGTCATTGGCAGTAAAACATTTGCATCACAATTCACATAACTATACTAAATGCATTGAGATTGCTTTGAACGAGGTTTTATTGTCTGAAACTAATTGACATAGGTTATATATGTTTTTTAATGTCATGTGAAATTCCGTTCGACTGAAATGTGCTAGCTAAGTACGTCTAAAGGGAAACTAATTCAATTTTAAAATGGGAACCAGTTTTGATATTGAAAAAAGAAACCGTCTAAACAAATGTGCAGACAGAACTGTGCCGTTGCTGATGGCTCGTTTATATATACTGTCCCTGATCAAATGCAGGGTGATAATTAAAAAAACACACTGTGTTTTTTACACATTCAATTAATATAAATGAATATTATTTCAAATTCATACATAATGATAATGTAACAAACATTTCTTGTGTAAAAATTCCGTGCCTTGGTGTGCCTCTTTCTCAAAATTCTGATTTTATTACAATGTCCCTTGGTGTGCCTCTTTCTCAAAACTCTGGTTTTATTAAAATGTCCCTGAGTGTATCTCTTTCTCAAATGTGATCAAAGGTCTTGGTGTACTGATTGACGTTTTTTGGTATATCTTTATCACATGTCTGATGTTTATGTGGCTTTATTTGAAGACACGCGGAAGCGCCTTTGATAAGAACATAGATGTATGGGGTTTACCGTGACATCTATGGCCAGAGGTTATTTCTTTGGTTAGAGGTTATTTCTTATCTTTGTTCCGCAGACGTACGGAAATTCCAAATTTGATGGTCATAGGAAATGACTGGGTCAGACAATTTTCAAATATAAGAAGTTTTAGTCTATGACTTAATATGCCATGGTACGGAAGTCCATTTAGGACCTCCCAAACAAAATGGCATTAATGTGAAATAGTCGTGGATTATTCATACTCACTAGAATTAACATAAGAAACTTGATAATTTTGTCGTTTTGCACAATTTGATATGCATAGAAAATAGTTTTCATCTCTAAATGATATCCCGCCTATTGGGTATATGAAAACTTGCTAAATCTGTCCGTGCAAATTGCAAATGAAAATGTGTTTCATATCCATTTGATAGAGTCAATTCGATATTCTTTTAACTCCTTGTAAAAAAAAAATGAAAAGAGTTTTTGAGGTTTGATAATAATCCGTTAAAAAGGTGTATTTTGCATTTAAAAAAAATGAAATAGGCAGGTGTATACAGTCGCTTATTCAGTTCAAACGGTTTAATTTAATCATTTTTCAAAGAAACTTAAATTTGTTTACAGATATCTTATGTAATAATTTCAAGATGGCTCAAAGATTATACCTATTTACTTAAAGGTCAAGTGTATAAATTTCCCATTAGAGGGACCATTTAGTTCCCACAATTACGTGGCGTTAAAAGGTCGTACCATGAAAGAATTATATTTACAATATAATACTTCCATGTTCTTATTTAATAAAAAAAGTGTTAAATAAACAGCAAGTACTTGATTACATCATCAAATTAATTCCGTATTTACACCTCCTTTGGGCAAATATTTAGTCACGTAACACCTCCTTAACGGGAGATAATCAAAATGGCGGTGACCATCACAACGATCTTAATCTTCGTCCCCCAAGTGTTTAAAGTGATATAAAATTATGCAAGATATTGAATATTACAAATCATTATTGTCTGGTAACAAACTAGCGACTTGATAAATAGCAATTTACAACATGTATTGTCTCGTTACTGTCTATCAGAATTTGAGGGAGGTCCTTTTATGATTGGAGTTTCGCAATTATATATTTTTTTTAATTTGTATTCATCACAGATTCAAATAATTTCTTAAAATTCATTTTCCAGTCAAACGTTAAAAGTTCCTATTGTATGTTTTTAATGCAATCTGTATTGAAAATTTCATATAAATGTTCATAATTTATTGAAAGACCATACTTATTTTTTTTAATTTTTGGGAGGTGGCTATTGAGTTCACTTTTGATCTGATTATCCCATATAAATATAAATTGTCAGAAATTTGGATAAATGCTGATTAAGCGAAAGATCACATCTTTGGATTATAAATAAGAAACAGACCTATTATAGTATTTCTTTCGATAAATATAGATTTACTGATAGGACATTCCGGTTTATTTTTGCCAATGGATATGTTTTATTTTGATCTTTATTTAGTTAAAGGCACATATAGATCTATATTAGGATTTCTATGCTATCATTTTATCTTCCCAAGGGGAAAGTCATCTTAAATCATATGTTGTCCTGGAAATCATAGTAATATTTGACACTTTGATCTTTGGCGACCTTTATTTGGCCTTTGAACTCAAATAACCATTGACAGTCATACATGAATACTGTTCGTGTCTGCACTAAGCTCTTGACTTTGATTGTCTGTCTCAAGAATGAAATGCAAAGCAAATTAAAATGAACCTATATGGAAAAAGCAGATTGACAGGTTAAATGTGAAATGCCTCCGTCAGTTAGCAAATACGTTTTACCTTGCAAATTTCCCACATAAAAATCTATATGTATACTAGTATACATAATGCTATTAAAGGTACAAAATGTTAACAGTACATGAATTTTATTTCTGCGCATGAAACCCCATAGTATCATCTTGTGTGTGTAAGGCAGCAACCATTTGATTTTCGGGGGGGGGGGGGGGGGGGGGGGGGGGGGGCTATGGTTTTTTTTTCTAGACAATTTTTTTTCTTTCAATTTTAGCATTACATATAGTGGCAGCTGAGGGTGAAACAAACAATTTTTTTTTCTCAGAATCAAAAACAAATTATTTTCTCCAAAATCTGGAAACAAACTTTTTTTTCCAAAAAAAACATAGCCCCCCCTCCCAGAAAATCAAATGGTTGCTGGCTTACTACAGTATATTGTCCTCTTGTATACCTTTAGGGGGCACGGTAGTATTTGCATTCCAGAATTAAGGTTGCACTTTTGTGTACCCTACCTAAGTCAATGTATCTGAACAGTGTGATTGGACAAAATATACAGTGAACTGAAAATACTTTCCCAAACTGAGGGATGAATCAGGTGTAGAAAAATATGAAACAATTTTACAAACAGATGAAAATGAATTTTTGAGAATTATTTTTAATTGTGTATTCACTGCATGATAAAAGACCTAAAAGCACTAGTGGCCTTAGGTTTTTAAAAATAGCAAAAAAGGTAAACGGTCATGATACACATTCAAATTCATTTCTGAATAGTAAAACGAACGTACTTCAGTTAACTGTGAATGTAGAATTTTTTGAAGTGTTCGAAAGTGGTGAAAATTCTAAAAAGGCTATCATTATCCCTTATGGACCAGGAAATACTACATTTATGTGTCTGAGGTTGAAAAATCTTGAAAACATGGAAACCTAGAACTTTCAGCCTGAAACAATTAAATTATAGCGTCTTATGTCCGTGATCTTTTGATTATATATTTACTCTTCGTTTTGCGTATTATCTATTTGAAATAATTGCCCCTTCGAAAATCAGAAAAAAACCCACTTTGAACCCATTAATTGGTTGCTGGTTGAATCGAGTAGCAAAGCAATTATGAATATTATTGTATAGCAATATAATATTTCCAACAGAAAGTAACCAAAAGTTAGCGTGCAATAAATTCTAATATTGCACTAGTGCAATAAATCCTCAAAATTCATGACGTCATCAACGACAAAATCTTAGCTTAAACCAGTTAGTACTTTTAAATATTATATTACTATACAATAAAAGGGTTATTGCATGAATATTGGGGAATATTCATGCAATAACCCTATATTACATATGACGGATATGTTCCGATTGTTATCACAACAATACTGTCCTCTTTTCCACGAATATGACCTAGCTACCAAAATAGACACAAGAAACATGACGGGTGTTACCTTTGGAAGCAAGATCTACCTACCCTTCCGAAACACGTAACTGTATATAACACCAGTTGTGTTGTTGCTGCTCGGTCTATTTTTCCATAGTGTGTTTTGTGTTTTGTGTACTGTTTGGGGTGTTTTTTGTCTTGGCATTGTCATGCAGTTTGTTTTCGACTTATGAGTTCAAATATCCCTTTGGTATATTTCGGCTCTCTCTTTGCGATGAAAAGTTGAGAAGAATAAAATCATGACCTTGTTTCAGGTTTTTATATAATCATTGCACTCATCGATGGCATGCGAAAACATGGATCGTACGTTCAAAGGAAAGTTGGTGAAAGGTGTTTTTTCGCATTTTTTGTATAATGTGCAACATTAAAACTCTTTTCAAAGAGGCAACAGAAATAGTATCAAATGCATTTGCTCTCTCTCTCTTATTTGTCTTAGAAAAGAAATTTTTGAAGTTTATAAGGTCACCCTCGTGTGCGGATAACTTTTTGCTAAGTGTTTAGACTGTCGTCTGTACGTATGACAACTGAAAAACCAAACATAAGTTGTTTTCTTTGATGGGTATTTGTACATAGTGTTGTATATATACTTATCGTAAATTATGCATGTTTTCACATATTTACTCATTAAATATGTTTATCTATAAATCGTGTATACAATGGATTATAATAAGCGGCAAATTGAGATAAACAATTAAAGTTGTCTGTTAATATGAGTTCAAAAGTTTGAAAAGTTTAAAAGCATGACATTGTTTTCAGAATTATGAAAATTATATATACAAACGTCAAAGCCTAAGAGCCAATTTATATTGTTTTTCATACATATGGAAATAACAGATAGTGTCAAATCTTAAAAGTCAATATCAGGCACCAAGTCGGTCAAATGCGGGTTAAAAGTTCTAATAAGAAAGATTTTCTAAAAATATTTTTCTTACATAATTCTACGCAATCCTTATTCAGCGAATATCTTTTTTGCGCCGAGTTGTACAAGTTAAAATCCAGTACTAAATCGGGAAAGCCGTAAAGCAGAAAGAGTGACACGATTCTGATTAAGGCAAAATAACGAAAGGCCAATGCAATGTCGTAATCGTTATTAGGCGACTGTTTTGAAGAAAAGCCGCTTTAACCTTCCTGAAACCCTATCAAACCTAGACAAATTTCTGTCTTTGACAACTTCTACAATATCCAATGCAGAGTAATCGGTCCTAGCTCTCTCTCACTTTGAGGGAACAAGGACCGATAACTCTGCATGGATGATTGAACTTATTTAGACACCTGTCTACTATTGAGACTTTATGTTGCCATCTAGATGTCTTTTGTATTTTTTTGTCTTTGGGCTGCTGTCTCATTGACGTGTATCCCCCATTTCCAATTTCAAACAAATATATATATGCGTAATGCCGTGTTTCGAAGAAAGACATTGGAAGTTAAATAAAGCATCCCGAAATATCCAGCATTACCCAGGATTCATGTACACACACAGTGCATGTAAAGTTGTCCTTTCAGCAGTGTATTCAACATTGTCATAAAGCGCCAGGTTCGGCTAGCCACAAAACCAGGTTCAACCATTTTTTTCTTTAAATGTCCTGTACCAAGTCAGGAATATGGCAGTTGTTATCTAATAGTTCGTTTCTATGTATGTTGCATTGTTCTGTTGTTTTCCTCTTATTGTTGATGTGTTTCCCTCGGTTTTAGTTTATAACCCGGATTTGATTTCTTTCAATCGATTAATGACTTTTGAACAGCGTTATACTATTGTTGCCTTTATTTTGCATACGGAGAGTTTACTCGGTCTTTTTGAAAACACTGTATTTATTTTTTTAAATGTGTTGTGAGAGAAAAAATAAAGCTAGTCGAGTAGGCATAATCATTATTAACGCAATGATAAAACAAAAGTCAATGGTATTTAGGGAACGACCAATGAACTTCAAGAGGGTTATGATTTTATTCTGATTCCCAATTTAGTTGATCCAAAAAAAAATATTCTGGTCAAGCAGATCACAAAAAAATATCTGAACTCTTATTTTCTTTATTTGTACTTTTATTCGTATCATATGGTCCATAAATAAGCAAATAAATCCTCATCAATTATTCAGTAAGTAATCAAGCATTCTTTTGACATTCAATGTCCTTTGTTCCTCGAGAAATTATTTATGCATCAAGTATAGATTCGAAACAACAGTTAACTTTTACTGCTAACTGAATTTCAAGTTATGGATAATAAATAAATAACTTCATTATCGAAAATTAGGTCAAAAGCTAATACATTTGACATGGTTATTAATGTAACTAGCATCAGTCATCAATAAAAAAATATGTATGCATGTTCTGGCAGATTCCTCTATTTTTCGGAGCACCCCACATGAACAGCTAGACCGGAAGTGGAATCAGTGTATATCTACCAGTATTTAATTATCGTTCTTTACAATATACAGTTCAACACTCAAAAGGAATCAAGTGAGCTCCTTCCATTGTATTTTATATAACTGACTGTAGTGATTCAATTCTTGCAAGATGTTTGTTACTAAGAGGCGGATATCGGGTGTAAAGAGGTTAGACACATCCCCTTTATGGAGCCTTTATGATGAATGCATCGACTGTTGCTAAATAAAAATAAAAAGATATGGGACAAGATGAACAAAGCGTAAAGAAAAAATTATCTAAGAAAAAAAGAAATGATCACAGAAAGGAAGACCCCACCCTATCCAGACCCTCATAAAATAATATTCAATGAAAGTCAGTAAGGGAGCTACCATTTGATTTTTATGGGGGGGGGGGGGGGGGCTAGGATGAAATTTGAAAAAAATAGGCAGGACAGGAGTTTTGAGTAAAACAAAAAGGCAGGATGGGCATCTTGGCCAAAAAAAAAGGCAGGATGACAATTTGGGTAAAAAAAGTCAGGATAAATTAGTAAAAAAAAAGGCAGGACCGAATAGAGTAAAAAATAAAAAGGCAGGACAGAGATTACAACTAAAAAAATAAGCAGGACAAAAGTTTTCATCCTAGCCCCCCCCCCATAAAAATCAAATGGTAGCTCCCTAATTCTCTGATTCTTTTGTGGTTCATTCAAGTTTTGTAAAATTGTAAAATAATTTATTCACATAACTTATCCATTTTAATAAATGTCATCATTTTTACAAAAACGTCTTCACAAATAAAGTAGAAATAGTTTGAAAGTTATTCGATATGAACCAATGATGCATGAATAATCGGTTAAAATATGTCAGAATTTTGATTAAAAATGATTGAATGAATTACTTTGTCATACTTTCAAATGGCAGTATTATAACATTTTAGTCAGTTCAATCTTTATAAAAAAATTATGTACGTAGGGACACCTATATTTTTTTCTATATATTTCACAGTTTGCTCCCATAAAAAAAATATGTGTAAAACGTACATGCTTCGAATTTATAAAGAACAAAACAAATTGAATTGGTGGCCCTTTCTATTTTTTTTTTTTTTTTTATCTAACTTGAATTTTCACCGAAGAATAACAAAACAAATGTCAACACTATTAGACAACGGTTAAAAATACCATTGAAACTATAGCATTCAATTACAGATGAACGCTAGAATATATACATTTGTATATCGAAAGGTAAGCTTTGCTAACCATCTTGATTCATCATGATTCATCAGTTTTTTTCTTACGGGTCATTTTTAACCGAGATTTTGGTTATTTCGAAAGCTAATCTTTATTATTTCGAGCACATCAGTAAGTATCCCGCAAATTTTACCGAACGCCCGCGTGCGCGATGGACATCTCTGAGCTTAATTTATTTCTTATAAACTTTTGAGTTTGAAAAAAATAGCCTTTAGACAAGTTTTCCGTATGATTTAACTCGATCTAACGTCTTTATATTCTATCTTTAGAGCGCACTTCAAAAGTGATTGACAAATAATGCACACGCAATACCTATTCATGCTAATTTTTCAGTTCATTTGAAGGTGTGTAGCATGTACTTTTTTGCAATTTTGCTCCTCAATGTCATCTAAATGCACACCATGGAATATGATTGTCAGTATTTGTTTATCTGATTTAGCAGTGGTTTAACCTTCCGCTGACAGAAAAGAACACTTGTTATAATCTTATTACATAATATAAGCCTACGCGCGGAAGTATTCACATGCATGAGAATGTAAACAAATTTTTGAGATGAAAAAACAAACAAACAATTGTCTTAGTTTGATGTTTTTCTCTAGTTTTGCACTAATATTTATCTTGGTTTGAATATGATTATCTTTTATAAAAAGTTGTCATTAATATTATTTGTATTTAAATCATTTATTTACTCATAGTTTTCCTTTTTATATTTGCATTCATTTACTTTGTATTCATCAACTTTATTTAATTTTTCAGAACTGTTAAACAAAACCCTCGCCGTATTAGAAACACTCGGAGATTTCGAATACAGAAAGACCTTTAGGTTCTCAATTAGTCTATAAATTAACTGTACAAATAAACTTATCTTCGGAAAGTAAAAGCAGAATGTTTTCTTCCGTTTCCTATTTTTTTTATGGTTTTAGAACATATTTATAATCCAGGCGTAGTATGGACAGAGATATCCTTTATTTTGGTTCTAACTTGCACCTCCTGAATAAATTTTTCATATTTTCTACTTTAAAAAGCTAGTATATGGAAATGCAATAATACTAAGAATAGAGAATGGCAATTGAGGAATGTGTCATAGAGACAACCAAATAGCAGACAACAGCTTAAGTACATCAATGGGTCTTCAACACAGCGAGAAAGTCCCGCACTCACAGGTGGACATCAGCTGAACCCTGAACAATAGTGTTTGTTAATTTAGTAATACGGAGGCCACATGAAACTCTGAAACATAAAAATAAACACAGTTACATAGCCACATGCATAAGACTTACAAAGGCCCGATGCTAGCTCCTGACGACTTGGGACAGGTGCAAACTAATGCGACGGAACTAACCGTGTTTTTGTTAGATCTCAATCCTCCCCTTGTACACATTTGATATTCCAAAATTTATACTTATTTTGAAAATAAAACAGGGCACCTGTTCTAGTTTAAATATACTAAATTTCTTATCTGCATCTTTATATCCATAGGTAGCAAAATTGACATATATCGTAATATTACACGCAAATAAAAACTTTAAAGGTTATTTTATTACCTACTTTATTTATCTAATTTGGGTTAAAATCTAGAAATTCGTGTGACTGCAATAAATAAAATCTAAAATAGATTAAACTTAAACTGCTAATAGGTTATATGAATATCTACAGCATACGGAACTAATTTTTCGTTGCGGTAGGCTTACATTCGCAAGCGTGTGATTGGTTGATAGATGCCTACTTACAGTCCATGGCAGTGTCAGATACATTTTTGTACAACATGTATAATTATGAGCTGCATCCGATACGGAAATCTACACTGTGCGAGTGCACGTATACATGTACATGTATAAGACTTTGATTAATGATGTAACATTGAAATACGAAATTAAAGATGATTTTTATCTGTTTTTGTAATGTCCTTATATCAGCTCAATTTTTCCAACAGTTACATACTTTGCACAGTATTTTTATATCTCGAAATAAGTAAACAGATGTATAAAATTCATTTGCATAAGATCGATTTCTAATCGACGTAACTCATGTTAAAACGACCCTTGAGTTAAGCCATTCCAATTGATATTTTACAGTGTGTCTTTCTGTGTTGGAATGTAACACCATTGTTTCAGATAAGGGTGAAGGGTTGGTACCATTAAAATGTTTAAAATCCGCTGCAGTTGTTTGCACCTGTCCTAATTCAGGATTCTGATGTTCAAACGTTGTGGTTTGTTGATGTGGTTCATAAGTGTTTCTCGTTTCTCGTTTTTTATATAGAATAGACCGTTGGTTTTCCCGTTTGAATGGTTTTACACTAGTATTTTTTAGGCCCTTTATAGCATTTTGTTCGGTGTGAGCCAAGGCTCCGTGTTGACGACTGTACCTCGACCTATAATGGCTACCTTTTAGAACTTGTGCTTTGGATGCAGAGTTGTCTCATTGACATTCATACCACACCTTCCTATATCTAATTACATATCGTACATCGGTCATATTCTAATCATCTGATATCAGCTCATTTTAATTATCACTTGTCATCATGATTGTCCTCGTATTTTTTTCTAGATTCAGCCCGATTTTATAGTTCGACATATTGTACAGACATGCACATGTATCTTGTTGAAGACAGCTGATGTTGGTTTGTTTTTCGTTGAGGTGCTGTCTGAATGACGCAAACCCCGAATTTCCTTTAAATTAAAACTTTTTGCGTGGTTAACAATATTTGGGACAAAATATACTAATAACACATTTTTGATTAATCAAAACCATTTCCTAGTTTATAATTTTAATGTGCGGAACCGGATCTAAGTAGGAGTAGGCGTAAACATAAGTATACAACAACTGAGTTCGAGTTCCGGGATTGTCTTTTCAGATTCTCGTATAAACAACTTTCCGACTTAAACAGATCTAATCTTTTTAGTTTTAACAGTCTTTCCTCATAATTGTACAAAAATATCCGGTCTTCAAAATATTTCTCGGAAAACAGTTACATAGTGATTTTTATATTAATATTTATTAACGATTGGGAAATCTAGAAGAAGTAGGCTGCAATAACCGGAATGTGCCAAGGTTTGCCGATTGTATACATGATAACACGGGACACAATGATAAAGCTAGATTTATTTCTATTCTTTTCATTAGCGTAAAAATGCCAAAGGGGGCGTTTTGCGTAGTAAACCATTCGACTAAATATGATTTAGCATGAAGATGTTTTTCACGTCGCTGATGAGTCTTTACTTTTGTATAAACGAAACGCTCGTCTGGTGTACACAATTACAAGCCTGATATCTACTATAGTACCTAACCTTATAAAATATGTGTGAATTTTTAAACATGGTGTATTTCACTTGTCTTGGTATACTAGTAGTTATTTCTTGTTGGTTTTCAGATGATCTTCTTTGGTTACTGGCCTCAATTTGTGTTTCATTGGCGTATACCCCAATATTCTTTTATTTAGTTTAATTTGACTATACTTTTTATGGAAAATTATTAAAATAAATTAAAGACTTTAGTTATGCCTTTGCAAGCGTGGCATGGCGTATATAAATAGAAAACGTAAATTGTTCTTTATAATGCGTACACAAATATTGTCACATTGTATATACTTGTTTATGTATTGCCATATATATATAGCATATTATTTATGCTTTCGCAAATAAAATATTCATTCATTCATTCATTCATTCAAATACCATTGATACATCACTGTTTGATTATATTACTGTTGCCACTGATTTCAATGCACGTGCAGATTAAAAATTGTGTGTTTTACCTCTGCAAAAAGAGGTTAAGTCTTCAAAAACTTTGTCAGGGAGTCCTATATTTGAAAGTATGAAATACTGATCTTGTTAGTATCTAGTATTGTACGATTGGTTTGTACGATATATATATATATCTATATAAGAAAAAGTTAAGTAAAGTCCGTATGCTGGTAACATATAAGAAAATTATATATATTACAAGTCTCCCTTGTATTTGTTAACGTCATACTATTGTTAACGTCAATCAATTGTTTTATTTATATACAAGTCACATTACCTGAAGATCTGCGGAAGCAGTGAAAGTACTAGTAAAAAAGTGATGCATTGAAACCGTTTTTATCTTTTAATAATTTTCTTATATATATATATATATATATTTCCTGGTTTTATTTATTAACGGTCTTCAATTTTTGTGTATTCACAAGCATAACAACTATCTGTTTAAATTTATAGCGAAATTTAAATTGATATACATGTATATATATATATAAGGACAAATGTCCTATTTCTTTATCTATCTGGTGCATAGTGTGACATATAGTTTTTATAACGTTGACTTTGGTGTACATGCATGCATATGCCCTTGGTATATAACGTTTATCTATATATAGTATATATCAGCTTACACTTTTAGGTGAGAGTCCTGAAAAAAATAATTGTCAGATAGTATTAAGCTTTCTAAAACCTTGTGTCTAATCCTATTGTATGTCAAAAATAGACATGCTTAAACTATGTCTATAACAACAAGCAACTGACCCAAATCTACTATTTCAAAATTAAATGTTTTATGTTTTTTTTTTAAACTGACTATTTCTGATAAGACCTGGCTGGTAAAAAAGGGGTGAAGGCGTGAACATTCAAATTTTACCGAGGAATTTTGGAGAGGAAAAGGAGCACATGGGGATTCGGTCGTTGATTTTCTTGTTTGAATGTTTTTTCACTAGTCATTTATGGGCCTTTTATAGCTTCCTGTTCGATGTAAACTAAGACTCAGTGTTGAAGGCCGTATTTGATTTGTTTTTTTTGGACATTGTGACTTGGAGCGGGAGTTGTCTCTTTCATACCTCAGGCATAGATTACCTTAGCTGTATTTGACAAAACCTTTCGGAATTTTGGTTCTCAATGCTCTTCAACTTCGTACTTTATTTGGCCTTTTTAACTTTTTTGGATTCTAGCGTCACTGATAAGTCTTTTGTAGACGAAACGCGCGTCTGGCGTATATACAAAATTTGGTCCTGGTATCTATGATGAGTTTATATACCACATCTTCTTATATCTTTGTGATGCGATCATTGGTATAACTATGAATTTAATTAGAAAAATTACTGCAATTTCAGATTTTACTATATGTAGTTTCTTTCATGGAATATTCTCATCTATAATCAAATGTTCAATAGATAAAGGAAGATGTGGTATGAGTGCCATTGGAAACTCTCTATCCAAATAACAATTTATAAAAGTAGTCAGTATAGGTCAAGGTACGGTCGGTTTTTTTCAATGTTTTGCATCAACAGCGATTGTTCTCTCTCGCTCCACCATATATTTCTTCGCTTGTTTACAAAGTAATTCGGAACCTCTTCGGAGTCTATAGTAGCCTGGAAACCTGGCCCAATCATACTGCGTCGTAACATGTAGCGGAGCAAATCAGTAGCCAGGACCCCAGACTAAGTCTATAGGACAATGGCAGGACAAAGCAATTTGGAACCTCTTCAGAGTCTATAGGACAATGGCTGGACAAATCAATTCGGAACCTCTTCAGAGTCTTGAACAATGGCAGGACAAAGCAATTCGGAACCTCTTCAGAGTCTATAGGACAATTGCGTACATAAATTTGACAGCATACATTTTGATCTATTCGAATCAATGTGCTTAAATGTTTGTAACAATGACAAGTTTAACATCTCGAAATTGTGCATCTTTATTTTACATTGAACTCTATAAGAAATCTTTGATACTATATTATTAAGTTAATCTTTTCAAAAAGAACATGTCCAGGGTCATAAACGTATAAAGTAAAATCACAATAATACAGAACTTAGAGGAAAATCTAATCGGAAAGTCCATAATTACATGGCAAAATCAAATAACAGGACACATAAAAAACGAATAGACAAGAACTGACATATTCCTGACTTGGTACAGGCATTTTCAAATGTAGATAATGGTGGATTAAACCTGGTTTTATTACCCTCTCACTTTGATGAAAGTCTCACGTTCGTTGTATTTATGTTTTTGTAAATATATAGACTGAAATAGCTGCCAAATGTATACAATAAACCGATCTTTCTTTCAGAGGTGGCATTCATTTATGAGGACATTTTAATACCAACTGAATAAAAAATGTTAATACTTATTTCTCATTTTGTATAACATTAAAACTCCAAACACATGTAATCTATTCAAAACTTACAACCAAATTACTTTCACATTCCATAAATGGAAAGTTGGTAATCACCAATAGCCGAAAAGGTCACGGAAGGGCAACGAACACTTAATTTGGATATATATTATTATTATATCAACGTGGGAACGTGTTTTATCATTTAAAATGGCAGTTGATGTAACATACTTATGTATAATTGATTATATGGCTGTAAGCTGTTTTGGTTTTGAAAATAACGTATTATTATAACTTATAAACCGACACTTTTTACCTAGGTCAAATGTGTTTTTCTTTGTTTTGCTTCCTTTTTGAGCTGCAAACGATAATTTTATAAGGGTGCATTTGAACTTTAGTTATATGAATTTCAAAAAAAACTATCTGGTTCAATTCTAATTACTAGTAATCTAATTGTTTGTAATGTACTAGAATATAAAAATTGAAATTGAATTTTTTGGTAAAATTTGAGTGTTTTTGTTATTTAGTTATTTTTGTTTCTTGCCGAATGGTAGGTTTTGAAAATTGACTTGCCCAAAAAAAATTATGTCAAGTCATTTTTTAATCTTTATTAATATGTCTCATCTCATTAGTATCCCTGTAGGACTCCTTGTCATAAATTGGTTTGTTTGTCAAGCTATCAAAGTCCTCCACTCGGTTGTCCTGTTTGGTCTTGGTCTGATGTTAAAGTTTAATTGCCACAACTCAAAAACGTAGACACAAACTCTATAGTTTGAGGGTCTGGATGGAGGGGGGGGGGGGTCTTTTATTCTGTAAACATTTAATTTTCACCCCTTTTTTCTCTAATCTTCAAAAAATAAACCCTTTTTCTCTAGTCTTCAAAAAATTAACCCCTTTTTTCTCTAATCTTCATTTTTTTTGCCCAATATTCTCTAATCTTCATTTTTTAAGGGCATTATTCTTTAATCATTTAACCCCATCCAACCCCTCATAGTATTTATAAAGTTTAAGTTTATAAATTACTTTTGGCAAGGCTTCCTAGTGCGAAATGCGGGTCATGCTAATACAAGTCAGTCCTTTATCATCCCGGATAACTCTGAAGGATTTGAATTCTTTATTTAATGACTGATAATTGTAGATACGTAAAAATGATGAGATGCGTGTATCTTTACACATGTATACTATGTATTAGATAAAAGAATTGTAAAATTGACTTTTCCTGTTCCTAATGTTGCTAAAACCCTTTTTCATAATTGATCTAATAAAATTATGCGTTTTGTTTTTCATGGAATGTAACCAAGGTCAGATATGTGTTATGGCCAAAAGTTGTGTGTTGCATGCATTTTCCTTATATTTTTACTCCCGCTCATCCCTTTTAGACAAACTTTTTGTTTTGTTCATTAGTCTCCCTTTTCAGACGGCATTGTATATCTCTTACCAAATAGTATATCTCTTACCAAATAGTATATCTCTTACCAAATAGTATATCGCTTACCAAATAGTATATCTCTTACCAAATAGTATATCTCTTACCAAATAATATATCTCTTACCAAATAGTATATCTCTTACCAAATAATATATCTCTTACCAAATAGTATATCTCTTACCAAATAATATATCTCTTACCAAATAGTATATCTCTTACCAAATAATATATCTCTTACCAAATAGTATATAGTATATCTCTTACCAAATAGTATATCTCTTACCAAATAGTATATCTCTTACCAAATAATATATCTCTTACCAAATAGTATATCTCTTACCAAATAATATATCTCTTACCAAATAGTATATCTCTTACCAAATAATATATCTCTTACCAAATAGTATATCTCTTACCAAATAATATATCTCTTACCAAATAGTATATCTCTTACCAAATAATATATCTCTTACCAAATAGTATATCTCTTACCAAATTGTATATATCTTACCAAATAATATATCTCTTACCAAATTGTATATATCTTACCAAATAATATATCTCTTACCAAATAGTATATCTCTTACCAAATAATATATCTCTTACCAAATTGTATATCTCTTACCAAATTGTATATATCTTACCAAATAATATATCTCTTACCAAATAGTATATCTCTTACCAAATAATATATCTCTTACCAAATAGTATATCTCTTACCAAATAGTATATCTCTTACCAAATAGTATATCTCTTACCAAATAGTATATCTCTTACAAAATAGTATATCTCTTACCAAATACTGTATCTCTTACCAAATAGTATATCTCTTACAAAATAGTATATCTCTTACCAAATAGTATATCTCTTACCAAATTGTATATCTCTTACCAAATAGAAACATTATAGCCGATGCTACTTTTGTACCAATAATATACAGCAAAGAAGTGTACATTTATTGCACTTTTATTATATGGTTTTTATATCTTATTTAAATGAAATTTCTTATCTGACAATAATCATGAATAAAATACTCCTATCCATATGCAGCAAACCTTCAGTTCTATATCATTAAATAATATAAAAAAGAAGATGTGGTATGATTGCCAATGAGACAGCTATCCACAAAAGACCAAAATGACACAGACATTTACAACTATAGGTCACCATACGGCCTTCAACAATGAGCAAAACCCATACCGCATAGTGAGCTATAAAAGGCCCCGATAAGACAATGTAAAACAATTCAAACAAGAAAACTAACGGCCTAATTTATGTAAAAAAATGAACGAAAAACAAATATGTAACACATAAACAAACGACAACCACTGAATTATAAGCCTATCTAGGGCTCAGTAGGCATATACCACCATTACTGCTGTTTCGTATCTGAATTATACGCATTTAATTGTTTAAATTGCAAAACAGGATAAAAAAGTTCTTTTTGATAAGTAATCTCGTTAAGGTTATATTATAAGTCATTAATTTTCGTGTCAAAGGCACCTTCAATTTGATAAATTACTATAGTATTTCACGCACTAACCGACTGTTGGGTAAAAATCGTTAACTTACATATTAAATACAATATATGCAGTCATTCTAAACAACAACCAAAAAAGTTAATGGTATAAAAAGGGTAAAAGTCTCAAATGGTCGGATTGTAATATTTGTGACTCAACACCGTAGAATGTTTACAATGAAGATGCATTTATATGAAGGCGAAAATTTGTTTTTCCTAAAATAACAAGACAAGACGAAAAACAGCATCTTTCATTTATACTGCTAGTAAAATATTGGTTAAAGCAATATTTTGATAAATTCTTTTCTTGCCTTGGTACTTTCTATAGATTAAATTTTACGGTCATACGCCTCAAATTATACAAATAACAGTTGAAACGTTTTTAAGGACATAAGGATGTAGAAATGTATACGAACGTGCGGACTTGTTCATGCAGTACAAAATATTCTGTTAAAGTACATATCACATATTCATCAGAATAGTTAAATGCTTCTGGGAAAGTAAAAAAAAAAAGACTAATAATCTATTGGTAAACGTGGGCTTTCACATTCACTGAAAACCTAAAGCCGTCAACCTTATTACTAATTATCAAATATTGTTATAACGCCCCCTTTGATTGGATGACGATTAACTGCCGGAGTTATCGGCATCCAAATTTCGCAAAAGCGGTCGACCTTTCCCGGATCATTAGCATTTTTTTTTGCATTTTACGAAAATTGCATCATGATAAAATTAGTCAAAATGTACTGTTTGGTCACTGTCAGTTTCGGATTTGACGTCAAATGATATATTATATTGACAGAGACGGTTGTTCAAACAAACTACTGTTATTCCTAATAACAAAACATTTGAGGATCTTTATATGAAAACCGTATAAAAGAATTTATTTGCCGAAATTTGTCTGTTTTGGGGTATATTATAAAAACTTAAAAGGGCCTTTGGCAAAGTTAGACAAACCCAGCATATACATATATGAATTCGTGTTTTTTTTTTTAAATTATTTTTGTGATGTATTATATGATGTGTTAGTTTTGTTTATATATGCCACCATCACGATTGGGGTATAATAGTGTGTTATTTTTTTAAAAATAAATGTATAATGTATGAATTATCTTAACCCTATCACTTCGTTAAGATTAATTATATTTATGTGGTATGTCATTGGATTTTGAGTGTCTTGGGTGCAGACGGTCGACCACAATCCACGAAATCTTACAATAAATAACAGAATTTTTAAAAATGGGGATCTCAGAACACAAAGGGGGATTTTAGAACACAAAACATACACACTAACTTCCTTTAATACAGAAAGTTGATAAATTGTCTAAGGTATATTACCCTAGTGGGAAACGGGGATCACGATGAAACAAGTCAGTCCGGATTAAATTAAAAGATTAAACTGTTGCAGAATAATGACTGATGGTAGTAGATACGTAAGAATGTTAAGCCTCTGCTCTCTTGACAGATCATTGCAGATAAAAGAAATGTCCAGAGAGGTTTGAAAGTTCTAAACGAATTGACTTTTATTTCACAGTATGTGTTTTCTTTTTTATGATCATGTAATAAATAATGGTTGTCAAGTATATATATACATAATTCTAATTTCAATTTGTTAAACTTCGTTTGAATATATTACTATTGGAAAAATCATTGTAAAACCAAACAAATCAAATGTAACGGAGTTAACACTTTTGCGAGAGCCCAACCCTGGCTTCCCTTTCATTTATCAATGGTACAATGTAATAACAAACAGAAAACAATCCTTTAAAACTGGTTTGACTCAGTTAACGCGCAAAACATTCAGGAACACGTGTGCAAGTGACCAGTATATTTACAACTACAGGTCCTTGCTGCGGTGCTTGTAATTAGATTATTGTAATGAGGTTTGAATAGTATTTTTATACGCAGTGTTTAATGCAGCTCGACGACAACTATAATACATTACACGTGGAAATAAACAATTGTTGTTCGGTGTGAGCTACGGTTCCGTGTTGAAGACAGTACATTGACATATAATGGTTTACTTTTATAAATTGTGACTTGGATGGAGAGTTGTCTCATTGACACTCATACCATATCTTCTTATATCTATTTGTCAACGCAGCTGCACTATTTAATAATCTATTGTACGGTTAATTACTTATTCGTCTAAAATGTGCATACTGCGATATGCAGCTGATATGTACATATTAACATACAGAAATCTAATCATCTGCACTTAAATGTCTATACAATTATTGGTATCACTCTTAGTTCCGTTGTTTTTATATCAAATGTCATTAAAAGCAATTACATGTCTCAATTGCTATGTAGACATAAAAGTACTTTTTTTTTTAAGTAATCTTGTTTACCAAGTATAAACAATAACTGCTTTCAAGTCAAAGGCACCTTCAGTTTTGTTAATTCCGGTATTATCATGTAACGTAAACCGCATGGGTATTTGGTGACAATCCTAAAGGACCTTACTGTATATTTGATAAAACACATGTAGTCATTCTCAAATAAAATTGGGATACAGGATATTATTTAGAACTTGCTCTGTCAAATAAAACATGTATAAATCCATTGTAAATGCACAAGCAATTAAAATGCACCCGGGTTCTTTACGTCTTGATTTGATTAATCGTAAATATTTACAAGGTTAGGTAAACTTTTAAGATTGGAAGCAAACAAGGAAATCCTGGAACTTGTCTGATTTATTGTAAAGCAAATTGTTCTTTGGCATTCACACATATTTTTTTGTCAAAATCGCGCGTGACCATAACATGTTGTCTAATTTTGCTTCCTGCTTTTGATCATCTGATATTTTACCTTATTTTGCTCCTAGTTTGAAATAAATACAAATCTTACATCACTGGTCAAACCACTTTTGTTTCATTCAAAACCGGCTCATTGGCACTCATACCACATCTTTATATATCTATTTGCTTGCCTTTCAAGAGTATCTGATTTAACTTCCCGAGTCGCAGGCGAGGTTATTATTTATGTCGAAATCATTACTAATGGCCTAAAGAGAGCCTTATTTGTCAAGCTTAAGATAGTGTCCTCTTTATAAGTTACAATGAATAATATGTATTTCATTGAAAAGGGTGCAATTCTATAATAACACAAGCAGGGGTTATCATTATATTACACGATGCATGTTTTTATTCTAGAGGACTTGACCACGTAGATCTAGAGTTTCTGATATGAAAATTCAATTAAACGATACTAGTATATCGATTTCCATCCATTAGTATGTTTTCGGCCCATTCATATCTAACTGTAGAGTTACATATGACAACATTATAATAAAACAAAATCTTGTATAGCCCAATTTGGCCTAAACACTCTATAGTTAAATCAGGGGTCACGGCACCAAATCTCAGCATTCAGCGATGTCGTCTGGTTTTCTTCTTCAATAGTTGGACAGGTCAAACGAACAGAGAGGGAAGTAAAGTACCGTAACATTACCATGCCAGTAGTACATGTATAAAAACAGCCAGAGGAAACACACCTTACTACTTAACATTCATCAAAATATTATTGTATCACTGTCAAGCTACTGTTGAAAAAAAATATTGATATACGTAGGCTTTCAAATTTTTTAAACTTTTACAACCAAATTATGTAATATAGGTATAATTTACCCACACCTATGTGTTCATTACCTATAAGTAAAGGGATCGTTACATAACCAAGTTTAAATGACGATATACGTGACAACGTTTGTCCTTTCATTTTTCAAAAGAAAGAATGTTAAGGGCGTTTCGTACAGCTAGCTTAACCCATCATTAGATCACTGCACCGAGTGCGTTTGATTAAAGGCCGTTGTCTGTATTGATCTGTATTGTGTTTTCCGTTATATTTGCTTCGGTGCGTTCTATAAAACAACCAAAAACATCGAATGCATGCAAGCACGATGTTCTGGATAAGGGTCATCATTTCTGTTTTGTGTCCATTACTTTTTATATACATATTAGGTGGTCAAGGTCGTTAAATAAGCCTCATCAGCATCATATCATTATTCTCTATTCCTTATTCCTTTTGTTTTTTCCCTTATTTTTCGGTCCATTATTCTGACTAATTTTTGTTTACTATAAAATAACAAAATTAAAAAGTTCCTAATAATCATTTTGGTAGGTACCAGTTTTTGGTATAATATAAAAACAATATTTCACTTTTCCTCGATTCCGTTAAACTCTTATATGTACGAGTAGGCGAGTTAATATAGATATGAATTTCACCAGATTGACAAAAGAATAAAGGAAGAAATAATTACTTGGTTCGAAACCTCGGTTAATTTCTAGATTATAATTGTACACTACAAGTTAACATAATTAAAGGGGTATTAAAAGATGTCCACCCTTCACTACTGTAACACAAGTTCCTGAATGCGCTGATACAAAATAAAGGAATTAAAAGGCCGCGAAAGAAAATATCGCAATATTTTAATATCTTGGGTATATGATTGGCCTATACTAAATCCATGTCTCGCGGATTAAAGAAGCTTTGTAACCTTGTAACCGCAAACCATATCACTCCTGTCCCCTGTCAGATGTTTCTAAAAATAATTTACATTATAAAAAGAACAAAATGATAATCATATTGGTCACACAAAGACGGGATAGAAGTCACGATTGATGAATTAATGAAATTCAGTTAATACCTTTCCTTTTAATTCAGAAGTCAGACGATTTAACCAGCTGGTCACTTGATACGAACAATGACAGCCCGGTTTGTAAAAGCGGCAATCATTGTTCACTATGTGTTGACCCGGAAATGCACCCACGATCATCTGATGCAAGCGTGTGTTTTCGTTCTGCCTTTGTTTGTTTGTCTATTTTGGTGACCTTAAATGACTTTGGGTCTGATGCAAGACTTTCGAACAAATAATGAGAAATAAAGCTCTAAAAATTAAAAATATTTTATCAAAAATATTAAGCTTCCAAAATCCATAATAAATAAACCATATATCCCTTCTTTGATAATACGTACAAACTCAATTTTATAGAAATAGATTCTCTTTATATGAAATACATGTTTAGAAATATGGAATAGAGCAACTCTATCATATCATTTAAATGATTCGGCATGTGTTTCCAAGCCAGAAACATCTATCCTCTGGTGGTCTTGTTCGTGTGTATTTTTATTTTTTTAATTTAGGATTTGTATGTTAGTGTGGCGTGTGAACTAGTTTTCATTATGATGAGGGGCAGCTGAAAAGTGTAGAATTTTCTCGCTTTTTTATTGGTGATCTTGTACTGTTTTCTGATTTTTGGTCGGGTTTTTGTCTCATTCATTTGATGTGTTAGAACTTTTGATTTTGCCACTTTTGTTTTTGAATTTTCCTTGGTGTTCAGTATTTTTGTGATTTTACTTTTTGAACATTTCCCGTTTCCATTCTTTATTTATATATAAGGTCACGTTATTGACACATTAATATAAAAGACTGACTAAAGAGTTTAATCATCTTCCGTCGTCGTTCACTCGCGGCTCTTACCCATCCGTACCGCTTTGTCACCCAATGAACTTCTCAGCACTAGTTATATTGTGTGTCATCAACGAGAAATTGCCTGGTTATCTATCGGGCCAAACTCGAGCACTCATAACCTCTTTTTCTACCCAACAGTAATACTTTTTGTCTGTCCTTTACTTTTACCATGCTGCACATTACTTGTCGAAAATACAGCATAGAACGAATCTCGATCATGTATATAAGACTGTGGGTGCTGCACAGTAGTAAATAATTTAAGAATGTCAATTTTTTCATTCGTCTCAACTCGGCCGATTCCGTACCCTCATCTAACATTCGTCTCAATTCGGTCGATTCCGTAGATGGAGAGTAGCGGATTCTACCGAGGATTGCCGAATGTCAATTCTTTATCAACGATAAGCAGTAGTTTTTTTATGGTACACTTTTTTCCAAAGTTTTGATTTGAAACTGATTTGCATCAATATACATAATTTTGTATCAATAGACAGTGACTCCACTCTGCTATATACCAGTTAATGCGTGTCTTAACTTCCCTTTTTTATTTCACTCTATAGACTTGTTAGGTATGTAAACGACTTTGTCGCTATGCCAAACAAAACATATCAAAATAAAATTGCAATTTTATATTTATTTTATCATCTGTAAATAAAATTTAAATTTAATATGTATGATTTATATGTTACATAGTATCAATATGAATACAAATTATGAAATAAAACTTTAGGATGACGTAAGATACGTTGAAGGCCAAACACTCTTTCCTATTGAGTAAGCTGACCTTACTTTCACCTTGAAAGAAACTCCTCTCAAAATTTCATAAGGTAAATGTACTTTTGACCCAACTTTTCGGTAACTTTATGAGGTAATTGCAATATACAAGAAATTCAAGGATGAACATTTTTCCGTTTTACTTTTAAATGACCTATGCGATTGTTTACCATTTAGTACACATATGGTATATTTATTGTTGTGATATGCTTTGCTTATTAGAACATAAGATTTTTGTAAATACCTAATTATGTAAATTGGTAAATTATATGGCTAATTTAAAACAATTCTCTTGTCATTAATATTTGGACAAACAGTTTATCAACTATGAGCAAATAAATTGGTCTGATCTTTGGGTTTATTACTGATAAACATATGTTTTTGTATCCACATAACTTATTATATTCTAACAGGAAATTCGTGCACAAAACAGACATATAGTTTGACTTGGATGGAGAGTTATCTCATTGGCACTCATACCATATCTTCTTATGTCTATATGTTTGTTTACGTTGGAGATTTTTTTGGGGTCTTATTCACGATCAACCGGACCCTCGAAATTTTAAACTGTCATCATTGTCTCGCCTCTTCCTTGTAGAGACAATGAAGTACAGTTTGACGAATGGGTGTACTGTTCTCATTGAGAGCAGAACTAGGCCAAGATAAAGTTAAGGCATCATTAAAAGTCGAACAAAACACAATTGAAAGTTATTAATTGAAATAAGATCGCTTTATTGACATGTGCATGTGTCACATGCTATGAAAACTAAGACGACTTCTTTGTCAAATGATAATAAGTAATTTTACAAAGTTACAACCTTATATATAGTTGTTAATTTATGTGCCATTTGGTCTCTTGTGGAGAGTTGTCCCATTGGCAATCATACCACATCTACTTTTTTTTATATTTTTTTCATATTGCAAGGTTTATTAACAACATTGTTGCAATGCCAAACAAACCCGAAAGTTTATAGCCGTTTTATCATCTGTAAGCTTTAAACAAAATTTGAATTGAAATGATATGTATACATATAGTATCAATATGAATATAAAAAAAAAAAAAACGTGAAAGATGGCTGCCGACGTCTATGGTCGTGTTGTATCGTCTAGTGATTTCAACAGTGAAATATCTGATTTAAATGGAACTACAAACATTGAAAATGAGCCCGATGGTTTACAAGAAGTTCACGATGATACTTTCAGGGAGTATTTACCCCAAAACAGCCAAATTGTCCAAATTTTGACCGAGATAAACACCCCCAGTCGTTCATATGTAAACAACAATGACGCCATTGACGAGTACTCAGAAACACAGAACTCTCAAATAGCCGATTTTGTGCCGAATCAAGAATTTATATCCTTGTTAGACCAAGAACTCTCTGATCTTCCAAGAGATTCATATGTATTAAAACTCATTGAGTTGACCCATGATTCTGAGAATACGATAACTTGGTATCGTACTATCTTAGCGAGCAGAGCGAAATTCATCCAGGGGTGTCCGACTGGAAAACTTTTTACCCGAAAAAGCACAAATAGAAGTTCCTCTACACAAAAATATGCAAAAGACTGCTACCTAATATATATGTTCCTTAACGGTGATGATTCGAGCATTGATGATGTTTTCAGAAAAGTTGACCATTATTCAATTAGTGACCAAAGTAAAACTGTGACCCATGATTGTAATATCATCGAAATGAGGGTAACTGTACAAACTCTCCTTGAAAGAGTAGTTCTATTAGAGAAAAACGAAATCGAAAATAAAAGAATTATCAAAAACATTAAAACTGAAAACGACAAATTAAAAACAGAACTTTCGAGCACGAATGAGCGATTAAACCAACACCTAATCAATTGTGAACGTAAATTTACACAGTATGACGCAAACCACAAGCTAATAAACCAACAATCCAAAGCTATTGGTGAATTTGACTTTAATTCGTATACAGCTAATGTAAAACGGTTTGACTCCGAACTTGAGCGACATAGTAAATTAAGCGTAAGTCTACAAAAGAATATTAGCGAGTTGAAATGGAATTCAAAACAATCTTATGCCTCTAAAGTAACCCCACCGGGAACCCCAGATAGTCCGCATACTACCGGTATACAGATACACTCTAGTACGAGAAGTGGTCAGTTATCACCTATAGAAATACCAGAAAGTCGATCACCCGTAACTTGTAAACAAAACATAGAAAAAAGATATTCTAACGGTATTAACAATAGTGATAATGTTACAGGTTTACCGTACAAGACGCACGAAACGCAAAACGAAGGAAACAGAGACATATCAAAACCAAATACGGAAAACGTAACTTATAAAATTCCTGTTCGACTTGAAGGAGTCACTAGCCATGTTGAAACGACAAATGAAAACTTTTTTACGGGTGTTACAAAGAATAGAACGGCTAGGTATTACTTGTCAGGAATTGACTCAAAATCTACGCGAGCTGGAATTTTAAGTTACTTAGAAACTAAAAATGTACATGTGACATACTTACGTTTGTTTAGCACAAGGAACAATGATCGTCGGATATCTGCGAAGCTTAATATCGCAGAAAACTGTGCGGAAATTGTTGAAACAGAAAACTTTTGGCCGAAAGGCGTGTATTGTAGAAAATGGTTAAGCAACCGTGAATGGAATCAACGCTTTACGGATGATGCTCATCATGAACCAGACTCATAATAAACAATCAAAATGCAGTGTCAAATATTATTTTCCCTTGTTACCTTGGTTACCTTGTTTCTTATAATGTCTAGTCTAAAACTTTTAGCATGGAATGTAAGAGGTATTATGTCTTCTACTGTATGTTTGAGTAATTTATTAAGAAGTACTGATTGTGATGTTTGTATTATCTCTGAACATAAACTTAAAACCAGATCCTTAAATTATTTGTCAAGTATTGAACAAGGATATAATTGTGTATGTAAAGCTGATTCCTTGCCTAATTTTTATAACGCATATCATGGCAAAGGTGGTATTGCCATCCTGTATAAGAGCACACTTCAATTTTCTATTAATGAAATTCATGATACGAACTCAGAAAGAATTGTTGGTCTTGAGATCAAAACCCCATCTAAAGGGTCATTATTTATTTTTGGTGCATATTTACCATCTGATGAATCTGTAGATAACTATAGAACTGAACTTAATATATTAGATGCATTATATACTCATTATAGTAATTATGGCAATGTTATAATCGCAGGGGATTTAAATGCCAGTTGTCTTGAGAAAGATAAATTATGTTCAAACAAGTACAAATCTGCGGAGCTAATAAAATTTGTTAAAAGATATCAATTGCTATTTTCAGGTGGAAAAATTAAACATAAAGGGCCAGATTATACATTTATTAATAAGACATCAATGAATGATTATATTGTTATGAATGATAGTATATATAGGCAGCTTAAGTCTTATGAAATACTTAGCGAGGGTTCGGTTAGTAGTACATCCGATCATTTACCAATTTTAGCCGAAATAGTGTTGCAACATAATCCGCATAAAATATTGAATTCATTTAGTAAGCTACCAGCATGGCATAAAATAACGGACGATCAAATCGAACTGTATAAACAATTTTTACACGAACCGTTACAAATTCTGATAAAGAAAATGGACTCGGATAATGCAGATATTGATACTTTATACAATGATATGGTGACTATTTTACATGCTGCAGCGGATAAAACAGTCCCCAAGTGCAGTTTTAATCCTTTTACTAAACCGTATTGGACATCTGGTGTTAAGATTGCCCACGAGAAGGAACGAACATTACGAAAAGCCTGGGTTATTGATGGTCGCCCTAGAGGTATGCATTATGATTCATATAAGTTATACAAAAGAGCAAAACATGAATTCCGAAATATACAACAGGCTGCGTATGAACAATATATACAACAAACTAACGATGACATTAATAAGGCAGCTGAATGCGATATCCGTCTTTTTTGGAAACTTATTAAACGTAATAAAACTGTCTCGTCCAAAATTTATCCTGAAATAATCCAAGATGATAATATATGCAACACTCCCGAGAGCATCGCTAATGCATTTATGGACTACTTTTCGAAACTCTACCAGCCGGACAGTGATGAAATGTATGATAATGACACAAGACAACAGATTGAACTTGATTACAATAAAATATTAAAATCTTGTTATGAACAAAACGTGTATTTACCAGGTGGTATTATCAAAGAAAGTGAAGTCGATGGTATAATTAAACTCTTGAAGCGTAGAAAAGCTAGTGGCCATGACAAAATTCAACATGAACATCTGTTGTATGGTGGACATACTTTAGTCCGATGCTTAACATCGTTATTCAATCTAGTTGTGAGTAAAGGTCGTATCCCTAATGGATGGAAACTAGGTCTCCTTGTTCCATTATTTAAAGGCAACAATAAACCGAAGACCTCACCGGACAGTTACCGACCAATCACGTTACTTCCATGTGTTCTCAAAGTGTTTGAGCATGTTATTAAGTCAAGATTGTTGTTATATGTCTTTGATGGAAGTGTCTTTCCGAACCCTCAGCAGCAAGGCTTTCAGAAATATCTCGGATGTCTTACTGCATCCTTTAATTTACATGAAACTATATTTCATAATATTGAATTATTTAGCAAAATTTTTGTAGCATTCCTTGATAGCAGGAAAGCTTTTGATACGGTATGGAGGATAGGTTTAATGTACAAACTGTTTAAACTTGGTGTAAATGGTAAACTATGGTTATTAATTAATGACTGTCATTATAATACGAAAAGTGCAGTTATTGTCAATCAATGTCAATCAAGTTTTTTCCCTGTATTAGAAGGTGTACGACAAGGAGGTGTGCTCTCAGGTTTATTGTATTTAGTATTTATAAATGATTTAATATGTGATCTGGAAAAATTTAATCCAAATACAGGTATTTTCAATATCAATTGTTGTGCACCTGCTCTTGCAGATGACATATCATGTATTGCCACATCTCCAGCATCCTTACAACGTATGCTTAATGTGTGTAACCAATATTCAAAGAAATGGCGTTTTCGCTTCAATGCAAATAAGTCATGTATCATTCAATTTTCTGTGAATACGAGAGAGATCAGTGTCAATTTTCCATGGTTTATTGGTAATGAACGTATTCCGATAGCAAATAGCTATCTACACTTAGGTATAGAATTGAACTATCGATTTAAATCAAATCAAAGAACTGAAAGTTCCTGCAGAAAAGGCAGAAACGCATACTTTGCGTTGAATGGCATAAAGACAAATGCAACAAACCCGTGTGTGTTACTCAAACTATATAAAACTGTGATACTACCCAGTGTTTTATACGGGTGTGAGATGTGGAATAACATGAAATCTTATGATAAAGCTACTTTAAACCGGTTTCAACATTTTATAATGAAACATATTCTCAACTTGAAAACGTCGACTCGATCTGATATGTGCGAAAGTATTCTTGGTATTCATCCAATAACAGGATATATAGACAAAAGAAAACTTATTTTCCTACAAAAACTGTGTACTTTAGACATTTCCTCTATTTCTAAGAGAATATTTCTCACCAGATTGTTTACTTTCTTTATAGACTCTCAAAGGAAACACTACGGATTTATTCCTGATATCGTTGACATTTTAAAACAGTATGGACTTATGAGTTACCTTCTTGACTATATTGAAGATGGAACATTTCCAACAAAACAAATTTGGAAGTCTATTGTTTATAGCGCAGTCGATAGTATACAGTTAAACAATTGGTTAAACCGTGTTATTTCAGATGACAGCTTCACACGTTTCAGGAATATTCATACGTCAGTGACAATTACAGAATTTTGGAAACACTCAAATTCTTTTAATGAGATTAAAAATTCTTTTTTAATCACTAAATTACTAACTGAAATACCAAATACAACAAGTGATATATGTGATATATGTTCAAGGAATTTTAAAGATGTTTATGTACACGCTTGTTGCAATTGTCCAAGTACTAATGCACAGCGAGAAGTCTGGTGGGACATTTTAAGTGACAATTTTCCAGTGCAGCTTTACTGTGAATTAAACATGTATGACGACGAAATCCTGTTTCAAATGTTACTCGGTCGAAAACCACTGACAATTTTTTCAAGCATAGATGAATCGGTTCAATTTCTCAAGCTGTGCCATGCACATGTTATTCAGTGTGTAGCAGAATATAGTCGATCTCTTAGACAGTGTTATTAGATGTGTCAATACACGATGTGTCAATACATGATGTGTCACTGCAGTTATACTTTAAATATTGCTTTTATAGATTATTTATATATCATCTTTTGTGTATTTACCTTATACTTTGCTCTTATACTAATAATTTGTGTGTAATTATGTTGTAATGTTTGCTTATATTTATTAATTGTATGTTCATTGAATCTCATTTATGAGGAATTAAAGATATGAATGAATGAATGAGTTTTCGGTAACTTTATGAGGTAATTGTAATACAAAAGAAATTTGAGGATGGAAAAATTACCTATGCGATTGTTTTCAATTTGGTCCATATATGGTATATTTATCGTTGTGCTATACATTGTTACATTTTTGTAATAACCTAATTATGTAAATTCGAAAATCATATGGCTGATTTAAAACAATTCTCTTGTGATACATAATTGGACATACAATAATCAACTCTAAATGAAAAAAATGGGTGTATAATTCATAAGCAATTTTGTTTCGTGTCCAAAGAACTTTTATATTTTTACCAGGAAATTTGTGCACAACGCATATATTTGTTTCTTTTGCAGATTTTCACGTCGTTTCACAGAACCATCGAAATTTATATTAGCCTCTTTTTAGTTTTTGCTATAAAGACTTGTAAGGCATATTATCGACTTTCTCACAAACGCCAGACAAAACATATTAATTAGATTGAAATTGCAATTTTATAGACATTTTATCGCCTGTAAATAAAATTTATCGACATTATTATGTATGATTAAAGTTATATATTATCTGGGAACAGTATACCTATGTCAATATATATGTTCCTAATATGGGGACGAAGTCCCCAATAACAGTAGAAAATTCAATAAAAAAAAAAATTCGGGAAAATTTCCCGAATTTTTCATTGTACTAATGAACTCAAAATCGTTCAATTTTTTTTGTGTCATGTTTTGAAATACCGGACCTATGCAGAAATGTACAATATACTTCCTTTTTCCGGTCTCGTTTGTATGAAACTTTGAGTAAAATATATATTTATCAGTCTAGTATAAAATAGGAAGGAACGCGCAATACTTATTTCATTTTTAATAATTCCTTGATATGAAAAAACGTTACCTAATGATAGCGTTTCTTGTTTACATTGCATATGACGTCATAATTTAAATAACGTCACAACTAAAATCCCTAACAACAGAACCGAAATCGGAAACGTTACTGTATTTCCGTGTCTTTTTTTTTGACAAATAATTGAGTTACAAAAAAATAATTCATACAGACTTCGTCCCCATTTACAGGTAATGCCTGCCTCATATTAGTATCAATATATATATATAAACACCAAATATGAAATAAAACACCAGAATGACGTCAGATAAGTCGTTGTCCACATAATCTGTCCAATTGAAAAAGCTGACCTTACTTACTCCTTGAAAGCAACTCTTCTTCATTATAAATATCATAAGTTGGACCGAGTCTTTGTCAACCGTACGAGTCAAGGTACATGTACATAAAATTGTATAATTAATGATGTGATTTTCCCCGTTTTCTTTTAAATGGGCTATGCGATTGTATACAATTTAGTACACATATGATCAGTTTATCATTGTAATATATATACTCACTCTGTTAACTAGAACTTCAGATATTTGAAAATACCTAATTATGTAAATTGGTATATTATATGGCTAATTTAAAACAATTCTCTTGTCAATGATAATTGGACATACAGTTTATCAACTCTGAATGAATAATCAAATTGGTCTGATCTTTGGGTGTATAATTCATAAACATATTTTTATCGTGTCAACAGAACTTTCTTATTGTGTGCTTACACTTAGTTTAAAAAGACCGTGCACAAGAATGAGGTCATTGTTTATATAACACAAGTACACACCCGTGATATCGCGGGTCCGTGACTGAATTAAAGTATATAACTATGCCTAAGCCTTATTTTAGTAATTGGTATTGTCATCTGATAAAGTCATGTCGATTATAAGATACACAGTTTTCTCTGCTTTCAAATCTTTCTGTTTGAACCCGTCGACCTGGAACTTATCAATTATTGGAAATATTAATTATTTGGAAAACAAAAGGTCCAGGCTATCCAGGAATGGGGTATTTTTTATTTAACAGCATTGTCATATATTAGTTATCTTAGAAAGTCTTGCTGATTGCTGAATAAAGCTACAATAGGGAACAATTTGACAATGATTGAATTTAGTAGTGTCAGCCCTTTGATTATGACCCGTGTATATAGAAAAATCTTAAATACACCGTTTGGTGGTGCGCCTGTTAAATGCGGAACGTACAGATAAGGTAATAGCTAACAGGTGAATATGGTAGCACTCCACAGTTAGGTGTGTAGTTTCGCATTTTGGCCCCTGTGGATTTTTCAAATATGAGAGCTAGTGTGCAATAAAATTCATTTTTGGATAGCTGAGTATTAAAATAGCCTTTGTATTGGGTTTATATGAACATCAAGATTATGCAATGTATGTAATATAGGCTGTTTTCTGTATGACAGTCCGTATTTGCATGTCCCTACCATACATTGGTCTGGCAATTATTGTAATGTTTTTTTCCAACTTTTTATCGCACGAACTTTGTGATTGGATTTTACGAAAAAATGAGGCGAAAGACACCCATTTTTTATTTGATCATTAGGAAGATTTATGAAAACAGTTTCTAAAAAGGTATCATTCAAAGGCATTGAAATTCTAGTTTGATCCAAATTTGGGGGATATGTGACATGTCCACCCCCCTTTTTGCAATATTTTATGGTAAATAAATGTAGAATGTTGCCATGGATACACATCAAAGGAATTAGTTTTCACTCTTTTAACTTTTGAAAATCAAAGCTATGGAATATACTGATTACATACATATGCACATGTACAACACAAACAGTTAGGTTAATGTATTAGAAATCCAGGAATAGGAGATGATAAAACATTTTGTGGCTCATTTTTAATTTTATTTTCTAACTGTGGAGTGCTACCTATACTAATTGGTATCGGTATCGGATTAGACCCGGAACTTGTTAATTATTGGCAATTTTAATTATGTGGAAAAACAAAAGGGTCTGGAGTGGTGTAATTTTTAATCTACACCATTGTCCTATATTAGTTATATATAGAGTTGAATTCTTTGATTTGTCGTTTTTACCCGATGACGGCTGACAAATTGGACCTCGTAATTTTAGTATTATAGATAATATTATTAATTTATTCTATATTAAGTGTATTCGTTCGTTCGTTCATTCGTTCGCTCGCTCGTTCATTCATTCATTCAATACATATGTCACATATAAGTAAACATCACTAATTCAAGGTTTTAACGCCATTTTACAACTAGTTTTATACAGCTCCATGGTAACCATGGCCGTAAATTTAAGTACAGACAGATTTGGAAATATTTATTGTATTCGTCAAACAAAACATAATTTATTTTTACTTATCACAAATGTTTGCACTTGAAAAGGTACAATTTGAATTTAAATGACATTTTAATGCTAAGGCATGAAAATTTCATGCTAATCATCGAAGTTTGATTTGCAGAAAACATATTTAGTTTCTTTGAGACATGGAAAAATCACTGATGCGAAAGAGTGGCGTGTCTTAACTTTGAAAAGATAAGTTTAAAAGATGTGAATAAAAGTACGAAACTAAATTATCCATTTCAAAGATTTGCATAATGTCATTTTCAGAAACCATTCGTCATAACTCGTTTGGTCCCATAATGCATTGTAACGTGTACAATAATGTACAATAAACTAGAGCCCAAAATTGTTTGTCTTGATGCCGACTCTGAAAAACACCAAAAACTGACACAGCCTAGATATCAGAAGATGTGGTATGAGTAAAAATAGACAACTCTCCATCCAGGTCACAATTTGTAGAAGTAAACCATTATAGGTCAAAGTACGGTCTTCAACACGGAGCCTTGTCTCACACCAACAGCAAGCTATAAAGCTATAAATAAAGGCAACAGTAGTATACCGCTGTTCAAACTTATAAATCCATGGACAAAAAACAAAATCGGGGTAACAAACTAAAACTGAGGGAAACGCATTAAATATAAGAGGAGAATATAACATGTATTACGAATCCGATTGACATTAGTCGAGTTTATTTTACGATTCAACAAGAAAGGCGATATATACCAAAGGGATATTAAAAATTCATACTGACAACAATATGACAAATACGAAAAACAACAATTTACAATGTACAAGTTACAACCGTCTTCAACCCCCAAAACAGAACACTAAGGGAGCTACCATTTGATTTTTATGGGGGGGGGGGGGGGGGGGGGGGGGGGGGGTGGTAGGTGGGGGAGAAAATTTGAAAAAAA
Source organism: Mytilus edulis (assembly GCA_019925275.1). Classification (NCBI taxonomy): domain Eukaryota; kingdom Metazoa; phylum Mollusca; class Bivalvia; order Mytilida; family Mytilidae; genus Mytilus; species Mytilus edulis. The sequence continues at coordinate 36,007,063 of CM034358.1, read as the reverse complement.
TAGGCAGGACAGGAGTTTTGAGTAAAAAAAAAAGGCAGGATGAGACACTTTGCAAAAAAAAAAAGTCAGGATGACAATTTAGGTAAAAAAGTCAGGATAAACTAATAAAAAAAAAGGCAGGACCAAATAGAGTGAAAAATAAAAAGGCAGGACAGAGATTACAACTAAATAAAAATGCAGGACAAAATTTTTCATCCTAGCCGCCCCCCCCCCCCCCCCCCCCCCCCCATAAAAAATCAAATGGTAGCTCCCTAAAAGCTAAGCAAACGAATAACCAAAACAATTGGGTGTTCTGGACAGGTAAGTATTGATGTCTAATCAGTGCATTCTATGCACATATGCATTTTTTTTCATATCATGCATGAATGAAGCACATGTGAAAATATTTAATCAAAAGGACTTTGATAGATATGTTAAAATATATAGAACGATGATGTAGGTTAAAAATGTATGTATATAAGTCCCTTTAAAAGTTTGATGTAGGTGTGAGATATTTCGTTGTAAAAAAATATTGATTGAAAAAGCAATTTACATATATTATTACAACACCTATTTAAAGAGTATATACATTAATTTTATTTTATCAGAAAAAAAGTCATTCATCGACCTTCAAAAGAGTCACAATTTACCTTATTTCAACTTCAGTTAATTTTTCATGTCACCTTAACCATAACCATATTACTATATATAATATGTCCCTTTAAAGAACCGGAGTTTTCATCTAACTTTTTTCAATTTTGATTGGCAAATCTTATTATCAAATTGAAACGTAAACGGACGGAAATTGTACAAATTTATTAAAATTTAACATAATTGATGCAGCTTTAAAAATGCTATAAACTCCTTTCCAATGGATCAAAATTTTGAATTATCTATATTGACAATTTGTCTCAATACGAAAAAAAAATTTCTATAGGGATCTTTGACCTTACCGAAAATAAATTTCTTAAACAATTTAATTGCATGCCATCGTTATACCCACTTATTATGACATGCCTGCACTTTACAATCCTTTTTAAAAGGTCATCGACACATGTTCATATAAAAGTTTGTAATAGTTTTTGTCCATCTTTGTAATTTTCAATCCTATAAGGACCTACAATTTGAGTTTTGCTAATGCATGAAGCTTAACAAATCCTAAACTGGATCTCTGCTGTTGTTTCGCTCTTATCTACGCAGTAGTTTCGCTCTTATCTACGCAGTATCAATCAGCGGGTGGCCAGTTTAAACAAAACCCACAAAGACCAGCATTGACGATTGTGAAAGCTTAAGTTTTCGCTGAGAATTCAGAAGAAATGATTGCGTCAGTACCAAAGTATAATATTATGTTTTATGTACAGCTGCATGTTTTCAGCAAGCAAACACTTTTGTTCTCGTTAGTACTACGAAGACAAAAACCGTAAATCAATTAGGCAGCAACCATTTGATTTTCTGGGGGGGGGGGGCTATGGTTTTTTTTTGGAAAAAAAAGTTTGTTTCCAGTTTTTGGAGAAAAAAATAATTTGTTTTTGATTCTGATAAAAAAAATTGTTTGTTTCACCCTCAGCTGCCACTATCTGTAATGCTAAAATTGAAAGAAAAAAATTGTTTTCGATTTGTCGAGAAAAAAATAGATTGTTTTTCGCCGCAGGCAAAAAAAAAAATTTGTCCAGAAAAAAAAAACATAGCCCCCCCCCCCCCCCCCCCCCCCCCCCCCCCCAGAAATCAAATGGTTGCTGCCTTAACGAAAGCAAACACCATGGCTAAAAGCTGACAGATTTGAAATCAGATAACGTACTTTTAACGGTATTCTGCATCGCTCTGTAAAATAAGTATCATCCAAATTACATATAAAACACGTTTTACCTCTAGACAACACTTTCCATCTAAAATCACAGAGGTTTCTGGTAAGGTTGGTGTTGCTCAGTTTTTAGTTTTCTATGTTGTTTTATATGTTATTAGTATTATAGTCTTTTTCTATTTTTAGCCATGGCGTTTCCAGTTTGTTTTTGAAGTATATGTTTGAATGCTTCTCTGGTATCTTTTGTCTCTCTTCGAACATGAAAGTGATTGGTTATCGTTTATGGAATATCAATAGAGCACAATAACACAGGAGCGAGATTCTGGCCTTTGTTAGTCTTGTATGGTCTTTTTTATAATTTAGTTCATTTATATGTTTTGGAGTTGAGTGTGACGTCCATTTTCATTGAACTAGTTTACATTTTGTTAAGCCAAATCCCCATATCCATTTTATTTAATTTATATACCATGTCATACAAACCTACAAAAAGTATTGTTTAAAATATCTTATCAACCGAATTTATAAATGTACTTGTTATCTTAAAACAATTTTCTTTTAGTTTATAATTTGACATATAGTTTATCAAACACAATTGATATATATTACTATGTTTAGTATACTACGTGTTGGTCTGATCTTGGAGTGTGTGGTTCGTAAACAAGCTTTTTACGTATCTATGAAACAGGAATAGTTGACTTACTTCCACGTAAGCACGTGTGTTTTTTTTTTGGTATTTTATGAAGGACTCGATGGGTTGATAGAGAAAAAATATTATGGGTCAACAAATATAAAGAATACAGAAAATGACATAAAGAAATGAAAGAACAGAAACTAATAGAGTATAAAGAAAAAGGAATAATGGAGACAGAAAAACATGATAAAGACAAGAGAAAAATGGCTTAAAACATTCAAACATTGCTACCCCGTTATATATGCATGCATCATATCTACTTTTATTCATACAACCATTAGTAACTTAATCAACTATACGATCTGTGTAACAACTGAGAATTTAATATAATATTAACTACTAATAAGTTTGTTAGTTATCTCGCCCCCCCCCCCCCCCCCCCCCCCCAAAAAAAAACCAACTCAACAAAACATTTATTTTGAATCAAAGATAAGTGTTAGTAAAGCAAATTCTCATTGATAGAATTTGGATTTTGTCCTCAAATACAAAATTTCATTCACGGTCTGACTATTGAGTAGATTGTTTTTAACGAATAAGATTTCAAAAGGGTTGGTGGAATAAATTTCAACCAAAAGAATAATGGACTAAATTTTGGTGAAAAACAAATGTTTTTAATTAAAACTTCGGGTATGAAATGTCTGTAGTCAGGAACCAGACCAAGACAGTATCTCTATGGAAAACAAAAGTTTTAGAGAGATGTCTTCCTAAAAATAAATGATTAGATATAGGAAGATGTGGTGTGAGTGCCAATGAGACAACTCTCCATACAAATAACAATTTAAAAAGTAAACCATTATAGGTTAAAGTACGGCCTTCAACACGGAGCCTTGGCTCACAATTGTTCCCTTACAACTGGAAAGAAGTTACCATGACCGTGCATTTGTATATACAAATATTTTAACATGCCTGACTATATTCATCAGACACACAGTTGAATTTATTTCAAGTTATTACAGTTGTTTGAACTTGTAAGGTAAACTTTCAGTTGAAATTTTTCATTTATATTTAAGCATGGGATTTCTTGCTATCATCGAATTTTAATTTGAACGAAAACAAATTAATATCTTTTAAGACCTGTGAAAATTACATATGTGGAAAAGGAACCTATTTAACATGCAGAATATATGCTTTTCTTAATAAATTTAAAGACTGTATAGCATAAACTTAATCAACTGTCTTATAAATTGAAAATAACAGTTTATAAATTACATGCGACCGAAGCGTTTTTACCTAATTTACCCTCATCAGGAACGCTCAAAGCAACAAAATATAAAGCCATGGATATACTTGCTCATTAAAAATTACTTGCTTACAAACCTTTAAACCATCAGAACTATTTAAGTTTCTTGAGAAATTTATAAGGAGATAATGACCCAAAATTACTCCATACACTTAGGGCACCGAACTCTCATTTTTCATGTGATAAAAAGGGGGGACATATGTTTTTAATATAATGATAGACATTAAATTTTCTTAAAAATTACTAAGAAGAGAAGCTTACTTTGTATCTCTTGATAATTTTGTTGAAAAATAAACACGACACGAGTTTCGAATATTATTTTTTTATTCTGTGTGTTATGAATAAAATAATTTTAAAACAAGTCCTGTTTTACTGAATTGCGAATTTGAAAACAGAACATACTTTTATTGTAACAAAATATAGAACGATGACTTCGTTTTAAAACTGATAATTATGATTACTTGCAAATCTTTTTAAAAGAAATGTGTACGAGGAAATACGCTTTATAAACGTGTACAAGATTTAAATTTGCCTTTAGAAATGCACTTTAACAAAACCCATAGAAATATAGAACGATGACTTGTTTTAAAACTTATAATTATGATTACTTGCAAATCTTTTTAAAAAAAATGTGTACGAGGAAATACGCTATATAAACATACAAGATTTAAATTTGCCTTTAGAAATGCACCTTAACAAAACCAATAAAAGGCACAAGAAAACTCTAACGAAAAACTGCGATTTTGACCATGTCATATACAATGACACGCGATCTTTCTTTTCTGCGTAATGCCTATGCGATCTCTTCCCCACTTTTGTTCTTATTTTGTCCTAATGCTTGGATACAAACATCAATATATAATCGTTCGTTTTTGGAATAGACACAAAAGCATTAAATGGTAGACATTCTACTGCGCTATACACGGCTCTTGACATTGCTTGGATGCAGGCTGCCATGAGGACGGTTATCCGATTAAATCAGAAGCCTGGAATTCTGTGGTTAACTTTTGTGACTGCATATCATATTTGTTCTTCCTTTATTGTTTAGTCCATAGATGAGGCCCCTCATGGGGGGGGGGGGGGGGTCCTAGTAATCATATAATCACCATTTTTTTGCCAATATAATCACATAATCATTAAATATTTGCTTATCTTTAGTAATCAAATAATCATAAACTAAAAATACAGTCCTAGGTAATCAAATAATCATGAAATATTTGGCTTAATAATCAAATAATCATTAAAAAAACGGCCAAGTAATCACATAATCAAAAACCCCATGAGGGCCCTCATAGATTAGACCGTTAGTTTTCTCTTTTGTATCCTTCTACGTTTATTTCGAGGCCTTTTATATAAATAGCTTGCTGAGTTGATCGGGTTTTAGTATTTGTTGAAGGTCTTACGGTGACAAATCTGAGTTACTAACTTCAACGATAGCTGGTATCTAATGGAGAATAGTCTGACACAACTTCTTATCTTTATTTTGGCCGGAGTAGATGTTATCAGTACTGTAACCAAGAAAAGAGGGTCTTGGTGACTTTTACAGAAAAGAGAATACTAGACAAAATGTGCAGAATAAAGGGCCAAATAAAACAGGCAAAAAGGGTAAAAAAAATGGCGGAGAATAAGTGGGTGCCGAAATATAAATGATCAAAAATAATTGGAAAAATAAATAGAGATCAGAGAAACGTGGACACGAAGGACTAGTATCCAGAACCTCATAAAGAGAGAGATGATATCGGAACACTTTATATCACATGTAAATCTTAAATGACCGATTGCAGGACAACTGACAAAACAATGTCTTCGTTCAAGGTCTGTCTCATTACCAATATTCTATGTATATCACATGTAGTAAACCTTAAATGACCGATTACAGGACAAACAAGAAACTGTCTATCCTCAAGGTCATAGTCTCTATACAGGCTAACGAAAACTTAATAAAACATTGCAGTCACCCAGTACTAAATACGTACATATTTACGTGATATATTTCTCAATCTGTTATAAGTACTTAATTCCTTATTTTGATTACACTGGGTATTGCTTATGTGCTTATGACGAAATAGTTTCGTTTATTGGACCTTTAAATTTCACTTCAATCACCTCTATACGCGTCGATTTCTTCATTGAAATAAGGTTGGTGGTCCAAAACTAGAGGAGTCATGTATAAAAAATTAAACATAAAATGTGAACAAATGTTGATGTTTCGAACATGAAAAATAATGTAATAACTGGGGAGAAAACAGGTTTTTTTTGGTCAATTAAACTGCTGGTTGTTTGGTTGTTGGAAAACGTTGGTTGGTTGTCGTACGAACTCTGAGGAAAATTTAAAACGGAAAGTCTGTAATCAAATAACAAAACCCAGGCGCGGATCCAGAGGGGGGGGGGGGGGGTCCGGGTGTTGGACCCCCCTTTTTTTTGGGACGATCAATGCATTTGAATGGGGACATGTAATTGGAACCCCCCCCCCCCTTTTGTCCTGGGTTAGGAACCCCCCCTTTTTAAAATGGCTGGATCCGCCCCTGAAACCAAAATCACAAACATAGCAGTGGCGGATCCAGGGGGGGGGGGGGTTCCGGGGGTGCGCACCCCCCCTTTATTTTTGCCGATCAATGCATTTGTATCGGGACATATGTTTTGAACCCCCCCCCCTGCACCCCCCTTTGCCCTGGGTTAGCACCCCCCCTTTCGAAAATTCCTGCATCCGCCCTGTGCATAGGAAACAAATACCAAAGCCAACACCTTTAACGGACATGTTTTATACAAAAACTTGATAATTCTGCCAACCCCGGCATATTTTGATGTATGGTGCCTGAACATGCCGGTTTCTTTCTCAGTTTAAAATTCTTTCATAATTCGACTGTTTGATACAGTTATCACCCGAATCACCATAAATTAAATAAAAACAATGTGACAATATTTACATGCGTGCGTGACAGGTATACACAAAAAGATGAACATCATTGTCTCAGATTTCTCGCTGTCTCGATAGAAACACGAGATGTTGAGCTGACAAAGCCTTAGACGAGTCGTTGAATTGGAACGCACAAAAGATCAATGGATTTTAATTGCCAAATCATTTTTGGCTACATACGCATCTTGAAATCTAAACTTTGATCCGATTTAGATAACAATTTGTAAATAGCGCATTTCATCTCGAAAAAGCGGAGACACGTTTGAATGTTTCCGCATTCAATAATGGTCGTCTGCAATTTTGTGATTTCTTTAACGATGGGCGGGAAAACTCACTGTTGCGAAAAAGAACAATCTTAATGTTCCTCTCAATTTAAGGATATTAAAAGATAAAATTGCATTGTTTCTGGTTAACTAGAGCAACAATCTAAAAATATTTAAAGCTTTTTTAAGTAATCTCTATGATATGTTTTTAAAGAAAGCAATCCATTATATAATATACTTAGAGATCAAGTATTTAATCCAAGAAAAGTACATGCTTTTCAATTTGAAATACCCGGAGACGTTTAAGTATTTCCGCGTTAAACAAGTGTTTGCCCTTTTGTGGTTTTCTGAAACGATGGATATAACCAAAAGATTATAACTGAGAAAATACCGCATAAATATACCGGTTGGTTTTCTAAATAGAAATACTTACAAGTTCCCTTATATTCTATTGAAATTGTGTTTTCTTTTAAAAATGCTAAATTTGCATGTTTAGATTTTATTCATTGCCACTGGACGTTAAGCAACCGACAATCAACAAATAATACCTTTATTGTTCTTTTAACATTTGTTTCCAGGTGCTCAACTATCTCATATATTGTAATGTTTTGGTCAGGATATATTTTGTTCTTTAAATGTTAAAATTAATCGAATTACAAATGTAAACATATTTTTTTGTTTCTAGGTTGATTGAGAATTGGTACCAATTCAACAAACATATACCTGACTCTTCAGTTCATCTGGTTTCACCTATGTTTTTATCATCAAGTACTAGTGAAAATGTTTTATAAAAGTTTAACTCTCAATGGTTATTTTTGCATTAAGGTTCTTTCAAATTGAAACGAGGCAGGCGTTGATACACTAATTTTAAAATGAAAATATCTGGCGGCTTTCGTTGGAAATGGAGTTACAAGCATTATTTTATCGAACCGTTATACGGGAATAACATCAAACACAGAATATATCAAATCGGGCCTTTTGACTCATACATGTGAACATCCCGACGGGAGTACAATAATCCCGTTTTCAGGAGTCTCCTCCCGTTCTCCCGTCAAGGAGAAAAAAATCCCGTTAATGAAATATTTCATGAGTTTCACAGTCCATCACATGTATGTCTTGGCATCCTTTTTTTTAATAGACCCACCACAGTGAATAAGTCTTTCTTTGCATATATTACATAATTCAATATGCATAGTTTAAGTTTAGAGGGTTTGTGGCTTTTAACAATAGAACAAACAACAGAACAAGACAACAACAATCTTTCCGGAAGTCATGACGCGGTCAATATTGTTTTGACGCTTGCATACAATCGTGTAGCCAGGCGATAAATCGGTCACCTAAATCTTTCATTCAAATTTTATGAGTCTACACAAATACTTTAAGCAGCAATCGTATTTAAACAAGATATGTGTATAGTGTTCACAATCAACAAAATCCCTTTGAAGTGGTTTTAATAAATTATAAGCATATTAACTTCAATTTAAGGCTTATCATTTTTTATTTAGAGAAAATAGACATTAGCTTTATTCAAAATAAAATGCACGTTTATATCCCAATGGATTGGTATCGAATATGGAATTAAAAAAGCACAGTTAATCTGTATTTGACACGCCAAACAGATTAAGCAAACACATCTATATAAAACAATGACGCATTATGGGGTTACATTTCAGACAAAAGTTAACCGAAAGAATCAAGTCGTTATATTTCGCTGGTCTTCGATGGCTTCATGAACAAGTAAGAAAGATCGATGACGGAGAGGGACTGGATTATTCGGGTTATCTAAATCAGATAGGACAGAAGCAATGAATATAATGAGTTTTTCGTTCAGCAGACGGTTGGAATTGCAGCCACTTCACTCCCCGAAATATGATCATACAACTGCAAAAAAAAGTAATGTTAACTTTAATCTACCAAATATGCCCTTTCTGACACCATAACCGCTATATTTTGCAAGTACCTACCAGCCCTTTACCGTCCGGCGTAGCTCTAATACAAATTATTTAACACATAAATTTACAAGAACTAAATATGAGACTGCATGTTTTATATGGAGGGGATGTTTCTTGTTGTCTGTTAAAATACGACTAGAACAACAAGTGTATTTGTTTGTAAAGTGGTCAATAGAATTTAGGGTATCGAAGAGTCATCACCAGCGATCCGAAATTAAATGAACTAATTGCACCCTTTAAAGAAGATAATTCAATATCTAGGACATTGACCTGTTGCGACTTTTGCCATTCATAATTAAAGACCACAGACACTCGAGAATTTAAGGTTGTGGTCACATTACTTCTGAGCTGTTGGTTTCGTTTAAAACACTTTGTTCAAAGACGTTGCCCTCCCCACAACAATTGAGCCCTTTATTATTTATAATCAGTGAGTTTAAGATACCAGTCTTGATGAATGTAACAATGGTGTCTTTCAAAACAAATGTCAAATTCAAACAAAAATTTCTTATTTTCATTCCATCTCAGAACACTGACCGAGCTAATAGGTTAAATGCGTAGATGCGCACAATGTTCAGAATTTATAGAGCATGAACATGATCGTCTGATGTCACGCCATTCTAACGATTCAAAAGAAGATAGTCTATAATTAAAATTGAACACAAAAGTTAAATTTGATGCTTACATGTCATATCATAAACAACACCTAAGGTGTCGTTGATCTAATGAGGGAGATACCATTTGATTTGTATGGGGGGCTAGGATGAAAAATTTTGTCCTGCATTTTTTTTTAGCTGTAATCTCTGTCCTGCCTTTTTATTTTTCACTCTGTTCGGTCCTGCTTTTTTTTTATTTTTTAGTTTATCCTGACTTTTTATTACCTAAATTGTAGTCCTGACTTTTTTTTTGCAAGTGTCTCATCCTTTTTTTTACTCAAAACTCCTGTCCTGCCTATTTTTTTCAAATTTCATCCTAGCCCCTCCATAAAATCAAATGGTAGCTCCCTAAATAACCCTAGACACAGAGAACCAGGGTTGTTAGTCATTCTTTGCCGAAAGAAAATGTTCAATGTTGGCCATTGCTACTTCTTTGTAGCTGTAATAGTAACCGTCCTAAAACATGTAAAATGTGGCTGTCTTGATATAGTCCTTATATTATTAAAAACTTTCATTACATAGTAGGCTGTGGTACTATGAATTAAAATAAAGATTGTAAGTCTTGTTGAAAATGGCCAAGTTTTTGAACTACATTTAGGAGAATTTAATCCTAGCTCCTGCTCCCTGGACGAGTGGCTCAGAGTATAGAACTATATGCGCCGAGATAAAAAAAAAAAAAAAAAAAAAAAAAGAACTTTAAGTGTCATCTTTTAACTGGTTGGTTATTTTTTTTCGTAATGGCTCTAACCCGGGATCACTTCTAGGGACATTATTTTCATCTCATTTTGTAGTTCTTGTAACGAGGCTTGTTCTCGAAGTATAGGATGTCAGATTGTAAAGGGTTATGCGTGAGATTTACTTATTCATGAAGAAAAATATTCATATTTCTTCTGAAGTGAAAATTCAAGATTATCAAGTTCAAAAGGTCAGTTGCAATAAAAGAGTTAAATGACGCCCCACGGACATGATAAATCACGGTACACCGGTATAATGACAACCCCCATGCCATATGACCTTTCTGAAAGTAGTTCATATTCTGAATAAGTATATAGATTTACATATGTTAGAAGTCTGAAGACATCCTACGCCCATGACTTTTAAGGTCTTCAGAGCGTTTAAATTAACCTCAATTTGTCACTTATGTTAAAATATCATAAGGTTACCACATGTCTTGAACAAACAGACCATATCTAACATGAATCTAAGGTTAGGATTGTCCTTAGTCTTTTTTCTGTCCAATATAGAAATAAAAACTAAGAACCAGGAGACCAATAAAACTAAAATAAAACACAGAACAAATTGTTGTTTGAGGTTGGCGACATTATGTCCAGTGAAAATGGTCGATACATGTCATGTTCAAGATGTCAAACAATGTACCAGTCTACTTTATTACCTAAACTCAATAAGGTATATGGGTTTACATATGAACAGTGACGCTTGAATTACACGTAAAAATATAAGTATACCCTATAGTATTGCATATGTATGCAGTACCGCTAGCCGGTAATATGGTTAATTCTTATGAGAACACCAGTGTCTAGCAAACGGGGCTTATGCAGTACCGCTTTACGGTTATATGGTCCCTTCTAATGGGAGCACCAATATCCAGCAAAGACGTCATTAATTGACATGGTGTCATACTAGTATGCATTACCGATATCCGGTAATAAGTTGCCTTCTTATTAACCCGAATAATCCAGTCGTTATATTCCGACTCACTATCGATCGCTACATTCATCTTGTTTATACTTTAAATCTAATTCCGGTAGCTAATTGCGCAGATTCAAATTGAAGACTCAGTGGCGGATCCAGCCATTAGAAAAAGGGGGATGGGTTCCCAACCTAGAGTAAAAAGGGGGGGTCCAACTATATGCTCCCATTCAAATGCATTGATCGTCCAACCCCACCCCCCCCCCCCTCCTTGGATCCGCCAATGAGACTCCTGATTGGTCACCTGATTCACAGGGCAGATGAAGGATTATTAGCGTATAGTGCGTTCAAGCCCTCGAGAGGACACTGACCGATAGAGGGCGCTGAATCATTCGAGTTACCTTCTTATATGTTCTTTTGGGTAAACCAATAAACGACCGACAGACCTCATGTAGTGCCGATATCATTTAATAAGGTCCTTTCTTATGGGAACGCCAATATAAAGCAGATGAGCCATAATAAACAGTACCGATATCAGGTAATATGGTCTCGTCTTAAAGGAACGCTTATATCCAGCAGACTGGCCATATATACAGTACCGACATCTGGTAATAGGGTGCTGTATATGCCATGGGAACGCCATTAACGAGTATATCCAGCAGACGGTCCTTTGACGGCTGGGGACAGGGATTGAATACCGTGGAAGATGTATTTTATAAAGGCCTTTAAATTAAACTTTCAAACATTTAATAAAGATATGAATTTCTTTACATGTTATTAATTTTATTTGGTATTGGGCTACATAGTAAACATATGATAAAGAATGAAAACACACATAGAATTTTAAATTTAATGTTAATGATAGTATCAAGAGCATTAAATATATTGATACTAACTTTGATATTTCAATCATTCTTGTTTGTTGGCATTAGATATTAGACATTGAATAAAACCGTCAAGGCTGAGCGGTCAGTACTCCTCAAGATGTATATGTAAAATGATTTGAAATAATATTATTTGGTATTTAAATAAAAGTGATGCATATATTTAAGCGAATTAATAATTTAATGTAATACACGCGATCTATATCAAAAGTTATATCTTAAAATACGTTTTACAGTGACCGCTGTATCGTCTTGAATACGCATGGAATATTTGCCACTGGACTAAGTTAAGAAACCAACAATCATTCAGTCATCCTAGATTAAAAAAACGGCACTCAAGATAAGGGTTTTGGAATGTTTACAATTTTTAGAAAAAAAAAAAAAAACCGCGTTGTTGGGGGTGGGGAGAGGGGGTGGAGGGGTGTGATTGCAAAATAATGAAAACTTCAAAAAGAACTGGAGTATTTTTTCAAAAAGAAGAAGGTCTTTTTGATTAACTAATAAACTGTAATATATGAGTATTCAAGTAGATTGTAAATAAATATTTATCTGGCGAGACCTCAATAAAGGACTATGATCTCTCTAGACCGGCCAAGGCAAAGACGGTAAATCATGAGATAAAAATATATTGATGTGTTACTGTATATCTTACTCATATCAACAAGATACCAGGCTAATTTACTATATACAAATAAACTTGAAAAACTTTAATTTAATATTTTATTGTCATGTAAGAACATATAATATTTCCGAAAAGTAAATAAATCAAAAAGTATGTCTGTCGTGAACTTTTGTCACGATATGACTTGGCGAAAACGCTTTGATACTCAAAAACCGGCAACATTTTGATTGATAACGTATAGATTGATTGTTGTTGGCTAAAATTTCAGTGGCAAATATTTGATGTCTGTTCATTGCCGTGAATGCTTTTTTATGTTACTAAAACGGCAACATTTTCTGTTCAGTGGCAAATATTTGATGTCTGTTCATAGGCGAGAAGGCTGTGTTTATAAAAAAAACGGCAACATTTTCTTTCTAACGTATTGATTGATTGTTGTTGGCTAAAAGTCTAATGGCAAATATTTCATGTCTGTTAATTGGCAAGAAAACTTTGTAACTAAAAACATGTACATTTGCTTTATAACGTATACATTGATTGTTGTTGGCTCAAAGTCCAGTGGCAAATTATTTATGTCAGTAAATTGGAGAGAATGATGTTTTAATACAATACTGCAACATTTTCTTTTAAACTTATTGAATGATTGCTGTTTTGTTTAACGTCCAGTGGCAACATTTTATTTCTGTTCATTGGTGAGAAGGCTTTGTTACTTAAAACAGCAACATTCACTTTCTATTGTATTGATTGATTATTGGTAGCTTAATTTCCAGTGGCTAATATATCTTGTCTGTTCAATGGCGAGAAAGCTTTGATACTTAGACACGACAACATTTGCTTTCTTATATGTATAGATTGATTGTTGTTGGCTGAAAGACCAGTGAAAAATAGTTCATGCATGTTCATTGACGAAAAGGCTATGTTACTACAGGTAATTGTTGCTTAATGTCCAGTGGCAAATATTTCGTGCTATTTCAGGAATTAAACAATTAAACGGTTAATACAATAGATCGGATCTGACAGATATTGATTGGTGGGAAAAGGAGGACTTCGGACAGCTACTGAAAATGGAAAATGAGAGTATGTTGTACAATGACAGATTTTGTCCTTTCCTCACAGCTGGCTTCCCGAACAGAACCCTCGAAGGGTATAGCAAGTGTTCTTTTACGTACAGGAGGCGTGGCACTTTACCTTCACGAGGCTTTGGATGTTACGACCAACCGAATGGGACTGTGTATTTATACATCCCGAATAGCCAAAACAGACGCTTAATCTTGCAAGAACGGGAGAGAAGTCGACTGGATAAACAACTTTCTATACCCATTCAATCCTTTGGGGTTTTTTTCAATATGGAAGAATAACTGTTTAGTATTTGAAATCAACAGTGTATCTATATGAGACGAAAATTGTGTAAGGATCCTAAATATAGAAACATTATAATTTCGTATAAAAATAGTCTATGTGTGTTTATGGCATAGCCTCAGGGTGTATTGGTTATAAATTATTCTTTTCTGCCAAAGGTCAAATTAGAAATAAACTTTGACCGATTAATATAAAAAGTTGTTGAACTTCTACCATAATTGGTGATAAAAAATTGGTGTAACGTTTCAAAATGAGCTTTACAACTCTAAAATTACACATAGATTCACAGTCGGTTAGAGTAATACTACCAATTTCTGGCTTAATATTAGGTAATGCTACATTAAGTATATTTAGCCCCGAACGGAGTGTTATAATTAAATGCATAATAACCGGAATCAAAGGTCGATTAAAAGTCACTTGTTTTTATAATGGCCTATTTTAAATTTCATGCCTCTAACAAAGATTGCCGCGATATGGGAAGTACATGACACATCACATCTGTCCTCATTTTTTTGCTGTTTCAGCAAAATTTTGGTAAGACTTCAAACTCGACGATGACCTTCCTCCTTGCCGTGAACAAAACTTAGGCAGTAAACGCCTAACCATCGCTTCCTTTCGAAAAACAAGCAAACCTAAAATGTTACCCATAAACCTTATTCTTGGTCGAATTAAACGTGAACAGCTATTATTAGTTATATGAACAAAAATAACCAAATTCGTGTTCCGGATGTTTTTTTTTTTTGTATTCTGTTTGAGTTCGAGTCGACTTTTCAGACGAAGAAAGACAAGCACAGAGAAAATATGACTTAAGTTTGATGTCCCTTTACCTCTTTACCTTAAGATTACCAACTATTTCCAAACATGCCGACGCATAACATAGAAAAGCATAACTTGAGCCTTGCCAGCAAAAAATTACCCGTACAGTCCAGTAAATAAAAAAGAGATCTGGGATATACGTCAACGTGTCAAACAAATCAACAAAAATAACTTTAAAGACATCTAGAGGGTAGCATATACTAGACAGACGTCCAAATAATATGTCAAGCGCCCAATTCCATTTCTTATGTCAAGTATGATACTCTGAAAACTCGAACTCCCAACTCAAAAATTCGGTTCGTTTTCATTAAATCGGACGACATAAATTGTTCCAGTTTACATTGAGACACGTGGCGAAAAGGTTCAAGGACAGTAAGTGGTCTGTAGAAGTAAAAAGATAAAAAGAATATTCAACAATGTGGGATTTATACTAGCTTAGCATGATCTAAACTAGTTTGGACACTGATACACTTAATCTTAAAGATAATACATGGTGACTGTATGCAAATAAGAGGATGATGGATGGCTTTTTAACGTCCACTGGTTAATTTGTAATCAGGACGAGACCATGTTAATGGGATTTGAATATGATCCCTGTTTTGTATATTAGGCCAACACACTGAGGTGGTTTTATGTGCTAAAGTTCACAAGGTTGTATAGTCTGTGTGAGGACATCTAACCTCACCTGGTCACATTATATTAACTCCGGGCCACCCTTTCGTTCCTCTTCTATAAATGATGTATGCTTATAGCAAAATTTATTATTCCAAGTCTTTGGTTTGATACTAACATGATACTAACATGACTACGGAAGCCAGTTAGTATCATGGTGGAGTTTCACTTTTAAGTCGTTATAACGACTTAGTCAGCTTGTTATTACGACATATGTCACTTGTTATAACGACTAAGCTTATCTATATCGTAAAAACAACTTAGCTTACTTGTTTTAATAACTTAGCTACCTTGTTTTTAATGACTTTACTAACTCGTTTAAACAACTTAGCTAAGTCGTTATAAAGAAGCTCCACAATGATACTCACCGGCTTCCGTATCATGTTAGTATCAAACCAAAGACTTGAAATAATATATTTTGATGACACTAACCAATTTTCGTAGAACCACGACTCACTAACATGAGCATTTTCAATACAACAAAGCAACAAATCAGTTGGGTAGGTTCAAAAGAACTATGGCAAAATAAAGTGTGCGCGAAAAAAACTTGGTTTACAATACATATTTCCGACAGGAATGAGAAATAATTGTACATACAGTATATGTTAGCTAAAATAATGAGCAATACCTTTTGTGAAAAAAATGAAAACCAACAGTTCCACTCAATTTATTATTAATTCTTTCTGCTTATTAATTATAGTTTATTAATCTATTCGTTCTTTTGCTCATTAAGATTCATTCATTTCAATTTATTTAAATAGCATGATTAATTGTCCTTCTATAATTACCACCACTGCATATGTCCCTTTCCCTTACTAAACAACATTTTATATAAATAATATATATTTCATATGATGGTTAAGAAAACAAGTTGGAATTCAATTTCAACTTGCATAAAATAGATAATTGGAATTCACACATGTAGTTATTTTCCAATGTTTCATCCTGCAATCGTCCCTCCCGACCCTGCCCCCTCCCTAAATATCAAATGGACCCCCTCTTGTTAAATCTATTTTGAATAACACATATTGTTTAAACTAACTAAAAAAAAAAATAGGACAACTTTGGCATGATCAGCGTTTTCCAGTACTTGTTGAAGGAATATTCGATTACATAAAGATGTCTATCAGATCTCCTTCACTTCAGTTTTAATTTGGCTTCAGGGCATCTTAAACATTCTCACACTAGATTAAAGCAAAAAGAAAAATATTGGCACGAGATCCCGCGATAAAATATAAATATTGTGTAATACGATTCACAATTTTCTGGACTACTGGCCACATCCGGGTGGTTTTCAGCCATTATGGGATAATGTTACATTTGGCATGTCTGGTTCCGGACAAAATGTCAATAAACATTTTCCCTGTCTGATTTTGGACAAACGTGTATTGAATGAAGTGATAATTAGTACATAAATAATTGACGGGTTGTAATACATGTATTTTATGACATGTCAAATCAGAAATAGCATGTTAGGTGTCTACCTGTAATATTTATGTTTTATTTGACATGCTTGTTATTGATAACTTCCACCAAGGATCCAATAATAGTCATTTAGTCAAGAAACATGCACTCGTTTTGATTTTATTGCCGCATTCCTTTGAAATGTTTCATCAATACACCGAAAGACAGAAGACATGTTGTATACGACTTAGAAGCACGTGAAACGAAAAAGAGGCTGACGATACAAAAGTGAGACTGGAAATCAATAAGAGACAAAGAGACAGATAAAATCCTGACAATAACGAGAGAGACAAAAGTAACAACAGTAGTCCACAAAAAATAAATTAATGTTTTTATCTTACAGTTCCCACACTCTATTATTCGAAATCTAATACATAAAATTTATACACACCCTTAGCATTTCAGAAATCGGATAAGACCTATTATTATTTCATAAAAGAGGGACGAAAGATACCAGAGGGATAGTCAAACTCATAAATCGAAAATAAACTGACAACGCCATGGTTAAAATGAAAAGGACAAACAGACAAACAATAGTACACATGATACAACATAGAAAACTAAAGAATATACAACACGAACCCCACCAAAAACTAGGGGTGATCTCAGGTGATCCGGAAGAGTAAGCAGATCCTGCTCCACATGTGGCACCCGTCGTGTTGCTTATAAGATAACAAATCCGGTAAATAGCCTAATTATGCATGCTTTGGTTGTACGAAATTTATAAAGTGCTTATATAATTTTCAAGAGGCAAAAAAAAAAAAAGAAACAGCTTGCACAGTTTTCATTCTAAACTTTTATAATTCGCGGGGATTATTTTGTCAGGTAATGCGACAGTATTCGTAAATGTAGCATATGCTTTGATTGAAAAACTATAAAATTATCATGACATCAAATATGATGCTGTTTATTCAGTTATCACTAATTTCATGATTTATTATATGGACGCTGTTCTTCATAGCTCGTTTACCTTCTACGTGTACTGTTCTAGTATCTGTTGGAAATTACGTTACTATAATTTTTTTTTTTATTTGCAAAAATACACCCATATGGGTCAAGCAAACACAAATACAACATTTAATACAGACAGTGAAGAATTACAAATATAAACATAAAAAAAAACAATAGTAATAAATTGTAATTAATGTAGCCTTTGATGAACATGGACTGCTTTGGCTGTTACGACACCCGGAAAAGAGAATAATAAGATGTCAGTTTTTCTGTCAGTATTATCGTAACGGATTGTTTGGAGCAGAGGAGTATTTATATATACAATATTATTTGTACACATTTGGAATAAAAAGTGCGTAAATGATATACAAAAGAAAAACTACAGGAAATAACTTTAAAATTCTTTTTAACTGGGATTGTTTATTTGGCAATGTTGAAACATGAGTCTGTCTGTTGTTAACGGTTTCGACATGTGATTTGCAACAATGGTGCACCGATTGCATCTCTGACCTTTAAATGACAATTTGATGACATTTTCGTGATAGAAATATTTTATTGTTTGTGTACAGTTAACATGTCAATGGTTTATAATTTAGAACGCTACGTAAGAGGATCTTGATGGGAGTCCATCATCATTTGTTTCTTTTATTTTTTCGTAGACCATTTTGCTACATTCTTATTTATTTTGCCCATTGTTTGATATCCTATATTTTAGCGCCTAATTATTCTCTATTCCTTTTCTAGTGTTGTCTATTTTTCTCGATTTTTAACATCTGTCTGCTATTCTCTATTTGTGAACCCTACCAGACCCTTACTTAATGTTGTGCTTAAACGAGTGCATTTATAACTGTACTTTTACATACTATGTTCACAAACATTAT
Organism: Mytilus edulis; assembly: GCA_019925275.1. Taxonomy (NCBI): domain Eukaryota; kingdom Metazoa; phylum Mollusca; class Bivalvia; order Mytilida; family Mytilidae; genus Mytilus; species Mytilus edulis. The sequence continues at coordinate 35,988,271 of CM034358.1, read as the reverse complement.
AATGTATTTGAAAAGTCATTATATAGGAACAAAACTGAACAATAAAAAAAAAAACCCTTATTATGTTGGTTGCAGAATTAAGACAAAAGCTAAATATTGCATGGTTCAACTTAGATCTATGAGTCAATCGTCTGTCACGCCCATCTCTGTTTCTCTCTCTGCAGACGACAATTGCAGTCAGTGTTTAAATGACGGACAAGACAATGATTTCCTATAGCTATAGACAGGGTCGCACTTAAGTCACCTTCGTGACTTTAAAGCATGTAAAATGTTTCAGTAATTTGTTGATGAACAAATACAATATGCTTGCAAAAAAGCATGTTTGTAAACAGGCTGTTATTTAAATTGGAGACTGTAATGGCCGTCCTCACAATACAGATTAAATGATGCGACGAATTAACTCATCACAATGTTTAAAATGCCATTTAAACTGACAACCATTTAATGATGCAAGTCGTACCAATAATGATGTGATTTTATAAGAATGACAAATTGTTAAATGAATGGTTTGTAATTTGAAACGACTGGTGATTGATTATAACTCTTTCCGTAACAGCGTTTGACTCTAAATTTATATAAGCATGTGTGTTCTGGTACAAATTTCTGCTTCGTAAAGAACAGTGAGCCAGAATCCCCTGCTATGGTTATATTTAACATGCTTTTAGAAAAGGATGTTAAATATGAGTTGTTCCCCTTTCGTGGGTGTAGAGAAGTCATGGCGTAAAGAAATGTAAATGGAGAAATTCTTTTTTAATGCCTAATTTTTAATATAATATCTATATATCACATCAATACAGACCCCAAAACAATCTTGAATCAGTCTGAAAAAAATGGATTTCATTAGACAAGTGCTTGTAGGGTGAGTTCGAATCAGGCTCATGACAGGTGCGTTCGACTCCAATCTTAAATAACTAGGATTGTCCGTTTTCCTGTCGAAATTCAAAGTTGGTGGTTTTCTCCGGACACTCCTGCTTCCTCCACCAATATTTACCGACTGCCACGGAATATAACAACAGTGTTGAAAGTTGCATTATAGCGCCATTCAATCAATGTTACAGTGACCTATACTAGTATAATTAATCCACGACTTTTGGACTCTAGTGGATAATTGTCTCATTGATCATCATACCTCATATTCAAAGATGTTTAACTTGACCCCTGCATGTTTGGATTAGAAAGGTAGACAGTCACAAGTTGTCATTCTTACAAAAAGGACTACTTGAGTCTCCGTTTCGTACAACAGTAACAGTTGAGCAGACCAAAAGAATAGTAACATATCTTCTCACCATATTAGTAAAAGAAAAGCAAGAAAATACTGATAAAAGCTGAATTGAAACTAAATCAAGATACGAGAAGACAGAAGAATGAAATATAGTTGCGGTATGGACTTTGCTCATTGTTGAAGGCCGTACGGTGACCTATAGTTGTTAATGTCTGTGTCATTTTGGTCTTTTGTGGATAGTTGTCTCATTGGCACTCATACCACATCTTCTTTTTTATATGATCGAAAAATTGTAAACTTAAATGAACTTATGCTATGAAAATAGTTTCCTAACCCAAATAGTCATGAGTTCAAGTATTCCCGTCGTATGGTTTCCGAGTGGTCAAGAGGGGGAAAAACAAGATCATATACAAAATAACTGATCTCAGGTTATCTGTTTATGTTTTAAAAGCCTTAATTTACAATAAGTGAAACCTAAAAAATATTTCGGGGTATAACTTGAGGTCATACAGCCAACTGTTTAATATTCAGGGTCATTCCATAACACAGTAGGCAGTCCCGATCTTTCACTAGACGTACAAAACATCTAATAAATTTGACCAGTCAAATATCAAATTTCAAATAGTTTTCTCATCAGAAGGTTCAAATAATTCTCTCTAGTCATGTAGGGATATAATTAAATGTAATATTATCTATTTATAACTAGTGGCTTTGAGTCTTTGAAAGTGACAATGGTCATCTTTTGGGGTAAACAACGTAAAGCACCCGTTAGTCTCTCTGGTTCAGTGTCCTTAATGGACACCCAACTGTGAATCAATCAATTCATTTCAGAAGCTTTAAACTACCTTTTCTGTTGTTAGTTATAATTATATGATAATTTGTATAATTTTACAATGTAAAATGACACAAAAACTAATAATTCATTAAATTAAAATCATGAAATATATCGCAAAACCTTTCTTGATTATGGTCACCCCCTCCCTCGAACTAATAAAAATTTACTCTGAACTACTGCTACTGGGTCCAATCGATATACATGTTCTACTGGTAAATTCCCAGATAATATCATTAAAACTAAGTTTTTTGCAGTCAATATCAAATGATGATGGCTTTGTCCTAATTTATGGTGTTTAAGGAGGTAGACCTAAGTTAAGGGAAATAACTCTTAAAATCATTAGTACGTTTGTGTCAACCATTTTCAAAAATATATTCTAAGCTTCTAGGTTACATAGATTATTTTCAATCTGTTTCAGGTGAATGCTTAAAATACATTGATGAACTTGACTTTTACAAACGCTTAACTGATTTAAAGAGTTATCTCCCTGAACCAAGGTCTACCCCCTTAAAGCAATCTTCATCACACTTGACTATTACAGGGCGGACAATATGCAAGTGTGTAGAGGAAGCCGTAGTACCCAGAGAGAGAACCATCGACCTTTAGCAATCACAGTCGATTGATGTAAAAAGGGAGATGGAGTATGATTGCCAATGAGACAACTATCTACCAAAGTGTAAATGAAGTGGATGTAAGCATTTGTAGGCAAGCATTTAACAATGAGAAAAACTATACCGTATTTAGTCGGCTATAAAAGGCTCCGACATGCAAATTAGGAAACATACATTGAGAGAACTAACGGCATAATTTATATAAAAAAAAAATTCTAAACAAATATCACAAAAATGTCTCAACTACAACTAATGAACTGCAGGCTCCCAACGTATGGGACATACCGGTATACAATGTTGCGGGGTTAACCATATTTGAAGACACCAACCTCGCCGAACTGGGCCTTATACGGTAAGGTTTCAATATAACACAATAACAAACTATAAAAATCAGTTGAAAGGGCTTAGCTCATCACATGTCATCGATACAAAGCAGAGAAACATCTGGCAAAAAATACAGATCGGACGTTGCAGAGTAGTTATGCATCTTTAAAACAAAAACAAAAACAGTACAGTCAGATCTGAGTGTACTCGCAGTTACTGACAGCCAGTTCAAAGCCAATAACAACTGATAAAAACATTATATATCTAGGACTAAAATGGATTTAGTGTAGCTTGTATACGTCATTAATAGTCAGAAAGAACATGACCTTGTGAAATGCCAAAATAGGTAACGACAGATTGACGTATTTAATTCAATGCTGACATTATCAATATGTAAACCAATAAAAACAATATTCAAATATCTAATAGTTTCCTGGTTCCAAATAGTATGTCCTGGGAAAAAAACGGTATTAAATACCCCAAAAAAATAGGTAGTCTTAGAATGTTTTCGAGGTGAAGCTTCATTAAAAGTTAAACAGTAAAAGAAGCTCAAAAATAATTTGGGCTATGTATTGAGGTCAACCAGTCACCTGTGTAATATTCAGGGTCATTCCAATACACAGTAGGCAGTCCCGATCTTTTACTATACATACAAAACATCTAATAAATTTGACCAGTCAGATATCAAATTTCCAATATCGTTCCCATCAAAAGGATCAGATAATTCTTTCTAGTCCTGTAGGGATATAATTATATGATAGATTATACAGTTACTACCAGTGGCTTTTTAATCTCTACAAGGGACAACGGTCATCTTTCGGTGTAAACAACCAACCTTATGTCTCGCAGGTTCATTGTCCGCACAGGAAATCTAACTGAGAACAAAAAAAAATTCTGTTGTTAGTTTTAATTTTATAATGTGTTAATTGTACAAAGAAAATGACACAAAAACTAACAATGATTTAACAATTGAAATCATTAAAATCCACAAAATACTTGAAATTTTACTCTGAATTAATTCTTCTAAGTTGTAACTGGTGAATCGACGAATTTGTCAACAGTTTACTTAGCAGTCAATCATTAAAATCCGGGATTGCCTTGGACTCCCTAATTAGAGGTATATATCCGGCGAATCATTGCAAGAAACATAGATTTAACATGTTTAATGTTGTATGTTTGTTTTACAAGTAGAATAATTGAACAAAATTGAACCACTTTTTGATTTTTTTCTGTATATTCAGCTTTCGCAGCTTAAATATTATATGGAGAAAAAAACCGTTTATGGAGAGAACCATCGACCTTCACAAGGGAAACAATTGAAAAGATCGGTGTCAAACGCACCTTGAAACGAGTAGGTTCAGAAATGGCTGCCACAGAAAAAAAATGATAATAATTTTTCCTTTACTCTTATTTATTCAAAAAAGAGTAGCGATTATTACTGTTGCAATGTAGATGAAGGAATCGCGTCATATTTGCAACAGAAAAGATGGTCTTAGTATCGTTTACTCTTGTTAAAAAAAAATATTATTATGAAAATCTTCAAACTAAATCAGCACTTGCAAAACAATTATAAATTTTAATTTGAAATTTCTGAAAAAGTTCGGGTTTTTTTAGTTCATATTATTATAATCTCTAAGAATGTCAAGGATTTCCATGAGTTTGTCCATCTCGCCAGTCTGCTGGTAATGAGCTATCATATCCCTGTAATGTTCGAGTGTGTTTTGAGTCTCTTCTAAATGTTCCTTTTGTTTATTTGCTTTTATTTTCTTTGATTTGTATGCAATCTGGAGTTCTTTGATCATATCGTTTTGAACTTTATCAACCTTTTCCGACATGCTTCGAGCTGCGCGTTTAATCATGCTCATAGTATTGCGCATGCGCTGTTCTTTAGCTAGAGTCGCTCGCGTAATCATAGATGACGTAACTTCATTGAACGCCTCGTTTGCTTCAATATGTGAAAACTGCAATGATTCTTCAAAAACTACAACATCAGTTGGAATAAGTTTAGCTAGTTCTTTCTGCTCCTCCGTTGAATTTAAAATGATCGAAAATTCTTGCAGCTCTGGTAAAATAGACCCATTTGTTCCGTCACATGATTCGTCGTCGTCAAGTGATTCACCGTTCACGTAGTTTACTTTCGGTTTACAACCCCCATCCTCAGGCAACGGAGAGTCAATGTCAGTGTTTTCAGCTTCGGGGCTCTTATTTTCTTTTACACAGGCAGAGCTTTGATCCTGTGTTTCTTTTAGTTCTGAATTTGGATGGTATTCGGGCGGTGATTCGACATTTTCAATGATTCCTGTCTCTTTTTGTAAATTTGGATTGCTAGTATCATTTGAAGGTTCTTTTATTGATTGTGGTAAAATATCACAGTTCGATGACGAACTTTCTTCTTCAAAGTGTTTGACTTTTGTTTCTTGTTGCGTGATTGTCCCGTTTCCGGTTGACAAGTTTAAATTTTTAACTACTTTGGAGCCAGAGATATCACTACTGACGTTGCTGTCTATGAATTTACTGGCAACTTCACTATCATTATTTGGCATCTTCAACTCATCTTGTGCGTTACTATCACATTTTGATTTTTTAGAAAATTTACAATACTTTAATAAGCGTTCTTGAAACAATGGCATCACTTGAAGCTGACTTCTTTTTAGTCCAATATTCAAAATAAAGGTATCGACTTTTTGCATTCCTAGACGCCCTGCCATTCGGAAGTTTGTTTTGGCTTCTTCCGGAAGTTTGTAAAATTCTGGCAAAATAACCAAATCCCCTTCTTCCTCTGAGCCATGGATTGGAACAGAAAACTTCATAGCCTTTGATCCATCCTCGGTCTCATATTCTTCGCATCGACCTTGCTCTGTTAACATTCGGATCATTCCGGCATTGTGAACCTGTCGGTGTTCATCCGTAATTCTATGCATTTCACTGAAAGTTTGCTTCATACTGCCTGTAATGTAAGGCAAAGCCTCTGTTATCACCTGAAACTCATCATCCATACAACACGACCCGTCAATGTCAATATTTTTCAAGTCATTCTTTTCTAATAAAACTTTTGAAAATCGGTTCAGAATTATATTACCTCCCTTTGCCAGACTTTCCGAATGTTCTGGCTCCGTATCTTGTAAATCATCTTCGGTGACAACGTCTCTATGGTCACACTTTTCACATTTAAGTATTATACTTCCGGCTTGTCCTCTCTCTCCTTGATAAGGTGACAAACAATTGCGACAAAAAATTGATACCTTTTTACTCTCGGCTAACACCGTTTCTTCGTCAAGCTCAGAAATATCACATTCAGTGTCGAGATCCGCTAGAGCTTCTTCATCAACCTCTTCGTCATCGTCGTCTCTGTTAAAATTTCTTCTCAATTCTTCAATAAGATTTTCTAAATCGTCAGTAGCCATTTTGTATGTTTACAAGTATATCGATTGGACTTTAACCTTGTATTTAAAAATAAGTCTATTTACGGAAATACAAGCAATACTAAAGATTGTACAGTAGATTTTAGCGGCGTGTTTAAAAAAGATTGTCAGGTGGTTTTTTTTACAGCGCATTAGTATATTCCTGTTTTTTTTTTTAGTAAAATGTGAAAAAAGATACATGTATATATTTTCATCATATTAAATTAAATGTATTAAAGGAAAACTTTTCAACAGGGACCATTTAATGTGTATTTGATATTATTTCTTTTTAACTTAAAACCCTTTAGTTTTGTTTCAATTTTTACTTAGTTAAAAGTGTCGTTTGCGTCTAATTCAAACCAACGCAATTGATTTATTTTACCCCCCCCCCCCCTTTTTGAATTTCTCTTTTAATTCGTTCTCTCATTACCATAATGTGGAAACCTATTTACTTGTTCCAACTTTGATTTACTAATAAAAATTTCAATTTAATTATATTAAACGTATTTTCATACTTAATCTAGTCAAATGACACTTGTACATATGTTCGAATAGTATTGCTAAGGAGAAAATATATTCATGAATGTAAACAAAAATGGATGCTTCATATTTCGTTCAGCAATTCCGATGTTGCTGTGCATATCAGATCGAAGTCGGCATTATAAATGAACAACGAACAGTCACGGGGAAGCAAAAAAACTATTCAGAAATAAAAATAAACCCGACTGAAATTTTACAAATTTTATTAATAAATGTAAAATTAAAAGTTTATATATATGTTTATAATATGTAATATGTATTTTGTTAGTTACAAGTTGCACTTATGCTTTACTATAATAAAGAATTATGGTCAATACAACGATGTTCATTACTTTTTGTAAATACCTCGCCCCCCCCCCCTCCCCCACCCCCCAAAAAAAAGAAAGAGCTATATGATCAAACCTATTGTTTTTTTCTCGTCCATGTGTTTCTGTGTGATAATTGTCTCTTAGCAAACATACAAAGAATTTGTATACCATACAAATTATTGATCATCATGGCGGATCCAGCCGTTTTAAAAAGGGGGGTCCCAACCCAGGACAAAGGGGGGTTCCAACTATATGTCCCCATTCAAATGCATTGATCCCCCCCCCCCCCCCTTGGATCCGCCAATGATCATACACATTATATATATAATATAGAGTATTTAGAGTAATGTGTATTGAATTGTAGAATTTATATACTCTTGTCTTGTCAACATAAAGTGTATAAGATTTTGCTATCCTATCTTTATCAACTGCATTTTTCACTTTTAATTTTTAAATAACATTTACTTTTTTTGTGCAAAAATAGTAGCGAAAAACGGTAGGTCACACTACGAAGGTCAAATTTTTATATTTATTTATTCGTTGGGTTACATGTTTTTGGTAATTGTTGATGATTTTCAATTTGTCATTTTGTTTCAAAGCGTTTCTTAATGACCACCTGCTATAATTTTACCTTAAACATGTTTTCTTAATTTAACTCCTTTTTAATTAAAAGCTTCTTAAATCTTAATTGTTGAAAGGGTTTGTCTGATGAAATTAGAACTATTTGTAATTCTCCAAGAAAAGCGTCATGGAATATTTAATATTTAGGATAAGAAACCAAACAAAGCGCACGTCACTCAAATGTTTACAGGTGTGTCTCTATTTACCTGCTCACGTTAACTTGTTAACTACACAAACGATATACTACATAGGTAAATTTCATCAGCGACCAATCTGATTGGCTAGGGATCCGTCACCCTCTAGTGAATTACTAAAGCTTTAGGATTGCAACATTCAGCTGTTTGACGATTTCGAGTTGGGCTTTGCCCCCTTTTCCTCACATTTCGTAAAAGTAGGACATCTTAAACAGTGTGGACATTAAAAACAAAACAACTGATTGAAAACAACTAAAATGAGGTGAGTTAAATTTTAGTCAAAAAATTTGGGGGCGACATAGTCGTCCATTGTTGACAATATTATGTGCCATATAAAATGACTTTAATAAATTTTTATCGTGGTTTATTTCTTTCAATGATTATGTGATCTTTCGTAGTTGGGCTAGCTTATTGAGGTTAAATGTCCGAAACATGGAGTTGTACGGGGGTCATAGTTGTTTACATTTCAGACTGTCTTTATATCATACGAGATTATCTTCTTTTCGACAGTTGTACTGGGAAAATTTAGGTCGAGTTTTTGACCATTGAACAAAATGAAACACTAACAATATTAAAAAACAATGAAACATTTAAAAATTGAAGTTAGACGGCAGAGAGACGAACCTAACTAATAAACTTATCATATGTTTCCCTTTCAAAGGAAGTTTGAGTATCTTAAAACATATGTTAAATGACGTTTGACCAAAAATCACTTGTCATTTTCTAAATAGTATCTATATATACCAAACCTGTCAAATTGTCAACACGATATCACATATTTTGGAATTTGCAAGATTATAAAAACGTTTATCTATTTGTATTTTAATTTACATATGTACTAAAAACAGCTCATTACATATGTGTTAGTTTTAAATGCACAGAAATTTTTGTTTTGCAAAGTTTCATACTTTTCTAATTTCTTTTATTCATTCACTTTGATACATTACAAAACGACAAAAAATCGCTTTTTCATAATATTTTTTTTTTCGAATACAGGACCATTTATTTCATTTTTTGCCAGTGTTATATTTTATAAATGCATGTAATTATATTGTAATCCATAAAGAAATAATTCCCTGACCTCGTGAAAACCAAATGCAATCACAGACAATATACATGTAACGAAATTTGCTCTCAAAAACACTAAACAATGGAAGAAACCGCTTGTATATGTAAGAAACCACTTGTTTTACCTACAAATACCTCTCAGAATATATGACAAAAACTTTTTTCTATTGTACATGCATCTTACAAGTACATGTAGATCTACTTGTCAATTATTGCACGTGCACAACAACTTGTTGTGATTCTTAACAATTCACACGTGACCCACGACATTTTCTTTGATATTTTTATATCGCAAATAATATACAATGATAGAATTTGTAATTGAGTTTGGCATTGTAATATAATAATTGCATAATCGCCTACATCAAAGGCTTTAGCAGACGACAACTAAATGAAAGCACATATCGTTATATTCATGAATGAATCTTCCAAATAAATGCACGAGATAGGTGCCAGAAAATGCTTAGAGGACCAACGAAGACCAATATTAGTAAACAATTTATAGTGATAAAAAGTAACGGTCACCTTCACGTGTATATTTTGTTACTCACAGAATGACCGTCACAGAATGTAAACAATTTATGTGTAAATCAATATTTAGTTTTATAATTGATCTAAATTAAATCTTATTATGAAATTAAGATTAAATTTTAAATGCTTATGCTTTTTAAAATGTCGTTTGATTATTGTATTTCAATCTAGTTCATTTATTATTTTAGCATATTGATATGATTGAACAGAGGTATACACTTTTACCAGTTTTGAACTAAATATAATTGCTCAATAACCATGATAACCAAGGCAAATTACAATAATTATTTGTTTGTTTTTTAATTTTGAAAAAAAAAAAATTAACCAAACGGCTTTCAAATTGACTTCGTTTTCTTAATTTAGGCTAATTGTATATCCTAAGGGCAGTTTTCATTGAAATTATTTTAGTTTACAGCTGTCAGACTGTCCAGAAAGACAATGTAACTTGAATCACCTTGGGGTCGACGCAGACGATCATTTTAAATATTTTAAATATGTCCAAAACTTAATGCCCCCTATGACATTGAGCAGATTTGTTTCTGATTATAATTAACACATTCTAACAAAGAGAGATAATATCATACCTAGAGGAAAGATAATTACGTCATTGTCTTAATTAATTGAGCAATTACAAAAATTTGACATTTTATGATATTTCGTTTCCTCAATCTGGATTCTACATGTCATTTTTTGTAGATATTATTTTATCATTTTTGACAGAATTATTATTCTCGAGATATATTCTTTCTATTATTAAAATGCCAAAGTTAATTTCTGAAGACATAATGATTACATAATGAGTAAAAGATAAAAGAAATCTTAATAAAAGTTACATAATAAAAAAAAGATAAAGAAATTCTTTGTCTAGCATGTATTTGATATTGCCTAGAACATACATGTACAATAACGAAATATTGGGTGGCACATACCAAAATAAAGTGTTTGTTTGTTTGTTTGTTTAAAACCGATGGAAACTTCAGATGGATTTAAATGCTTTTATCACAATTAATTCCATTATAACCTTTGTTTATATAAAAATTTATGGCTAGGATAAGTTTATCCCCAAATCCTGTTTTGTTCTAAATACATACAATAAATGTACACTGAGCAATTTGGAAAACAACACGAATTGCATTATTAAATACCAAGTTTAAGAATATAAACATCCTCAAATATTTCATTCATTTTCAACTTTTAACTAGCTTAAAGCCTTTTCAATTAGCTTATTTGTTTACCTACATACGAAATTGTTTACCTTCATACGAAATTGTTTACCTACATCTGAAATAACTATATAACCGTTTATGGTGTTGTACTGATCAAAGATGGATAACTCTTGTAACTCATCATCCACCTCCAAGATATGATGTGTTAGTACACTCTAAATCTGTCTCATTTTCAACTTTTAACTAGCTTAAAGCCTTTTCAAATAGCTTATTTGTTTACCTACATACGAAATTGTTTACCTACATCTGAAATGACTATATAACCGTTTATGGTGTTGTACTGATCAAAGATAGATAACTCTTGTAACTCATCATCCACCTCCAAGATATGATGTGTTAGTACACTCTAAATCTGTCATAGATAAACAGTTATATATGAAAATTGAAATTACCTAACGTGTAAACACCTCTGTCAAATTATAAACAAAACCAGTCCCAAAAAATCCGGCAAGAATGCAAGGGTTTAATCGTATACATTCTAGTCAAATGCCCAATGTTTTAAAATGAAACGCCCTTTTCAAGTTGATGAACCCGGGGCCCTGTAACTGCACTTTTATTACTCTTTTCTGCCCTTGTTTACTGTTTATATTACCTAACGTATAAACACCTCTGTCAAATTATAAACAAAACCAGTCCCAAAAATCCCGGCAAGAATGCAAGAGTTTAATCGTATACATACTAGTCAAATGCCCAATGTTTTTAAAATGAAACGCCCTTTTCAAGTTGATGACCCGGGCCCTGTAACTGCACTTTTATTACTCTTTTCTGCCCTTGTTTACCGTTTTTGACGCACTTTTCCAAGTGATAGTCCTTATTTTCAGACATTAATCTCAGAAGACCGATTTTGCAGCCACGTATTTATTGTACAAAATGATATATTTGCCACTGGACGTTAAGCAGACACCGAAAATTAGTATTATTTATTACGCAACTGACATATTCCCCTAGTGATACTTGAGCCTATGACTTGGTTTATGCAATAGCTTCTTTAAAGAGAAATGGTCTTCGCCCATACATCTTTTTTCCTTTGTGAAACAAACTCTATTGCATCGATACGGTTTGTTTCAACAGTGGCGGATCCAGAACTTTTCTATGGGGGGCCGCTCCAGTCATGCTTCAATGATTCCCTATATAATCAATCAAATTTTTCCCACGAAAGGGGGGGGGGGCGTCCATCCGGATTCGCCTATGTTTAAGCCGTTGAAGTTATCTCCCGTTGAGATAGCTTAATGCGGGACTTACTACCCCTATAACAATTAATACGTAATGTTTTTATTTTGGATTATAAAATGGGACAAATGACATATATCTTCTTTTGTTGTTTGGAATAATCCTAAGATTATAATTTAAATGCTTGTATTTCGTAATAATTTAACATGACCTTTATGAGGTGTTAATTGAACTCTTGAAGATAAAACCGTATTTCTATTGTATGTATTCATTGTGTTGACAGTGTATTTATCGTGTGTAAATTAGCTAACCATTGTTTTGCTGACTTCAAAAGAATTTTTACAAATAAACAGTTCTTATATCTTCATATCATACGTGTTGTTCAATACAATTTCACAAAACGTACAATAAAAATAATGAAATAATTAACGTTCATTCAAACAACATGTGTTTATTTAATGTTGACAATTGATTAACCTGTAGAAAAGAAGGGGTTGTGGTGTCCCCCCTAAAAAAAAATCCAAACAAAATATTAGAAATAAGCACAAATCAAAGCCAGTTTAAAAAAAGTTTCTCTCTGAAATGAAATGCGAGAATTTATAGCAAACCAGTTAAAGCAAAGAAGTTTTAAACATTCCATATTCAGCATTTTAAACATATCTCGTATTCGGGAAGGGGGGTGTTACAATATTCTAAGTAGCCTCTTAACCTTGAGTCTATTTCGAAAAGGTGCGTTTGACGCCGATCTTAATACTATTAGGATTGCTAGTTTTCCTACCGAAGGTCGTTGGTTCTCTCTGGATTCCTCCAAAAATAAAAACTTGACGTCACCACGCAGCCAACAGTGCTGAAAGTGGCGTTAAATACCAAAAATCAATCATATTCTAGAGATGATAAAACATCTCTGCGTCCAGAAATTATTCTATTTTTCTTTAATTCTGTTTATAATATTGTATTTTTATTTATTTTTTCAGTGTTGTTTGGATTTTTGGGAGTTGGGCAGTTGGAGCAAACTCCGAGGCAACGACGATGATGATTGGGTGGATAGAATAAATCATTTATACACGGTGGTATTGCTGTGTGTCTTTGCTGTGTTTACAGGCGGCGGACAATATGTCGGCGACCCAAACCAATGTTGGTGTCCAGCACAATTCACGGGGGCGTATGTCTCGTATACGAAATCCTACTGTTGGATTAAAAACACGTACTATATTCCCATGAATAACGCCATCCCTACAGATCACATGGACCGTGAATCAGAAGAACTCGCCTATTACCAGTGGATTCCTATCATCTTAGTTTTTATGGCTTTCATGTTTAAATTTCCATGCCTCGTTTGGAGAATGTTGAATGGATATTCTGGACTTAACGTTGAAAAAATCGTAAACATGGCCGTATCAACACAAACAAGCGATCCGAAGAAACGCGACGACTCCGTCAAGCACATCAGTATCTATATTGACCGTTGGTTGGAAACCCACAGACCGTATTCGCATAACTTCATGGTCCGTGTTCAGCACAAAATGGCGCGATTTTGCTGCGTTTTCTGCAACAAGCGTGAAGGCACATTTTTAACCGGACTGTACATGTTTGTAAAGATCTTGTACTGCGTCAACATCATATGCCAGTTCTTCATCTTGAATGCCTTTATGGGTCACGATTTCTTTTCAGCTTACGGATTTGAAGTTATTAATGGTCTAGCAAATGATTGGGAAATCAAAGAATCATATAGATTCCCACGTGTCACGCTTTGTGATTTCGATATTCGACAACTTGCAAATGTACAACGATGGACAGTTCAGTGTGTATTGCCTATAAATCTATTCAACGAGAAAATTTTCATCTTTTTATGGTTCTGGTTTGTTTGCATAGCCATAGTGACCACTGGAAATTTTCTGTTCTGGATTTGGCGAGTGGTTGTAAAACAAAACCGTGTCGCTTACGTCAAAAAGTTTTTGAAAGTCAATGACCAGCTTCATGGAGAAGACGAGAAAAAGTTGTGCAGAAAATTTGCCAACGATTATCTTACGAGATGATGGACTATTTGTGTTACGTATTGTAGCAGAAATACGAACTCTATACTACTGACAGATCTAGTCATGTGCCTATGGGGCATTTACAAAGACAAACCGGAAATAAGAAAAGAAAATGATTACAATGACACAAACCCATAGTGAAGTTTGTTAATTTAGCTAAACTACCGCCAAAAGTGGTCTTTCATCATGTCGCGTGACATTCCAGACTGTGCACACGTTACCATTCCTATGCAGATGACGCGTTATGCATTTTTACTTAGGTGCTAGTGTGACAAAGACTTAAATGCATTATTTTTCATGTCTTATTTTGTCAATGATATTGCCAATTGTTACCATGGTGATGTGGACGTTATTGTTAGGTCTTTAATAGGACCGCTCACTGCCCATTTTTACAGGCATTTCATAGTGATAGTGAACCGTTTTACAAATGTACATTGTTGATTCGTGTTATATTGTTAATCGAAAAGAGTCAATATTTTTTTATAAATCTTTTGAATTTTAGATTTGAAATTCATTGGGCATTTTACATTGTATTTCGTACTGTTTTCGTGGCCAGTTGTTCATTAAAAAGTTTTGTATAGATGTTCAGTAATTTTATGTTTGAGACTACTTCATGACAACAAGAACGTTAAGTACAAGCATTGCTGACGTCATATATTTCTGTGATAAAACCTGTCGGTTGTGATCTTTTGAAGATATTTTCCCACCAACGAATTAACCAATCAAAATCGAATTACTTTGTTGTAAAATTATTGATTACATTTTTTTATGAATAATTAGCATGTATATTAATTGAGGATATTTTTTTAATAAAAGCGTAGATTTGCGGGTACATTTAGTATATAGTTATATATATAATATGTCTTCCATAGAGGCATTAACGAAATCGTTGTCTTCCATTTTGTAAAGTTTTTAAAATTTTATTTATAACCATTTGATATGTTGTAAATACATGAAAAGTACGTGTAGGTTAAGGTCACATAATTGCTTTTTGTCATTTGATGAAAACAGAGCTTAATGCTTTAATGTTACTACCAGATCTTTAAGCAGACTTCGTGTTTTTGTGAATTTGATAATGTTGTGTCCGGATTAATTTCATTTGTTAATCAATGTTCATTTCAGTAGCCACTAAGCCATTAAATGGCAACATTTATCAGAATGCATTTATTAATGTAAGCATGTTGTTTCCAATCGAGCCAAATTGAAAAAAAGAGGAATAAGAAAGATCTTCCTTTTTGAATTTTTCGGTATATGCACACATCAACATTCAGTTTGCACAAAGTTATCGTCCCTTTCCGGAAGCGACTTTCAATGGACTTAACTAGTCAATTTTGTAACGAATGTATGTATAATTGTTTGCGATTGCTATGTTTTGCAGTTGTATGTGTAAATATACCTTAAGCAGATTAGTTGATTGTAAGTTTAGAATATATTATGATGCAGTATCTTAAAATTAATAAAATTTCTAAAGATCCAAAAGATATATTTAGTGTCTGTTTTATCTGTAAAAGAGGGGGAAAGATACCAAACTCGAAGATCGAAAATAAATTGACAACGCCATGGCTACTTACAAAGAAAAAGACAAACACAAATAATATTACACAAGACACAGCATAGAAAACTAAAGACTATGCAACACAAACCCCACTAAAAACTGGGAGTGTTCTCAGGTGCTCAAAAATGGTAGCGGCAGAGTCTGATCCACATTTGGCACCCGTCGTGTTGCTCATGTTATTACAAACCCGATACATAGTCTAATTCGATAGGTCACATTAACATGATATGAAAGACAATTGGAGGATAAATATCAGTAGGTCTTTACAGATACCAGAATATGGAAAGACTACCATTGGGGTAATCAATTATCTCAAGTGAGAGAAAAACTGACAATACGAATAAACAAAATAATAAAAAACGGACAAAAAGACGACCAAGCCAACACAAAATATACAAAGAAAATTTTAAACTAACGATTGAGCAACATGAAGCCCATTATCACCTATTGTAAACGCAGTTGCTCTGGAAGGGTAAAGAATTCCATCTCTCGTGGCATCTGTCTCGATGCCCATGTTATGTTTTAAAATCTTGTGGCAGGTTTAAAGCTTGTTATGTTCGAACTTCGAATATAGAATGAGAAAACCCAAAAGTGCGAATAAATCCCAACGTACTTACCTAATTTTTTGTTCACATGCGAATGCAGAAGAAAAAGTATGACACAGCGAGGTATTACAAAGCTTTTTATACGACCGCAAATTTTGAAAAAATTTTCGTCGTATATTGCTATCACGTTGGCGTCGGCGTCGTCGTCGTCGTCGTCGTCGTCGTCGTCGTCGTCGTCGTCGTCGTCGTCGTCCGGCGTCCGAATACTTTTAGTTTTCGCACTCTAACTTTAGTAAAAGTGAATGGAAATCTATGAAATTTTAACACAAGGTTTATGACCACAAAAGGAAGGTTGGTATTGATTTTGGGAGTTTTGGTCCCAACATTTTAGGAATTAGGGGCCAAAAAGGGCCCAAATAAGCATTTTCTTGGTTTTCGCACTATAACTTTAGTTTAAGTTAATAGAAATCTATGAAATTTTGACACAAGGTTTATGACCACAAAAGAACGGTTGGGATTGATTTTGGGAGTTTAGGTCTCAACAGTTTAGGAATTAGGGGCCAAAAAAGGGCCCAAATAAGCATTATTCTTGGTTTTCGCACAATAACATTAGTTTAAGTAAATAGAAATCAATGAAATTTAAACACAATGTTAATGACTACAAAAGGAAGGTTGGTATTGATTTTGGGAGTTTAGGTCCCAACAGTTTAGGAATTAGGGGCCAAAAAGGGACCCAAATAAGCATTTTTCTTGGTTTTCGCACCATAACGTTAGTATAAGTAAATAGAAATCTATGAAATTTAAACACAAGGTTTATGACCATAAAAGAAAGGTTGGGTTTGATTTTGGGAGTTTTGGTCCCAACATAATAAGGGGCCCAAAGGGTCCAAAATTAAACTTTTGTTTGATTTCATCAAAATTGAATAATTGGGGTTCTTTGATATGCTGAATCTAACTGTCATGACTGTGCATGTAGATTCTTAACTTTTGGTCCCGTTTTCAAATTGGTCTACATTAAGGTCCAAAGGGTCCAAAATTAAACTTAGTTTGATTTTGACAAAAAATGAATCAGTTAGGTTCTTTGATATGCTGAATCTAAAAATGTACTTAGATTCTTGATTATTGGCCCAGTTTTCAAGTTGGTCCAAATCGGGGTCCAAAATTAAACTTTGTTTGATTTCATCAAAAATTGAATAAATGGGGTTCTTTGATATACCAAATCTAACTGTGTATGTAGATTCTTCATTTTTGGTCCTGTTTTCAAATTGGTCTACACTAAAGTCCAAAGGGTCCAAAATTAAACTTAGTCTGATTTTAACAAAAATTGAAATCTTGAAGTTCTTTGATATGCTGAATCCAAAAATGTACTTAGATTTTTTATTATGGGCCCAGTTTTCAAGTTGGTCCAAATCAGGATCTAAAATTATTATATTAAGTATTGTGCAATAGCAAGTCTTTTCAATTGCACAGTATTGCGCAATGGCAAGAAATATCTAATTGCACAATATTGTGAAATATCAATTTTTTTTTTAATTAGAGTTATCTTTCTTTGTCCAGAATAGTAAGCAAGAAATATCTAATTGCAAAATATTGTGCAATAGCAAGATTTTTTTTTAATTGGAGTTATCTTTCTTTGTCCAGAATCAACTTAAATCTTTGTTATATACAATATACAATGTATATTCACTTTTTACTACCAACTGATAAATTAAAATAATCTTTACCATTCAGTGATAACAAGCAGTTTTTTTACATCTTAATATTTTATGATGTATTTAAATGAGTAGTTATTGTTGCAAACTCCATTAGAAATTTTAATTGAGATTAGTTTTGGAATAAGGGAAAGGGGGATGTGATTAAAAAAATTGGGTTCAATTTTTCTCATTTGAAATTTCATAAATAAAAAAGAAAATTTCTTCAAACATTTTTTTGAGAGGATTAATATTCAACAGCATAGTGAATTGCTCTAAGAGAATCAAAAATTTTAAGTTCATTAGAACACATTCATTCTGTGTCAGAAACCTATGCTGTGTCAACTATTTAATCACAATCCAAATTTAGAGCTGAATCCAGCTTGAATGTTGTGTCCATACTTGCCCTAACCGTTCAGGGTTCAACCTCTGCGGTCGTATAAAGCTACGCCCTGCGGAGCATCTGGTTAGACAGCTAAAACTTAGTTTATCGTTATTGCATACACAGACATTTTACACTTGACAAATAGGATCGTAATACCCCATTTATACCATTGAAGGGGTTTTAACTGCAAAAACAGTTGAAGTGGAATAACTCCCTCCAAATAATTTTGAAGGGGGCTAACCCACTGCAAATACCGTTGAATGGGGAATAACTGCAAATACTAGTAACATTGAAAAAATATCTCGCTACAACTTGATACCATGGAAGGGTAATAACTCTCCACTAAAAATTAAGACGCATAAACGAAGGAAGTTAACATAGATATCAAAAGCCCAACAAGTATACATCTTCTTTCAAATTCGAATGTCTTTATATAACCCCTTATGCTTGTAGAAACAAACATGACAAAATAATAAATGTAATCTTAAGTACTTTTGCGAGTTTGGCAGAAGCTTAATATTCATTGGAACATGAAAGAAAATAAAAATGAAATAAATTTGAAACTGATTTGATTATCGATTCAACATTGATTGAATACCCTATACAGAATCATTAGTATATGCACGTAAAACTTTTGAGTCTCTGCCAGGGAGACTTAAATCTAGAATTAAGAACTTATTGCAGTTTTAAAGTATTATATATGGTGTATACTCGTAATAAATTGTCCGTAAGGTTGTTTACAAATAGATAAATACTATAGGTCTATGTTTGTCCTGTTCGAGCTACTGATAAGCTTTTGAGGTCAAGACCGTATACAATTTATAATTTCTTGTCAGATCTAAGAGCGACGGATAAAAAACTAACAACATTATATACATGTAGTACGTGCATGCATCATGCATTCGGGAAAAATATATATATTCAGGTCACGTAAACTAATATAAGCTGTTTATATCTTAGTCATTTCGTTTCTGATGGAAAGTTGTCAGGGGCCAATTAAGGAGTCTTGAAAGTGGACGTTATACCAGTAAACCGAATAAATACTGCCTAGCGTAGCGAGAACAGAAACATTATGGGACTTATTTATGTTTAAAAGTTATATATGTTCCTGGGGAGTACCCCTCCCCATTGAATTCGTCACTGGTTGTCTCATATGGAATAATTATACTACTTCTTCATACATTTTAGAAATGGAAAGTATACCTTGATTAGTCGTTTTTAAGGAAATGCAAATCTGAAGACATATTCTAGTTTTCATAGGGCCACAATTAAAAATATTTTGGTTTGCCCAAACCCTACCCAAAGGTTGAGACAGTTGGTAGGTAGGTAGGCATTTTCTTTTTTTTTTTTTTTTGAAAAAGAGAAATTGAAGTATCGGGTGTCTATTAGTCTTAATGCCTATCTGATAAAAAAAAACTTCTTCAAATCAAGACAAAAAAAGAATTCGAGTAGGCAGCTTTTTTCTGGGTAGGTAGCGTTTGGGCAAACATACCTATTCTTTTTTATGGCCTAGTTCTTATTTTTTCCGTCTATTTCATTTTTATTTTTGTACAATCCGTCTTGGACAACATTTTGTGTGTTGTTTTGTTGTGAAAATGCCTCTTAACAGTTTGATAAATTATATCAATGCTTCATCAAGTGCAATAACTAAACAATTATTTAATATTTATGACCGACCCTGAGACAAACTTGATAAAGAGTGAAGTCCAATTTTCTCTGTATATGTTTTCTGCCTCATATCTTGAATAACATCTAGAAATTTATAATGAGGGTCGGTTGAAAAGAAAACCTTTCGACAAAAGAGATGATTTCAGCTTCCCATGCACTTGTGAACTTTCCATCTGAAATTTCTATGTAGCAAAATACCAGCAGCGCCTTCCTACGGAATGTATATATCTCCCGATTGATACGATATTCCCGGGCCTGTATTTCCTTGATAGATGGTTGCTGCTCACAAGGAAGCTTTTAAATCAAGAGTTCCAAATGGTGAAGTTGAAATCATCCCTTCGTAAATGTTTACCGATGCCATCACGAGTTGGTTGACAGTTATGGACTATCAGAGGATATCGGATATGTTCATTGTGTCGTAACTATACATCCGTTCCCTTCTCACGTATGTGACCTACGGAATTAGACTATTTACCGGGTTTGTAATAACATGAGCAACACGACGATGTGGAGAAGGATCTGCTTACCAGTCCTGCGTACCCGAGACCCCCCCTCCCCCCGTTTTTGGTGGGGTACGTGTTTGCTTAGTCTTTAGTTTTCTATGTTGTGTTCTTGTCTAATATTTGTCTGTTTTTCTTTTTCTTTTTTAACCATGACGTTGTCAGTTTATTTTCTATCTATGAGTTTAACTGTCCCTCTGGTATCTTTCGCCCTTCTTTTATCCTCACTGAGAGTCAAAATCAGACGATTCTTGATAAAAAAAAAAAAAACAAGCGGGATTCGAATTATAATATAGTTGAGATTTTGTTTTACATTGGATACATGCTACCACAATTTCGAGATAATATGCAGCATTAACTGGTATTATAACATTTATTTCTCCTTTTGCGACAAAAGTTCATCGAGACGAAAATTTGTGATATAAAACGCTTAAAGCCTATTAATATACGTTGTAAGAGCTTAACTATAATGAAGAGACGAAAAGATTTATCAATGTGATCACTCTTAAGCTCGACAGACGCGAAATCAGATGGGGGAGGGGGCTGGCGCACATCCCTTGAAATAATGTAATTAATAGTTAATAATAAAGCCATTATATTTTGTCAACATCAGGTTCTCTTATCCCTATATATCACAGGAATGATCCTTACATCAAATTCTGGATCCGATCCTTCTTTTTCCACAGCCTCTTTGCACCTTTTGCAGATACAGATAGTGATGTTTTCTTTTTTCAATTTACATTTGATTCTGCCATTTAAAATAGATCAAGACAAGTTTTTATGAAACATTTTAGTATTTTATATGAAACATTTATTTATTTATGAATCGGGAACATATGTACGAACTGAAATTTTTGAGTTTTGTTAACGCGCTTAACAAAACTCAAAATCAAAGGAATCAATAAAACCTGGTATTGCTATTGTTGACCTCAAAGACATAGGGATGACTTCAATACGGAGGAAAAGCTATAGTCATCTCACTGCAATGTAAAGGTAGATTGATATTTTTTTTGTGTTCGATTGGTGCGTTGTGTGTCTTTTGTGTTATGTGTTTGTCTTAAATCATTGCAACTGCGGAGCTTGAAAAGAAAGTTTTGTCTACTTAAAGTCCAGTGGCAAATATTTCATGCATATGGAGGATGGAAAATAGTTAGATAACAAAATCGAATAAGTAGACAATACAAAGCGACTTGGCCTGGATGAAGAGAATTTCAATTTAAAAATCTATGTTTTACGAAAATATTTAAAACTGATTAAGGAGCACCAAGCGATCTTCCTAAAGACTTTTTTTTTTAGCATTTCTGAGTGGTCAGATGAAAGATGTTAAAGAATAACTCGGTCTAATCTTATCTATGCCAATAAGAGGATGATCAATTCAAAAATGAATTTAAACTCGTCTTATTAAAAAGAATCATTCGTGGTAAATTCATGGCTTTCAAATGGATATTTATTCTAAATGTTATTTTCTGACTGTAGAAAATGGTTTGTCCTCGACCTCGGACCTCGGATTAAATGACATTTGGAATGTAAGTCATGAAGTACTGCAATAAAATTATAATATTTTCGTGGGACACACATATGTTGTACTCTTGATATGTTATTGACATTCCTTCGGGCGGTACAACGTTGTACTTTGTTATAACCTCTTATATCCAGGACTTTTGTGCCCTTTGGCAAAGTCATTCTCTTCAAACAAGGTGGCAGACATGTTAAGACATTTTAATTTGGGGGTTCCAAAAGGTCAATCTTAAATTTTCGGACCATTCTGTGATTTTTCTTTTTTCAAATACTAGTAATCAGATATACAAGTTATTTTGTTTTAATAGGTCGGCATATACAAATCTCATCTCAACTCAATATTCATAATAAACTATCAAAATGATTTATCTTTACATATATGTACTTATTTTTTTTTAAAACATTTTGGAAGTTAGACAATTTGTGTGTCTTCTTTGTTTTGAAAGTCTTATGGCTAGTAGGTTTTAGATGTGTTAAAAAGTACAAAAAAGAACACACAACACATTTTTATGAAAATCAATACCAGTAGTTATGATTTTTAAGGGGACATTAAAACTTAAGACATTGCGGAGATCTTAATTATCATATGATTAAAAATTAAAAATACTATACTGATTCTTAACTCAACATATACTTTTGCTCCATTATGTATTATTTCTATCAACATTTATAAGAAAAGATAAAAAATATAAAATGATTCTTTGAAAATTTAAAATGATTCTTTTAAAAAATACATAATAATTCTTAAAAAAATATACATAATGATTCTTTTAAACATATAAACTAATTCCTAAAATATTATAAACTGATTCCTAAAATATTATAAACTGGCGTACCTTACCAGATTAAATTATTGAACAGAAGTGATTTTGATTGAAAAACAAAAAAATGGCATCGAACTGTATCACATCTGTGCATTTTCTTCTGTGCATTTCCCCCTAGAGGTAGGCATGTTTTGAAAATAAGACTTAAGGCAAAACAAGTATAAGCAGACATGACCTTAAGTCAATGTTAATGGAAATATGACAGAAGTCAACTTTTTTACTTATGATTTTGATTGAAAAACAAAAATATGGCATCGAACTGTATCACATCTGTGCATTTTCTTCTGTGCACTACATAAGCCAAGGTAAACTGTATATAAGGTATTAAGTATCCGGGATATTCAACGATTATATGGGAAGCCGTTTTATTATTTTTTTCTAACTTCAAGATATTTCATATAAATTAAAAGTATTGAAGTATCCACTCCAGCCACCTTTTCAAATGCAAAGCCTTGTCGCTGAATTAGCTGCCCTTTAATATTCACATTCACTCCCTGAACACAACATTTTGTTTTTATTTTTCGTGGTTACCTATAAAGCCGCTCTGTAACTTATCCAACAAGACGGGAGGTAACTCTTATTAAACGTCTTATAAATATTAAGAAACGGTCATTATTCTACCTTTGACGGTAAGGACTATCGGAAGCTAAAATAATGAGGTAAAAATAGCATGAGAATGAATATATGCCCAAATCAGGTCTGGAACATTATGTACGGAAAATTCTTAAACAGGAAAGAAATGAATAAGGCCTATTCGTGAATGCCTAGATATTAAGAATCTTGCATTCATATATTTATTAGTGGCCAGAGATAAGTATTCATCGTTCATTTAAATTAAAAGTAAAAACGTGCAGTTTATTCATGAAGTGTCGAAATATTTGATAGATTATGAAATGATTTTGACTTTGGCGATCTTTAGTTTTGCGTTCATGTGACAAATTTGACAGATACATAATTATCAAAAATGAGGTGATAATTGACAATCTCCAGATAAATGTCAATTGGGTTATCGACCTTTGTTGACTCTCCACATGGGGTGTGAAATGACATCGCTAGTACATGTATGCACCTTGCTGTTGAATTGTGTGTACTATGACATGTAGAATAACGATAATCTTCATTATGCAGGTGTTAACAAATTTTCTATCATGATAATCCAGATAACAAAGGTTCAAGTAAGTGGAAAGATCATCTTCTATATTTTGACATTGTCCATCGCTGACCCCTGCTACTCCTGTTCCCGACTCGCTTTTAGGACAACAGGGAACTAACTGGTTGAAGATTTCAAGAGGTTCAAGAAAGTGACATGATGATTCTAAACGTATTTCACACCCTCCATTCCAGTTAACAGAAATTGCATAATTGAACCTAAGAACTAAAGTCAAACAAAAGTCTAATTATTTTAGTCTTTGATAAAATGATAAATCCGCAAGACATTTGTACCAACAAAAGAAAAGACGTACAACAACAAGCACCTAGAACTACAACGCGCTTAATTATACCATTGAAAGTTATTACCACACTGTAAATATCGTGCTTAGAATTTAAACACTTGTGATACATGTTTAGATCTAAACGTGTTTAGGATTGTGTTTAATTTCTAAACACATTTCTCAGCGGTAAACACATAATATTTAAACATGACGTGAATTTAAACACGTTTAAAAATGAAAGTGTATAGAAATTAAACACATTTTTCTAAGCTAAACACGATTCTAAACACAATCCTAAACACATTGTACTGAGACACGTTTAGATCTAAACATGTAAAAAAAAAGTGCACAAAAGATGTGCTTAGAATTGTGTTTAGGATCTAAACACTATTTTTACAGTGCATGTTACATCTAATTATTTTAGTCTTTGATAAAATGATAAATCCTTAAGACATTTGTACCAACAAAAGAAAAGACGTACAACAACAAGCACCTAGAACTACAACGCGCTTAATTATACCATTGAAAGTCTATTACCACACTGTAAATATCGTGCTTAGAATATAAAAACTTGTGATACATGTTTAGATCTAAACGTGTTTAGGATTGTGTTTAATTTCTAAACACATTTTTCAGTAAGCACATATATTTAAACATGACATGAATTTAAACACGTTTAAAAATGAAAGTGTATAGAAATTAAACACATTTTTCTAAGCTAAACACGATTCTAAACACAATCCTAAACACATTGTACTGAGACACGTTTAGATCTAAACATGTAAAAATAGTGCACAAAAGATGTGCTTAGAATTGTGTTTAGGATCTAAACACCATTTTTACAGTGCATGTTACATGTTTTACTTTAACTTATGTATGTTTTTTCGTGTCCCTTATTGTTTTAACCGATTGGTGATTAGCCATTTTTTTCTTGTTTGTAATTGTTTGATAATAATGAGGTTTTTTTTGTCTGTAATTATAAAAAAGAAGATGTGGTATGATTGCCAATGAGACAACTATCCACAAAAGACCAAAATGACACAGACATTAACAACTATAGGTCACCGTACGGCCTTCAACAATGAGCAAAGCCCATACCGCATAGTCAGCTATAATAGGCCCCGATAAGACAATGTAAAACAATTCAAACGAGAAAACTAACGGCCTTATTTATGTAAAAAAAAATTGTTTGACATTTCTTCTATTCATTACAAATTTGCATAGGAAATATGGTAATGGATTAAGGACAATGAAAAGTCGTCGAATCGCACAAGACTTTAAAGTTAAAGTATATAGACTAGTGAATTTTCAATGGTGTTTCTTAACGCAGTATATCAGATATTGTGGAGTGGTAGCGGCTGACAAAATAAAGTTCGTCCTTCTATCATACAGCATAGCAAGTTGGTGGATAAATAGATACCAAAAATACATGTGACATTTTAACTCACAAATCGAAAATAAACTGACAACGTCATCCTCTCACTAAATATAAATCGCCCAGTTTCGTCAGGATGCACTGTAAAAAAAACCATATATGTGTATGCATAATACTTATACACGTTTTGCTGCAATAAAATATTTGAATATTTTTATAATGTACCCGAATTATATGTCTCCTAATTAGGACAATGCCCTGCACGTATTGTATACAAGTTACATACTCTTATCTAGAAATTTAAATATCAAACATTTTAAAGACTTAGAAACAAAACACTGTCTGATATTTTGAGCGGAGTGTAAATAAAAAACAAATACCGATTGATGTTTTCGAAGTAATCTTCAATAAATTTGAAATAGATCTATGTATACTTCAAAAGGTCACAAGCAACGCGTCGGGTAGATAAAAATTCACAGTTGCGTACTTACATTAGTACATACATTCCTACCTATACGAAGTATATACTTTAAGGAATGTTCTTACCCTTTTGCATGTATCATGATTCTTTGTTCTTGATCTGTGTTGTATTATTTCAATTTTACATGATAATGCACCATGTTTAAAACTCATCAATCTACGAAAACTTGACTTCGATTGAACTTTTTGTTATAAACGACATACATATATGGGATACCGAGTGAACGCATACTCATAATCACAATTTTTGGTGCCGTAACCAGGTGAATATAAAACATATTCTACTTTGAAAATAAATACAACGTGTGTTAATCTCAATACGAAAAACAACTCAAAATTTATTATTTTATTCAAACAATTATTTATTGTTTTTGGTGCACTCTTTCTCAGTTACAGCCGATTGCATTGATGGTGTAGGTAAATTGAGTATCTTTTTGTTAGCTTGCTTGTCAGCTGAACCGTTAAGGCATTATTACGTTGGATAAACAATCGTCCTTTAAGAGTAGACTAGTCTGACAGATAACCAATCTATCTGTCTGTAGGACTAGGCTTCTTCGAAAGGAAAGAGTATACCTTACCTAGTAATGACTTCACGGTTCAGCTAACAAGCAAGCTAAATAAAGATAAAACCTTTACCTTCACCCTCAATGCAATCGGCTTTAACCAATACCAGGGCTTCAGTCCAAATACCTGACTGACTTCTTATACATTTGAATATTTAGTTTTCACTGCATGAGTGAATCAAGAGCTGGAAGACAGCAAGGTTTTGTCAGAACTGCAAAAAGATAATGTAGGAACAGGTAAATGACTTTATATCAAGAAATAAGCAGGTATTCCGGTTGCTACAACCAAACAGAATTACAAGTATTTAAACTGCAGACAACCCTAAAAATAAGACGCAGGAACGAAACTCCGATGCAACTGCGAGTCATATCTGTTCTCCGAAAGGATAAACCGTGATACTCATTTGTTACAACATCAAGGGGGAAAGCTTACGAAAATCTAACGAAGAAAAACATAAATCTAAAAAATAATTTTCAAATGAAAGTAACATCATACTGAACCAACTACGGTTTTTCAAGAAGCAATGTCGTAGTCAGGCACCAATGAAGGTGTGACGCTACATCATGATTTGAAATAGGGGGAGGTTTTATAACTTCCCGGTTTTTATGTCATTTGGGTCTTTAGCGCAATTTTGTATTTTATTTTCAATGTTAGTACTAGGTGTAGGTAGTTCTATTATTTTGTACTTTTTCCTGATTTTTTATTTTTTTATATCCTTTCTTTTTTGTCGATAGTTCTATATTGTTAATAGTAAAACTAAAGTTGTGGTTGCTTTTCCGCATGGTTGACAGTTTTACTATTAGGATACTAGTTTCGGATAAATCTTTTCATATTAAAACTGACATTTTAACTATATTTTCTAGGTAAAAATTGTGATTTATAATGTATATCTAAAATAAAAAGTTTAACAAAATCCGAGACATCTTACAGGTGTACGTATTAGTAAATATTTATTGTTTTTGGTTGGTTTATTTTTAATTTTTGCGACAGACGGTGATCCGTCTTCGTTTCTGTTATATATTATCTCCTTTTATCAGAAGTACTAAATTAAGTACTCAAACACTGGTTCCTACAAGAGGTACGTGTATGTAAATTTCCTTTAGGAAACAAAAGATGTAATATTTAAATTGGTAATTAAAATGTTTGATATAATAAATCTAAAGAGGTAACACAGGGTTTCTTTCAAAACTTCAGACATGTTTTTATTTTGATATTAACTTTTTACATTAAATTCGTATTTTGTGTTTGATTTTAGAAAGAATAATAGAGAATGAGGCCCTCATGGGGGGGGTCCTAGTAATCACATAATCACCATTTTTTTGCAATATAATCCATAATCATTAAATATTTGCTTATCTTTAGTAATCAAATAATCATAACTAAAAATACAGTCTAGGTAATCAAATAATCATGAAATATTTGGCTTAATAATCAAATAATCATTAAAAAAACGGCAAGTAATCACATAATCAAAACCCCATGAGGCCCTCAGAAATAACATTCAATCAAAATGACACCAATATATTGTTTTTAACGTGTACGATATTCCAGGAGACTTGCACTGGATGGACGACACAATACTAAGAAATAAGATGGATTATATGGATTCAGCCACACTTTACAGCAATCCAGCAAGGAATAAATACAAAATTAACACATTAGTGTCACATAGAAAAAAACAAGTTCGGACGTCAAAAGAAATTCCGGGATTGATAAGAAGTCAAACATACCAGCAAAGTTTTGAGTGTTTATAGAATCCCCCACTTGAACCTCTTTCTGACAGGTTAAGGGGTTTGTGTTGACAGTGGTGATAGGAATATCTATCGCACACCTGTCTCTTATGCTGCAGGTTAGGACATGTGTTACATGTAAACAAATTATGTAGACACTCTGGGTACTCCAGGCAATCATGGCCACTTGATTTAGTCAACTTTTGATCGCTGTACTAGTACATTTGAACTTTGATTAAAAACAGGCAAGGAGTTGAAATTGGATAGACAAACTGGAATTTTACAAAAAAAATAAACAGTTCGAATAAATTTTGTATATTTAAGTACATAAAGAACCAGGTTTACTTTTGATCGGTTTTATTTAGATTTTTTGTTATCATATAAGAGAAGTTTAAAGATGTAGGTCGCGGTGATCTATAATTGTGAACTTCTATGTCATTTGGTTTCTGATGTAACAATGTTTCGATCATTGGCAATCGAATCACATCTACGTACCAACATATTTTCATGCTTATTTTCATAACACATCTAAAAAAACAAAATACGAATGATTTAAAGTCTGTTCGTTATAGTCCACCGATTCAATCACTGCTTTACCAATTAATTTTCATGTATATAACTGAAATAATTTGTGAATAAGACGTCTCTTTTGTTATATAAGCATACATAATACTTGGCTTGACAGATACTTATCTTAAACAGCAACACAATTAAACGCGTTTGAATACATATATACTTTATATAGTTATAATGGCAAAACACACATAATTACGTATAACAAAAGATAATAACACAATATTGACCGCTGTATCCTATTTTTGACAGTTTAACCTATTATGCCTGTTTGTTCACAAATTGTTGTCAATATAATTAATTTTTATGCGACTTTCATACAAATGAGAGGATTAGATAGCTAGTAAACCAGGCTCCATCTGATGAGTTTTTTTCAACTAATTTTTATAGTTCGTTCTTATGTTGTACTGTTAAACCACTGTCCCAGGTTAGGGGGAATGTTGGGATCCCGCTAACATGTTTAAATCCGCCACATTATTTATGTTTGTGCCTGTCCCAAGCCAGGAGCCTGTAATTCAGTGGTTGTCGTTTGTTTATGTGTTACATATTCGTTTTTCGTTCATTTTTTTTATGTAAATAATACCGTTAGTTTTCTCGTTTGAATTGTTTTACATTGTCATATTGGGGCCTTTTATAGCTGACTATGTGGTATGGGTTTTGCTCATTGTTGAAGCCGTACGCAGTGGCGGATGCAGGAATTTTCGAAAGGGGGGTGCTAGCCCAGGGCAAAGGGGGGGTGCAAAACATATGTCCCGATCAAATGCATTGATCGCCAAATAAAGGGGGGGGTGCGCACCCCGGAACCCCCCCTCTGGATCCGCCACTGGTACGGTGACATATAGTTGTTAATTTCTGTGTTATTTTGGTCTCTTGTGGCCAGTTGTCTCATTGGCAATAATACCACATCTTCTTTTTTATATTTATCCACCATTTTCTACATAAGGAAATGCTGGTACCAAGCAGGGGTGAATCCAACCCAGCATAAAGGGGGGGGGGGGGTCAAACCACATGTCCCCATTCAAATGCATTGATCGTCCAAAAAAAGGGGGTTCCAATCCCCGGATCGCCCCTGGATCCGCCACTGCCAAGTCAGGAACATGATTTTGATATGTTTTAGCTTATGATTTTGCCATCTAATAAAGATCTTTCCGTTTTGAATTTTCCTTGACGTTCGGTATTTTGTTATATTACTATTTATAATTAAGAATCCTGACCTCAACTAAAACAAACAATAAGATGTGGTATGCTTGTTAATTGGACTACTTTCTACAAGAGACTAAATGACTAAGATGTTATATAAAACATCTTTTATGCAGGCCTCCTTTTTCATACATACTTCAAATTTGAACGATTTATGTTGACCAATAAACAAAAATTATTACTAGTATACTATAAAAATGACAAAGAAGAATTGATTTGCAATTTAACAAATTTATGATAAGTGGTTGTATAAATTCAATAACAATTACACTGCTATTAGTTAACAAACGATAAACAAATATTTTATTGACATTATTTGTCATATAAATTATATGTTAGTTGTGACATTATGAACGTAAAGCATTTAGTACTAACGACTGTATTATATAAGAACATATTTAACACTTCTCTTTAGTATATAGCCGCCAGTGATTGTTGACATTCTTTTAGTTAGGATATGAAGTGACAGTAACATAAAATAGGTAAAAACCTATAAGAAGATGTGGTATGAGTGCACATTGACACTTTCCATCCGAGTTACAACCTGTAATAGCAAATTTGTATGTCAAAGTATCCCCTTCCACACGGTGCCATGGCTCACATTAAACAGCAAGCTATATAAAATGGGCCCCAAAAATGACAAATGTAAATCCACTCTAACAGAAAACCAACAGCCTAACATATATATAAAAATTATATACAAAATCGTGGTAAACCGTCTTTTTTTATTTTAATCTTTTCTTAAAATTTCATAGAAACTAGACATTTTGCAGAATTTTGTCCCCGAAGTATAATGAAGATTGATATGAAGACCGCTAAACTGGAAATATATACCATAGAATCAGAATGAATCTAACTTTATTTTTTCAAGGAAATTGAATTTTTGGCTTGTTTACATTTACCACATTCTATTCTGGAAAATTTAAATTATTTCATTAAACAGAATAATAAGTGATTTATTTGAACAGTGATCTTGAAAAATGTGGAACCTACGACCAACGAGAGACAACTCAATTTTATTTTATACCAATATAGAAAATAATGCAGTCTAAGAACGATAACTCTACCAGAAAACCGAGGCAAACGATTTATTATTTTCCTATCAATGATGGCACATCTAGGCGATAAAAATAACATAAGACTAGTTAAATACAAGACTTAATATATTCAAATAAACAAACCAATGGAGACCAAACCAGACAATTTAATTCAGATTATTGATGCTTTCTCCATATGTATGTTGTGTCCTTCGTGATCTGAGATGAAAAATGAAAAAATGAAAAAATCCAAAAACTTATCATCTTCTTTTCATGGAAGAATCCATCATCTTTTACCATTATTACGGATATATGATTAACCGTGTGCCATACTACATTTTAAGTTTATTATAAAGTTCAAGGAAAACAAAAGGGCATTTAAGCAAAATTAGAACGAATCGTTGTAATTTGTAACAGTTTTTGTTGGAATCTTGAGTCTTTATCATGTTTAATTTACACACGTTTTCATGCTACACGTTCAACACCACTGAAGCCTTTTAGGGCCATGCTAGTCTTCTTTTTACAATTTGATATAACAAATTATTAATTTGTAATAACAATGTTTAATTTGATATAACAAATGATTAATTTGATATAACAAATTATAATTGATATAACAAATTATAATTTGATATAACAAATTATAATTTAATATAACAAATTATAAATTTGATATAACAGATTATCAATTTGATATAACAGATTATCAATTTGATATAACAGATTATAATTATTTGATACATTTATTAATTTGATTTAACAAAATAGGAAATTTGATATGTCAAATTACTTATTGAAGGATTAGAGTTATCCCCCTTCTCTATTTGACATAAAGTATATACAATGTATTATGAAACAATTAAACTGCTTAGAGATATAGACCTAAATGGTTTTTTTGCATTGCTCATGATTTGAATTCCTTCTTCTATATATACAACGTTATTTTGGTGTTCAGATTATACTTGTGTGGTCTATTTTAACAGAAATTGAAAGTCCACAATAATTCAAAATCTCACGCATGTTTCTTTATTTTAAATAAAATACTCCAAACAAAAAATATATGTTGATTTTTTTTATTTAAGACAAATGCAGTGAAGAATGTGTCCATAGTATACGGATGCCCCATTCGCACTATTATTTTCTATGTTCAGTGGACCGTGCAGTTGGGGTCAAAACTTTAATAAGGCATTAAAATTTGAAAAAAATATATCAAAGGGAACATGTGTACTAAGTTTTAAGTTGATTGGATTGCAACTTCATCAAAAACTACCTTGGCCAAAATTTTAACTTGAAGCGGGACAGACGAACGTACGGTCGACGAACGAAATGACGAACAAACGGACGCACCTACAGAAAACCATAATTGCCCCTAGGTGCGGCATAATAAATTAAAGATAAAACACGAAACAATATACATGATATATTTATATAACTTGATTATGACAACAGTTAAATCACCGGGTTTACAAAGTGAGACTGGAATAAGTTTCTAAAGTTTTAGCGAGGTTCTATCATGACATAAACTGGATTCTTTGGTCGGAGAATTCCTCCAGATGTTTGTCCAGTTCTATTGGTATCTGTAAATAAAGAGCAAGATTGATATATATTGTAAAATTATATAAAAAAAATCAATCAAAAATGAGAAGTCTTTGAAATATTTGAAATGAGGTTCATCACGATTTAAACCTCTGTAAAGTTCATGATGCAGCGTCATCCTAGTCGCTCATTACGCACGCAATAATATTTTATCTTCATCTATTCTTAAAAAATCAGTAAAAACAGATAGTTTAGTTCAATAGTTATCAAAGGTACCAGGATTATTTATATTTAATACGCCAGGCGCGTGTTTCGTCTACATAAGACTCATCAGTGACGCTCAGATCAAAAAAGTTATACAGCCAAACAAGTACAAAGTTGAAGAGCATTGAGAACCCCAAATTCCAAATAAATGTGCCAAATACGGCTAAGGTAATCTATACCTGGGATAAGAAAATCCTTAGTTTTTCAAAAAATTTAAAGTTTTGTAAACAGGAAATTTATAGAAATGAACTGTCAGAAATAAATCATTTTAAATGGCAAACCTTTGTATCAGGTGTTGGTTTTAACCGGAAGTGTTGTAATATTCGGACCATTGCCATTTTTGTTTCCAGATGTGCCAACCTCATTCCAATACAATTCCTAGGTCCATGGCCGAATGGCATGTATGAATAAGGATTTCGCTTTTCTTTGTTAACTGCTGAAAATCTAGAAAAAAAAATTTTGTTAAATTGTTTCAGGATTATAAGATTAGTGATAAAAAAAAATCAGCTGTCAGCATTAATGTAAAAGAAAGCACAGATTTGGTATGATTGCCAAAAAGAAAAATACCTAACACAGTTCAAATGACGTACATGTAAACAATTATAAGAGATTATCGAAAGCCTTCAATAATGAGCAATATCAATACCGTATAATCAGGTACATGACAAAATGTTAAAAAAAAACGAGAAAACTGACAGCATCGGTTATTTATAACATAACACACAACTCATGAAAAAGAAACATAAAATATATGAACCAACGAAAATCACTGAATTACAGGATTCTGATTACGGACATATGTCCATTACTAACAACAAAGCGTGCAAACTGAGTGTGCCAATGATTGTTTTCATATTTTTTCTATCATGCCTTTACAAATAGACTCGTGTTGAAACCATCGCTGAACAACCTACTATAGATAAATATATACATTGGTACAAACTCGTATCCAAATTACCTATGCTTATTTATGTTCGATATTTTAGATGACAAACCAGTCTTGAACTCATTTACCGAGTTGCCTACCTTTCCGGGTTGAATGATTCTGGTTCCGGCCATAGTGCAGGATCATAGTGCATAGCATATATAGGAACAGTGACTTCAACGCCATCTGGTATTCTGTAACCATTTACGGTTACCGATTTCATAGTCTTCCTGTTTGTTCTAAAATTAAACAATTTCATCAGGTCAACTCGATTATGTAATATTTTTTTGTGAATACAGAGAAAATTAGGGTATATGTCAATGAGACAGTAACCAAAAACCCATATACTAGTATATCAAAAAGATTTATGGAGGTCAACACTATCAAAATATATGAACACTTAGTTCTCCCCATTACAAAACACATACAGATTTGACATACAACAATCAATAAACTCCTTACTCTTAATTTCACTACAAATTTTACTTGTATAATTACCATATAGATCTTGCACAACTTTTTGGAATTTTGGATCCTCAATGATCTTCAACTTTGTACTTGTTTGGCTTTATAAATGTTTTGATATGAGCGTCACTGATGAGTCTTATGAAGACAAAACGTGCGTCTGGCGTACTAAATTATAATCCTGGTTCCTTTGAGAACTATTTACACCACTGGGTCGATGTCACTGCTGGTGGACGTTTCGTCCGCGAGGGTATCACCAGTCCAGTAGTCAACACTTAAGCGATTAAGTGTTGACATGAATATCAATAATGTGGTCATTTATAAATTTCCTGTTTACAAAACCTTGAATTTTTCGAAAAAAACTAAGGATTTTCTTATCCCAGGCATATATTACCTTAGCTGTATTTGGCACAACTTTTTGGAATTTTGGATCCTCAATGCTCTTCAAATTTGTACTTGTTTGGCTTTAATTGTTTTGATATGATCGTCACTGATGAGTCTTATGAAGACAAAACGCGCGTCTGGCGTACTAAATTATAATCCTGGTTCCTTTGTTTGATAACTATTTACACCACTGGGTCGATGTCACTGCTGGTGGACGTTTCGTCCCCGAGGGTATCACCAGCCCAGTAGTCAATGCGATTAAGTGTTGACATGAATATCAATAATGTGGTCATTTATAAATTTCCTGTTTACGAAAAAATTAAGGATTTTCTTATCCCAGGCAAAGATTACCTTAGCCGTATTTGGCACAACTTTTTGAAATTTTGGATCCTCAATGCTCTTTAATTTGTACTTGTTTGGCTTTATAAATGTTTTGATATGAGCGTCACTGATGAGTCTTAGGAAGACGAAACGCGCGTCTGGCGTACTAAATTATAATCCTGGTACCTTTGATAACTATTTACATATGGATTGTATGATTGACAGTATGTTGTTTTTAGCTCTTGGAAAGATGCCCGCCATCTTTGTTTTAATGAGCAATCTTTCCGTATTTTATATTTTTATTTTCGTATTTTTTGCAGAACAATGATTTAAACGATACCTGTATTGACTTTAAGTCTTAGAATAAAACTTGCACTAGTGCAAGTCATTGTTAGACAAACAACGGTCAACAATAAGCTACACCTTACACATCATTTTGTGAACATAGTCAGTTTATTATTTTTTTGCTGTGAACACTTACCTAGTGCTGGGTGGATACATTCTCATAACCTCACAGAAAAACATATCAAGGTACGGTAACTTCAATATTTGTTCATAACGTGGGGAATCCTGTAACGCAAAGGATATGCTTAAAGTGAGTTTCCTTTATTTTACACTCGTGTGTTGCTGAGATTTTAATAGTTCGAGGTTTAAAAAAAATCACAATAATTATTTAAGAAAATCGTTTTGAAAATTAACAAATTCTAATTATTTAGGTAACTTCAGTAAAAACTTGCCAAATATACCAGGGTTGCGTTTAATACCGTAGCGGCTACATAGTGATACTTAAATTTATGACTAGTATTGAACCTATAGCTAGCCTAGCTGCTACATATATATTGATAGCAGCCAGGCTAGCTACTCGTTTAGTAGACTAAAATCTACGTAAAACTATGTAGCTGCTACTATGTTGAAAGGCAACACAGGACTACACATTTATACACAAGGCGTGTATATAAGAGGACCCTCATGGGGGTGTCCAAGTAATCACATTATCACAAAATTTGCCAATATGATCACGTAGTCATTAATTATATTTTTAAACATGATAATCAAATAATCAGATATACAGTCTTAGATTATCAATAAATCAAATACTCATCAAATGTTTGGTCTGATAATCAAATAATCACTATAAAAACGGCTAAGTAATCGCATAATCAAAACCCACGAGGAGGCTCATATATAAGACTCATCAGTAGCGCTCGAGAAAAAAATAGTTGGATATCTAATTACCTTGCCTATTTCATGGTCGATTTCTTTGAATAATCTCTCCTGATAATCTTGATGAACCGCCAAACGATATATGCTGAAAATTAACCCTGATGCAGTTGTGTCATAGCCATCAAGGAAAAAAATCAAGGAGTTGGCCAGGATTTCCGTTTCTGTTATACCTACATATAAAATATGTATCAAAGGTAGAAATCGAAATGATTTAGACGTAAAAGTGTAGATATTAAATGGATATGTGGTGTGATTGCAAATGAGACAACTTTAATTTGAATAGTTTTTTAAATCAAGGTGCAAAAGTTTACTTACTAAAATATAACTTCATAGTTACTCACAATTAGAGATAACAGTGTTGAATTTGAAGATTTGTGGTGCTCAATGTACGATTTGATGGTTGCAAATTGAGTTTACTGGTTGCCTAATGGGCCATTAAACAGATATTTGCGATCATCACATTAAGCATTGATGCCCTCAAATCTTAAAATACTGTTATGCAAATTATAGTACAAACTGAAAAAAAGTTGATGTCAGCCACATGATGTATGAGATAGCGCGCAAAATTAACAAACCGTCAAACAAAAAGTTGATGTCCTAAATTTTATGGCATTATACAATGAAATAAATTGTCACAGAGTTAGCACCATTTAACATTTTATATCTCTTGTGTGTGTTGCACGCGCGATAAAACATCGGTTATTCTAGCTATCGCGAGCGCGTTATAACATCTGCTATTACAGCTATCACGACAGTTGCCACAGGAAAAACATAATCTGCTTACTCTTCCAGAGCAACTGCCATCATCCCCGGCATTTTGGTTACAATCATTTTGATTATTTCTTTGTAATTTTGTCATGTTTTTTTGTTGTATTATTGATAGATCCAATTTATTTTTTTTAGAAAATCAGACTACATCTTCAATGAAAACGGATAAGCATTGTTAATATTGGCTAAAATATAACAACATTGTCATTATCGTCACGAGTATACAAAGGAACTGGTCAATTTATTAAGCAAACAATTGGAGGAATTACTCGACTATTTTATAGTCACGCTTTCGTTAGTTTAAAGTCATTTATTGTTTAGAATATTTCTGGATTGTCACCATGCTTTGAATCTATAAATACAGTTCTAACCTCGCTGCTTGTACATTTCAAGGGAACCATTCTTAATATCTGCATCCCTCTCTCCTTTATAATTATTTATCATCAGCTGTAAAAAGTCTGGCCTTGTCTGATAATAAACACATACCGGTAAGTAAAATAAATAATTAATTAGTAAAACATCACCTTAGTACAACATAGTAATCAAAAAGCTATGCTGGTTTTAATAATGGATTAATATGAACCCCGGATAACTTTTGATAAATAAGCAAACATATTTTTGAATGATGTTTATATGTACACTAAATCCTTGGACTATATTGGATGTTTACTGATTGATATCTTAATCTCCCAGATTCAAGATTTTTTAATTAGTTGTTATTGGCTTATTTTCTTCTTGTTTGTTCTTATGATGTTTACTTTTTTTTCATGTAAGCAGAATTATACAACGGTTACAGCGCGGGGATCAGGATAAGCTAAGCCTTTTATCAATATTAAGTGAGAACGAAAGTTGTTGCACGTGTGTCCGACTAGAAACAAAGGAGTCATTTTAAAAGAACATAACATCAACATGTCGACATTCGTCAGTATTCTCCTCAGAAACTAACAAAACCTTTAAATAGACTTATTAAAAGGGGATATAGTTACGATACTGTTGTCAGGTCATTAAAGATTGCATATTTTGGCTTTAACATTGATTCACTGATA
This sequence comes from Mytilus edulis, assembly GCA_019925275.1. Taxonomy (NCBI): domain Eukaryota; kingdom Metazoa; phylum Mollusca; class Bivalvia; order Mytilida; family Mytilidae; genus Mytilus; species Mytilus edulis. The sequence continues at coordinate 35,950,173 of CM034358.1, read as the reverse complement.
GGGTCTTTGCATCGGAACTAAACACATTTATTTCTAAAAAAAAAAAAAACAGTTGTTGGCATGACACGGGTTATGTTCTTCTCATATATTTTATGATAGTATGATACTAAACCCCTAACGGGAGGGATTGTACCTGATATTCATATGATGAAGACATAATCTTTCAATCAGTTTAATTGAGGTCTGGAGCTGGCATGTCAGTTAACTGCTAGTAGTCTGTTGTTATTTATGTATTATTGTCATTTTATTTATTTTCTTTTGTTACATCTTTTGACATCAGACTCGGACTTCTCTTGAACTGAATTTTAATGTGCGTATTGTTATTGTTTTACTTTTCTACATTGGCTAGAGGTATAGGGGGAGGGTTGAGATCTCATAAACATGTTTAACCCCGCCGCAATTTTGCGCCTGTCCCAAGTCAGGAGCCTCTGGCCTTTGTTAGTCTTGTATGATTTTAAATTTTAGTTTCTTGTGTATAATTCGGAGTTTAGTATGACGTCCATTATCACTGTACTATTATGCATATTTTAGGGGCCAGCTGAAGGACACCTACGGGTGCGGGAATTCTCGCTACATTGAAGACCCATTGGTTGCCTTCGGCTGTTGTTTGCTCTATGGTCGGGTGGTTGTCGCTTTGACATATTTACCATTTCCTTTCTCAATTTTATTCGTGTCCACAATATGGTTAATATATTATCTGCAAAACCATAGCATCCAACCATCTCGACATTTTTCTGTACAATTGTTTTGAAGACATTTCACTGCATTTGTAACTATCATCGTCAGCACTTTTACTAATTTAAGACACTTTGACTGTATTGTTGCGTTCTAGTATGGTACTAATTCCAAGAGGAGATGTAATTAGCTTTCATTGTATGTAGTTAGTAAATCATGCAATGATCCACATGAAATCAGTGGCATAGGTGACGACAGAAAAGTGCAAGGGGACAATGCCATATAATTTCTAAACGTCAGTAGAACAAGCAAAATAAAAACAACTTTTATAAAGTCTACTGAATAGTCTATAGGTTAGCCAATGTCCTTTTCCAATTGATTTTTTTTTTAATTTCAATAATTAGTTTGACTTTTTTGGCAACAAAAGGATGGGCAATTGCCCCCTTGACCCCGGCTCCGTCACCCCTACAATGGTAGTATATCTTAAGATGCATAATTATTACCATTTTGTTATCTTTTCTGTTCTGTATTGCAGTTTTTGTAATATCCATGAAAAAATCTATGGCCTCACTTGGAAAAGGTCGAATTTCAAATCTGCTGAAAACGTTAAGTAGTTCTGGGAAGAATGCTGTGAGAAGAATTGAAAGTTTTCATAAAGTAAATTATGATTTCCCGGAACTACTCGTTTAAATGAAATTTTGTTATTGTATCTGTGTATATCAGTATACTGCTCGTGAAATTTAACATTCTCTCGACTGGTATTTTTCGCAAATACCCCTCCTTAACATGATATATCTGTTCAATATACTCATCAATTCTTGTAATATATTTGAAATTTTATATTTGCGCCAGGCTCGTGCTTCGTCTACAAAAGACTCATCAGTGACACTCGAATCCAAACAAAGTTAAAAGGGACAAATAAAGTACGAAGTTGAAGAGATGCTTGAGGACCAAAAATTCCTAATTTTTTTCGAAATACAGCAGAGGTATTCTATTCCTGAGGTAGAAAAGCCTTAGTATTTCAAAAATTTAAAGTTTTATAAAGAGTTAACTTATGATTATGACCATATCAATGATAATGCATGACGTCAACACAAAGCTGACTACTTGGTCGGTAATACTCTCGGGGAATGAAAACTTAACCAGCAGTGGCATCGTCCCAGTGGTTGTAAATAAGCGCATTATAGATACCAGAATTGAACTTTTATATTTGTATAATACATTCTTATATCTTGAACTGATATTAATTCTTTTTTTTTAATCAAAAAGAAGACAATATGATTTATTGAAACTTCCAATTAGATTTAATACACACTGTACTATACGTATCAATGTGAAATCACGAACATATAGCGTACCATCTCAGAGTAAAAGTTAAGATTGTTTGCGATATCCAGTTGAAAATCCACATCATGACATAGAACTGAAGAGGCTGAAGTCAAATCCTTACATTATAGACCCATGCAAGTACATTTAAACTGAAATAATTCTTACATGTTGACAGTATATTCTTTCATCAGGAAAATTAGATTATACGTAATCCAACAACACAATAACATAAAGGCAACTATATTTGGCAACATGCAGTCTTTAAATCTAGCCTATACAAAACAAATATTACGGTTCTGAATGATCTTTAAGCCTATACAAAATCCAACAAATATAAGGGTTCCGAATGATCTTTAAGCCTATGCAAAACTTAACAAATATTAGGGTTCTGAATGATCTTTAAGCCTATTCAAAATCAAACAAATATAAGGGTTCCGAATGATCTTTAAGCCTATGCAAAACCCAACAAATATTAGGTTCCGGATGAGCTTTCAAACTTACCTTGTAGGAGAAATAGAGGACTCGAGAACTTCAAGCTTGTCATTTCTTTTGCCATTTTGATGAACTCATTATTTGGATTCTCTTGTGAGTCTACCTTAAGACCAAAGGCTGTTCCGCATATAACATCCATAGAAAATCCCTGACATATTCTGTAACAAAGATACTGAACACCGATAGAAATTGGTTTCAGTTATGTTACGAAATTTTAAACATATTAATACAAAGCATACATTTAAAAATATATAATCGGGTTAAATAAAGGCAACAGTAGTATACCGCAGTTCGAAAGTCATAAATCGATTGTGAGAAACCAAATCCGGATTACAAACTAAAACCGAGGGAAACACATTAACTATAAGAGAAAAACAACGAAACTACAGAAACACTAAATTGCAACAAAAACCCAAACGACAATGTAACACACACAGAGATATGGCTTCTATAGATGAAATCGTATTTGTGATAATTTCTGTTTACTATTTGCATTTGTTTTTTAATTATAAAACTGCTATATTGCAGCACAATCTTAAAATTTGTTACTATTTTCACAATACAAATACACTGAATGAATCGTACTCACTGTTCCATGTTTACATGTTTGTTTCTCTGTGATTGTTTCTTCATTTGATATATGAGCTGATCTGAACAATCTTCGATTGACGAGAACATCTGAAGACAATCAATGAGTCAACTGCATACTGCGAGTGTGTTATAGTTAATGTTTCAACTTTATGTGAAGTTGACTTAAGATTGATTTATCTGCTCTTTTTTATGTCCATTTTTGTATTGACATAAATATCAATCATATGGTCTTTTTTTTTTTTTTATAAATTTCCTGTTTGTAAAAGTATGAATTATTCGAAATACTAATGATTTTCTTATTCCAGGCATAGATTACCTAGTCGTATTTGGCACAAGGTTTTGGAATTTCGCGTCCTCAATCAATGCGCTTCAATTTTGAACTTGTTTGGCTTTCTATTTATGTTGATCTGAGCGTCACTGGTGAGTCTTGTGTAGACAAAACGGGCGTCTGGCGTATCAAATTATAAGCTAGTAATACCTTTGATAACTATTTGTCAATGGTATGTATCCTCTCTTATACACTATTGGCCTCTACATTTTGATTTAGATAGTTCCTGATGAAGTTACAACTAGATTAAAAGCTTCGGACGCTCCAAATTAATAAAGTGTTAATCTGATCAAATTGAAGTAAAACTGAAAACATGCAATTACATTAAAATGTTATAAATGTCAAATGCAGTTGTTCATTACTGGAATACCTTTAAACAGGTTGGGGACAACCCGCAAAATGGGGAACTATTTCCCAAATGAGAAACTATCTCTCATTTGAGTTATAATTTGATAGTGCAAAAAACCAAATGTGTTCTTAACTGAGTCTTTTTTTTCATAAAATGGCACTTATTTATAAAAATCCTGTAAATTTTCCAAAAGATGAATAGTCCTATCTTGATTTATTTAGAATTTACAAGCCTATGAAAACTGCGAATAAATGACAATTTTCAAGGCTGCTAACTTTAACTTTTTTTTTTTTAAATATTGTTCTTTGGAAAAAGTTATTCGATTTTTTATTAGATTTGTACTATTTTAAGAAAAAAGATCCATTTTCGGACAAGTTTGTTTTTAGCACTATCAAATGAGTACTCAAATAATGGATTGTTACTTTTTTGGGGCTTATTTATCCATTTGGAGGGTTGGTCACCATACAGGTGTAAAACCACCATTGATTTCCCCTTTTAGTCTATGTTAAATTTGTACCATTTAAATAAAGTGTTTCTTTATTTGACACAAATATAAATTATGCACGCTTTTTTTTTTTTTAGAAAAGTGCAAATTTATGTTTGTGTCAAATAAAGAAACACTTGGCATGAGTAAAGTTTTATCCTGTACAGTACTATAGAAATCAATTCACATAACATTTCATTGCATATAAGAAAATTACAATCACTAAAATACTATTTTCGTATGCAAGCGGATGTGACGTACAATGAATTGGTGGTATTACACCTACATAAAAAAAGATTAACAGGAATAGTTCAATAGAAATGCAAATAAAAATTGTATATCATACTTATATGTGTTCACGAGGGAAACAAAATGAAATTAATTGTACGTTTTATCATCTACCACAGAATGACATATAACCCAGTGATCTAGCAACAAACCTGCTTTAGCTTGGCTGGACTAAACGAAGGACTAAGCACGTGGCGTAAGAATTTCCAATGTTCTCCTTTGGCCAGCGTTACCGCTGAGTAGGCCATTTCCCCGGCGTATGCTAGTTCCTGTGAATACAAATGATTAAATCTTTTCTTAAATGAGAATTCATTTTACACTCTACATCCATTACAAATAGAAACAGTAACTTGTCCTAAGTGGGTTCTAAATACTCACCTGATGTTCAGTAGCTGTCGCTTGTTGCTGTGGTTCATAAGTGTTTCTCGTTTGTTATGTTTTCTATTGACTAGACCGGTTTTCCTGTTGGAATGGTTTTACACTAGTTTTGAGGCCCTTTATAGGTTGGTGTTCGGTGTGAGCCAAGACTTCGTGTTGAAGGCCTTACTTTGAGCTATAATAGTTTACTTTTGCCAATTGTGAATTGAGAGTTGTCTCATTCGCACTCAGATCTTTTCAGTCGGACGAAAACGAGAAACAAAAGATTACAGTACCACTTGAAACAGTCAAATCATGAAGTTAACAGAAACTAGCGACACAATAATGAGAGTGACCGAGATGTTTAATTTAAATTCTGATGTACATGTAAATGCTTTGTTTGTGTATGAAATACTATTATACAAACAAGTATGTTTACGCAGCTTTAATCTTTTATAAAAAATGATAACATAAGAAAAACATCCGATATTAATTTTCATCTTTTATTATTCATCTTTCGCAATCTATTTTTTTTTTTTCGAACTGATAACATACTGGTTAATTTACCGTATTTCGGCATTGACGAGACTATTATATTACTCGACTTAACCGATCGAATCATCAGAGATATATGCATTTATGAAACGGGAATTTTACCGGGACCAAGAAATTACTTCGACTCATCCAAATTTTCGACACAACCGACTCAACGAGGTTCGAGAGTATATGTGTTGTTTGTTTATAAGATATCATCTCGACTTTGTTCGACCAGAATGACACTAAAGCTTTAACGTGCATACTGATAAAAACTTACTGGCCTATCAGAAAAATGTTTGAAGTCTTTGACCCATATTTCTTTGATCATATCTGGATCCGAGATGAGTATGGACGGAAAATGTCCAACGTAAGTCCTGCAAAACATAATGCAAGTTAATTATTTTTCTACTTGTAAAGGATATCAACTACTTAAATACTCAAACAACCTTAAACATTGGATATATATCAACGTTGCGGTTGCCTTTTTTTTAAGATAACTTTGTGAACAATAAATACTTTTCCAAGCGTTTTAGTAGCCAGTACTTCGGTACTGGCATGAAAATTTTTTAACGGATTTTTTTTGTGTTATTAAAATTTGCTGTTACAAAAGGATAGAAATTATTATAAATTAAGGAATGTATCTCCCTCATGCAAAGCTCTGATTCCTTTCACGGATTTGGCTATACTTTTTGACCTTTTGGATTATAGCTCTTCATCTTTTATATAAGCTTTGGATTTCAAATATTTTGGCCACGAGCATCACTGAAGAGACATGTATTGTCGAAATGCGCATCTGGTGCAAGAAAATTGATACCGTTAATTTTATTAATAAACTTGAACACTTCTACTTACTGCTTAGTTATGGATAACACAATTTTTTTTTTCATCTTTCAATTGTCCTTATTTTTTCATGGATTTTATGCTTTTGCGATATTTTCTTTTAATCTTTTCTAATCTTTTTGTTAACTTTTTGTATTTATTTTTGTAGTTTTCTTTGTTATGTTTCGTTTTTGATAGAAATAAGATGTAACATTTATTTACCCAACAACACGGCCATACTTTTTAACCAATTCTATATCTAAGCCATGAAATCCCTGTAAAAGAAACAATTTATGATTTATAATTATATTTCATATTATTTTATATTTATTTCCTTAGATCACACTTAATTGACATGAGAAAGTACATACTTAAAAACAATTATGGCACCATTGTAGGTACACACTAGTAAATGTCTTGTCTTGTGGTATATTCAGTACTATTCAGACAATTTGCTTGCGGTATATTCAGTACTGTTCAGACAATTGTCTTGCGGTATATTCAGTACTGTTCAGACAATTGGTTTGCGGTATATTCAGTACTGTTCCGACAATTGGTTTGCGGTATATTCAGTACTGTTCAGACAATTGGTTTGCGGTAAATTCAGTACTGTTCAGACACTTGGTTTGCGGTATATTCGGTACTGTTCAGACAATTGGTTTGCGGTATATTCTGTACTGTTCAGACAATTGGTTTGCGGTATATTCGGTACTGTTCAGACAATTGGCTTGCGGTATATTCAGTACTGTTCAGACAATTGGCTTGCGGCATATTCAGTATTGTTCAGACAATTGGCTTGTGGTATATTCAGTACTGTTCAGACAATTGGCTTGCGGAATATTCAGTACTGTTCCGACAATTGGATTACGGTATATTTAGTACCGTTTCAGACAATTAGCTTGCGGTATATTCAGTTCTGTTCAGACAATTCTCTTGCGTTCGATTCAGTACTCTTCAGACAATTCGCTTGCGTTCGATTCAGTACTGTTCAGACAATTCGCTTGTGTTCGTTTCAGTACTGTTCAGACAATTGTCTTGCGGTATATTCAGTACTGTTCAGACAATTTGCTTGCGGTATATTCAGTACTGTTCAGACAATTGGCTTGCGGTATATACAGTACTATTCATACAATTGGCTTGCGGTATATACAGTACTGTTCATACAATTGGCTTACGGTATATTCAGTACTGTGGAGACAATAATATTTTGGTCAAATCAATTATATCCAGTCAATTAGCTTGTGGTCAATCCAGAACTGTTCAGGCATTTATATTGCGGAAACTTCAGTTTTGTTAAACACTATTTGCGTACGGTCAAAACAATCCTGTTCAGACAATTTTCTTGCGGAAAATTCAGTGCTTTTCAGTTAACGATATTGCAGAAAGTTTTGTTTTGTCCAGAATATTCGCTTATGGTCAATACAGTTCTGTTTGCTTTTTACGAAGTTGTTTTGAACGTAAACTTACCTTCTTTATCATTTGTGGTAATATACCCAGAAATGGTATTGGACGTGGACCAGGAAAACCTCTTAGAACACTTGTTTTACATGCAGAATAACTGAAATGTAAAGATAACCGAAAAAATAGTGATTTCAATGGGAACCCCAAATGATTGCATCGTTAAACTAATTCACTGTTGATTATTGTCTAATAATAGCAGAACCTAAAATATGAAAAAGTTATATTTTGAAGGAAAGATTTTTCCCATCAGTTTCCTTATATGTTTCGGTAAATAGTTGACTCTCTTTGCAAGTTTGGTATTCCCCTTCGCACTCGTGTATAACGATCTCTGCATTTTTACGAGAAAAGTCGCAGAGGCAACTGCATACGGAAAACATGTCCACGAATTGTTGGCTTGAGGCTAAAAAGTAAAAAAAAAAGTAAATTTCTGCTAAATTTGAACAAATTATAGAATTTTTTTTGAGATTTTTTTTATGTATATAAGTTTATGATAAAAAAAACTACCATTTATTGATAAAACTAGAGGCTCTAAAGAGCCTGTCTCGCTCACCTTGGTCTATGTGAATATTAAATAAAGGACGCAGATGGATTCTTGACAAAATTGTGTTTTGGTGATGGTGATGTGTCTGTACTGAACATTCTTGCTGCTTACAATTATCTCTATCTATAATGAACTTGGCCCAGTAGTTTCAGTGGAAAATGTTAGTAAAACTTTACAAATTTTATGAAAAATTTTAAAAATTGACAATAACTCCTTAAAGGTCAATTGACCATTTTGGTAATGTTGACTTATTTGTATGTCTTACTTTGCTGTACATTATTGGTGTTTACAGTTTATCTCTATCTATAATAATATTCTAGATGATAACAAAAAACGGCAAAATTTCCTAAAAATTACCAATTCAGGGGCAGCAACCTAACAACGGGTTGTCCAATTCATCTGAAAATTTCAGGGCAAATAGATCTTGACCTGAGATCTTGACCTGATAAACAATTTAAACCAAGTCAGATTTGCTCTAAATGCTTTGGTTTTTGAGTTATAAGCCAGAAACTGCATTTTATCCATATGTTCTATTTGTAGCCGTGGCGGCCATCTTTTTTTGGATGGCCGGGTCACCGGACATATATTTAAACTAGATACCCCAAAAATGATTGTGGCCAAGTTTGGATTAATTTGGCCGAGTAGTTTCGGAGGAGAAGATTTTGTAAAAGATTACTAAGATTTACGATAAATGGTTAAACATTGACTATAAAGGGCAATAACTCCTAAAGGGGTCAACTGACCTTTTCGGTCATGCTGACTTATTTGTAAATTTTATTTTGCTGAACATAATTGCTGTTTACAGTAATCTCTATCTATAATAATATTCAAGATAATAACCCAAAACAACAAAATTTCCTAAAAATTACCAATTCAGGGGTAGCAACCCAACAACGGGTTGTCCAATTCATCTGAAAATTTCAGGGCAGATAAATCTTAACCTGATGAACAATTTTACTCCTTGTCAGATTTGTTTTAAATGCTTTGGTTTCAGAAATATAAGCCTAAATCTACATTTTACCCCTATGTTCTATTTTTAGCCATTGTGGCCATCTTGGTTGGTTGGCCGGGTCACCGGACACACTTTTAAAACAAAACACCCCAATGATGATTGTGGCCAAGTTTGGATTAATTTGGTTAAATTTGACCAAGTAGTTCCAGAGGAGAAGATTTTTGTAAAAGTGAACAAACGACGCCGGACGACAACGGACGACGACGGACGCAAAGTGATGAGAAAAGCTCACTTGGCTGCGGGCCAGGTGATCTAAAAACATGTATATATCATGTGTTCTTAATTTGAAGTGCCACATGACTTTAATCTTACTGGTCAATGACATGCATAATGTTAGATGCACACTCTCGGAATTTCATGAATATTCTTTCTCCATCCAAATAACAATTTAAAAAAGTAAACCATAATAGGTCAATGTACGGCCTTCAACACGGAGCCTTGGCTCACACCGAAAAACAAGCTATAAAGGGCCCCAAAATTACTAGTGTAAAACCATTCAAACGGGAAAAGTATGCATGAGTGCCCTCTCGGTAATTGAAGAGTATTAACGCAACTTACATGAGCAGAAGTACTATTGTCAACACTATCATCAGCAGCCATGTATTTAAAAACGCTTCCATTTTGAAAAACTCTTCCATTTTGAAAAATATGTTTTTCTTTATCTTTTTTGTTTTGTACACAATATATATGTATTATCTTTAATTACGGACATTACATATCAACTTTGCTAAGCTACCTTGTTTTGTTTATACACTAAATTGGCTGTGCAATTAGGTTAAAGAAGTCATTATCATCATTGTCACGTGATAAAATGTCAACAAACAACCGCATTCCTGCAGCAATTGACTCCTTACAGAATATATTGTTAGTTGAGAGCATCGACCCCTAGTAAAGAATTCCACTTAAACCGCTGATATAAGGTTGTATTGTGTTGTACTTGTGTGAAAGTCTACCTTTTGATCAAGGTCCTAATCATCGCCGCGATTCTTTCTGATATGAACAGCACAAATGAAAACGTTGTAGCGTCTTGTGTTATGAAGTCGTCGGAGATTTTGTGTCATGCATTAATACATCATGGTCCTTTTTTTTACCGTTGAAATATGAAATAATACAGTTTTTTAATTTAGAACATACATCTTCTTGTAAAGTCGTGTTTGAATGTCTTCCATGACACAAAAATAGGTCCAAAAGTCATATTCCGTGTTTTGATTATGTTTTTACAAAAAGATATGATAGATAATAAAAAGGCTGTAAATGTGACAACTTTCCATCGGAGACTAGAGCACTAAGATAAAAACATCCACAGGTCACCGTAAGGTCGTTAACCATGTGCAAACCCAATCTGTTATAGGAATCGGGGGATAAAATGTGGAACAAATTAAAGTAGAAACTATAGCCATGTGTTAAGCTTATAAAAAGAAACACGAAACGAAAAAACAATTATAATATTTAACAAACCACACTCACTGGAATAAAGTATTCTGCCGAAGTTTATTATTATGCCATTTTACATGCCCGACACTAAAGATACTTAGATGGACTGTATCAGCACTAAGTAAAATAACTGTCCTTTCCTTGGCGAGCAATTATTGAAATTATTGAAATACATGATATACTGTATTAATCAGATTTATCAAATTTCCAGTCTGCCTGATCAAATCGTAAGTAGCATACACATATTTCATAGAACGTTCACGGATTTAAAATTGAATGATTGGTAGATGGTTGGTATGTGATAAACAGTCACTATTGAATATTTTCTGAAAGCCCATACGATGCCTCATTGGTATTCAATGTCGTTCAACATCCAATTGAAGTATATCTGAACATCCGGTATGAAACGCACTCGGACTATGCATCTTTTACAAATATAGAAGACATACGTTATAAGTAAATAGCTCATTTTTTTTATAAATTTTATATACCAAACCAGATGCTCCGCAGGGCGTAGCTTTATACGACCGCAGAGGTTGAACCCTGAACGGTTGGGGCAAGTATGGACACAACATTCAAGCTGGATTCAGCTCTAAATTTGGATTGTGATTAAATAGTTGACACAGCATAGGTTTCTGACACAGAATGAATGTGTTCTAATGAACTTAAAATTTTTGTTTTCTCTTAGAGCAATTCACTATGCTGTTGAATATTAATCCTCTCAAAAAAATGTTTGAAGAAATTTTCTTTTTTATTTATGAAATTTCAAATGAGAAAAATTGAACCCAATTTTTTTAATCACATCCCCCTTTCCCTTATTCCAAAACTAATCTCAATTAAAATTTCTAATGGAGTTTGCAACAAATAACTACTCATTTAAATACATCATAAAATATTAAGATGTAAAAAAAACTGCTTGTTATCACTGAATGGTAAAGATTATTTTAATTTATCAGTTGGTAGTAAAAAGTGAATATACATTGTATATTGTATATAACAAAGATTTAAGTTGATTCTGGACAAAGAAAGATAACTCCAATTAAAAAAAATCTTGCTATTGCACAATATTTTGCAATTAGATATTTCTTGCTTACTATTCTGGACAAAGAAAGATAACTCTAATTAAAAAAAAAATTGCTATTTCACAATATTGTGCAATTAGATATTTCTTGCCATTGCGCAATACTGTGCAATTGAAAAGACTTGCTATTGCACAATACTTAATATAATAATTTTAGATCCTGATTTGGACCAACTTGAAAACTGGGCCCATAATAAAAAATCTAAGTACATTTTTGGATTCAGCATATCAAAGAACCCCAAGATTTTAATTTTTGTTAAAATCAGACTAAGTTTAATTTTGGACCCTTTGGACTTTAGTGTAGACCAATTTGAAAACAGGACCAAAAATGAAGAATCTACATACACAGTTAGATTTGGTATATCAAAGAACCCCATTTATTCAATTTTTGATGAAATCAAACAAAGTTTAATTTTGGACCCCGATTTGGACCAACTTGAAAACTGGGCCAATAATCAAGAATCTAAGTACATTTTTAGATTCAGCATATCAAAGAACCTAACTGATTCATTTTTTGTCAAAATCAAACTAAGTTTAATTTTGGACCCTTTGGACCTTAATGTAGACCAATTTGAAAACGGGACCAAAAGTTAAGAATCTACATACACAGTCAGATAGATTCGGCATATCAAAGAACCCCAATTATTCAATTTTGATGAAACCAAACAAAGTTTAATTTTGGACCCTTTGGGCCCCTTATTATGTTGGGACCAAAAACTCCCAAAATCAATACCAACCTTCCTTTTATGGTCATAAACCTTGTGTTTAAATTTCATAGATTTCCATTTACTTATACTAACGTTATGGTGCGAAAACCAAGAAAAATGCTTATTTGGGTCCCTTTTTGGCCCCTAATTCCTAAACTGTTGGGACCTAAACTCCCAAAATCAATACCAACCTTCCTTTTGTAGTCATTAACATTGTGTTTAAATTTCATTGATTTCTATTTACTTAAACTAAAGTTATTGTGCGAAAACCAAGAATAATGCTTATTTGGGCCCTTTTATGGCCCCTAATTCCTAAACTGTTGAAACCAAAACTCCCAAATCAATCCCAACCGTTCTTTTGTGGTCATAAACCTTGTGTCAAAATTTCATAGATTTCTATTAACTTAAACTAAAGTTATAGTGCGAAAACCAAGAAAATGCTTATTTGGGCCCTTTTTGGCCCCTAATTCCTAAAATGTTGGGACCAAAACTCCCAAAATCAATACCAATCTTCCTTTTGTGGTCATAAACCTTGTGTTAAAATTTCATAGATTTCCATTCACTTTTACTAAAGTTAGAGTGCGAAAACTAAAAGTATTCGGACGACGACGACGACGCAGACGACGACGACGACGACCACGACGCAGAAGACGACACCAACGTGATAGCAATATACGACGAAAATTTTTTCAAATTTTGCGGTCGTATAAAAATAAAAATCAGTTGTGTAATAACAATTCATTAGACAATATGAGCTCTTTGGTTTTTAGACCCATGCAATTGATGTGGTCCTGTTTTCATTTATTATCTTGATGTTTTCTTACTGTCAACTGCTCTATCTTGGATGTTGAAATATCATCTGCCCCTCAGAATATTAAAACTATGGTGATTTTTTATAGTAAATTATGAGTAGACATAGGAAGATGTTGTATATGTGCCAATGAGACAACTCTCCATCCAAATAACAATATATAAAAGTAAACCATTATAGGTCAAGGTACGGCCTTCAACACGAAGCTTTGGTTCATACCGGCAGCGAGCTATAAATGACCCTGAAAAATTACTTATTAATGTGAAACCATACAAAAGGGAAAACCAATTATATAAACAACCCACGTTATAGTTTCATCTTACAATAATACCGGTTTGTCATATTCCTCCTTAATTGGAAAATTCCGCTACCCTCTATCGAGGTGTGACGAATGGTTACTACGGCTCTCCAATCATAGGACTAGTTAATCGATTTGCAGGATGATCTAAGACAAAAATAGTAGTCTCGGTGAAAGTAGAAGCATTTCACAAGGTTATTATTTATGGTTTAGCATAATGATCACACAGAACCAAATTCAGCACAATGATCGAAACATAATAGTGACTATCAATAAGAGCACCAATAGATCAGCCAGTTATTGAACCAATAAGAATGACAGAAGGCCAAGACATTGCATTATTAATTAAATATCATTATTTCGGTTATAACAGTACACTTGTCAACCATGTAGTGCTTTCCTAGATATATCAGGTCATAAATTCATGAGAATGATATGTAGTACCTACACAAAAGAAATCCATGTAAAGTCATACAACCCGACTGTTTGTGCTGACGATGCTATGGAATTAAAAATTGTGCAAAATGGCTATGGCAAATTACTACCTGAAATAGAGAATCTGCCATATTTGGAATAATTCAACTTTTTATAACGAGAACCGGATAACAGTTATTGAAGTGCTTCCAACCTCCTTTCAGCAACCTAAAAATAATAAATCATGTTTTTTTCGGACCAGTTTTACCTTTATAACGTTATAAAGGGACATAGGTTAAGAACGGTACAAGTAACACAACCAAAACTCAGGCTTATTCTGTGCTTTGTGGTAATGAGCATTGTGTAAAAGTTTCTTAACATTTAGTTGAGGCAACCGAAAGTAAGAGAACTGAAACCAATTAAAGACGTTTATATAACAATAGTAGCTTGTAGTGATCCTCTCCTACAATGTCCAGTTAGGCAACATGCTTAAAGAATAAACTAAAGCTTGTTTAACACTTTGGTTTATTGCAAACAATAAGAAGCTCTTAGAATGTTATCAACATCCACATATACAGCGATGATTATTACATTTTTATTCAGCAGATTACGTAATGATTACAGTATGATAAATGTAATCATACAGAAGGATTACAATCCTCTACCTTTTACAGTAAAATGAAAGTAATCTTTTTGGAAGATGACACTAATCAAACAGCTTTTACTAATAAAATTTATTTAGCTCAGTTACAATGGATGGTTACAGAATAGCAGAAAAAAATCATACTGCAAAAATTAAGGTAATTAAAGTGGTATTAATTACCATACATGTTCAGAAATTCTAAAATATTACAGCACAATTACATTTAATGTGAACATGATAATATTAACAAAAGTATTTAAATAAAGAATCTGTGGAATAAAAGTATTCATACAGCATAACACTGCCATGGTTATAAAATTTAGATTTCACCATTTCAGAATCTAATGCATTCTGGGTAATATTTCAGGTGCTTAATAATATTATTTTCTTGATCTTTTATGATATTATTAATTCACTGTTAGAAATATCCTACTTACTATTTAATTTATAACCAGGAATGTGAAGAATGTTGGAAAATGCTTAATTCTTTTGCAAGTACTAATCTTGCAAGAATATCACTAGATCTCTCAAAATGTAGACCACACTGCACACATGAATAAATGCAGTAGAAATAACATGTGACATCCGAATTTTTTTAGTGTTATTAAGTGCTTAAAAATTCCATTGAAAGTTCCTTATCTGATAACATATTGACTAAATTCAAGTTTTAACGCATGAATTAGACAACTTTTTCATGACCTTCATTTTTGCAGAACTTGAAAAATATTTTTGTGACATTGTAGACATTCAGAAAGTCACTTAATCAGCTTGGAATACCAAATTTTATTACTATCACACTAAAACTTTTCCCATGCAAAACCTGCTTCGTTTCTCAATTTGAAAACAGACATGTTTTGATTTATGCCGCATTCTATAAAAATACAAAAACACTACAAAATACTAAATTCTTCGTGAAAGATTTTGGTATACAGACTTAAAATATTGAAATATTGCTTTTAATTTTAAAAGTATTATTCTATTATTTAAAAATATTTGGTACAAAGACTTATAAGATTTGGTATAAATACTTAAAAGATTTGGCATAACAATATAATATGGAGTTAAAAATAAAAAAGCTTGTACAGAATTTTCTAAAAAAATAATTGTACTGAAAACAAGAAAAACAAATTCAATAATATAAGAAGTTTAAAAATATGTATATAAGCAAATTCTAAAATTTTCAGATCTTGTCTAAAAGATTTTAAGGAAAAGAAGCAAGAGCAAATCAGATAAAAATGGATTTCAATAATTTGTAGAAAAATTAATTAATAAAACAGTGAAAACCATTTATGTATTAGTATAAATTGAAAACTATGAACAGTTATTAGAGAGGTAAAGTTAGGTTGAATTCAAATGTTTGAAATTATCTTTGGCAAAAATGATTCATTTAAAATTTTGCACCATACAACTGAATAAGAGTATTTATAGTGAAGTCCTAAAAATCATGGTGAAATTTTGTAGTTTTTGTTAGTGCTTTTTTTTAATTTGTACTTATTTCAATTATCTCAAAGTTAAAAATTTTGCCAATTCAAAAATTAACAATATAAAACAATGAGTTGAATTTTGAAGATAAATGTCACTTTTACAGGCAGCTGTTTCCAACATAAGTTTAACAATGGGGATTTGTGAGTTTCTCTCTTGAGTGTTGACTCCATTGACCATTCAGCTGTACAGTGTAAATTTGATAAAACTCTTATCAGCGAATTAAAAAATTCCTGGTTTTTGTTTTGCAACATCATAAAAGCCAAACTTGAAACAAAAGAATAATCAAGTATGTAGGCAGTTATATCAACTACCAGAAAAATGTCAACTATAAAAATGATTTTCACCGTCAATTCTTATGAGATTCAAAATGAAACGAGAGTAGCACATCCTAATATGCAATACAACAAGAAAATGAATATTCTTATCAAAAATGAATAAAATGATGATTACATTTTATGAATAAAATAGCATTATTATACAGCTAGATAAAATGAAAATTTGAATGGAATTGGTGATAAAAAATATCGGAAAAATATCCTACTTGATATATATCAATTTATATATACTGCATTATATTTTTTATGATTTGATCTTATTGAATACTGCAGATTTGCATTTTGTTCAGATTTTTACCCTAAAAATCATTAAATAAACTTATGTTAAAAACACCTCTAGTTCCTACCTTAAAAAGCATTTAAAATTATGCTCATACACATCACTTTGTTATTTTATTATGTTAATTTCAAATTCAAGGTAAAATATAACTGTGTAATTTTTTTTTAAATAAAAAGAAGTACATACTAAATTTCTGAAATAAGTATAAAGGTGAATTCAAAAAGTAGCAAAATCTGGCTAAAAAAGAATTGAACTAATATCATGAAAAAATTATTCTTGCTTCTTTATTAAAGTTTAATAACTCACTCGCAACCCAAAACCCCAATAAATAGAAAACTTTATATTAATTTAGACAAATTTACATAAAGACTAGAAAACAACAAAGAGAAAATTGGTAAAACAGACCACATGGAAACCGAACCAAATGTTTGGAAAAGAATTTAAGTGTAGTCTAATAAATACTTTTCAATAATATGTCTATTAACAATTAAAAATAAGTTCATCATTATTTTTTTTCAGTTTCTTTAAGCAAAGGAAATAATCCTTAATTCAGGCTTTAAAAAATGTTACAACTGTTAGGAAAACATGGACCAAAATGTTTATTGTTTTCTAAAACATTTCTTTTATATAGCAAAATTTTGGGTTAACATCTGTTGTAATTATAAAAAAAAATACCTTTTCTAACACCTTTCAAATATATTCAATTTTCTTTTTTTTATTTTGATTTTAAAAAACATCTAACCATAACTTTGGCTAAAATGAAAATCTTGAAAGAGTAACAATTAAAACACAAAAAAATGTCATTTGTTCCTGTATATTATGGACCAGGAAATTCTTACCTCAAATATTTACAAACAAACATAACAAGCAGCAGGCATAATCTCATTCATGCATAAAATTTATTGTACTACAGTATAGTCAAAGTGAAACTTACACAAAGATCTGAATTGGAGGGTTTTATTTAAACATTTACACCCCCTTTTTTCCAATGGCTTGTTAAATACATTGTTTTTTCCACAAATGACCAATAAGTTTCACTTTGAAATATTCTGTACCCTTATGTGAAAAAATATGTGAAAAAATAATTTAAATTTTAATACAATCTTTTTCAAATACTGCAGAAAGTGCATTTGTCTTTAAAAAAAACTTTAACAAATAACAAAAGTTTCATATTTTCTAACATTTTTTTTTAACAGATGCTTCCATCTTTTAATAAGTGGACAGCCTCTAAACCTTAACCCAATCTCTTATTTAAAGGCTATTACAACAATGAAAAATTTGATTATTTGCATATTTGTAAAAGTATCCATGAAAATATTGTACATTTTATACTTGTGTATACTAATATATATAAATCTACATAATAATAGTAATAAAAATATCAATTTTGTTTTACTCAAGTAATTTGCATATATGAATAAACATAAAGGCACATTTGCATACATGAATAAACACAAAGCACATGATTTCTTGCAGACACATACACATCATTAAACAGGTCTGGTAGTATTTCAAATATAGCAGAAACAAGATTATTTGTGATCTAGTAGTGGGGAAATCTTATCATTTGAATGATTTAGCACTACAGAGATATTTCACTTTTAGTTGGCTGACTCTATATGAGTGTGCTCCTACTTACAGGAGGCTTATACACAGAAGAATAAATCTGCACATTAAACTAGAGAATACATTTTCAATGCTTCAATTAGATGAGTCCAGACCTGTTTAAAACAAAAATCTACAGTTGATTTTTCAAATCATTTATGACTATAATAAACAAAAGAATACTGTTATGTGGTAATTCAAAAAGCTAAATAATGATTGGCTATGAGTTTGTTAAAGGGCTCCTTACATCCCCAAACATTTGCTTGTACCCATGAAAATAGTGAAAAATGTTTTGCATCCCTCATAATTAAATCAAATGGATATTTCATTCCACTGGGAGAAAATATTGTGTCAAATATTAATCCCACATTTTTTTTTTATTTTGAATGGTTTCGAAAACAAACTCTCTTTTTGTTGTAAAATCAGGATGTGCTGTATTTTTTTTTTTTATATTTTTTTTTTAAATGAGCCCTAACAAACCCATACACAAGATGAAAATTCACATTTCATGTGAAGGTTGAACTTTATACATTGAATTAGCACTATATATTAATTAAAGCAACACTGTTAATATATCTTTTAAATTGGTGGTAAGAAAACAAAACATGATTCAATCAATTAAATTTATTAAATTTTACAAAAAATATGCAAGAACAAAAAATTCATTTTTGCAAAATTTTGTAATTTTTCTCTAAAAATATCCAAACAGTACATAATCTATAACAATTTCATATAGTGAATATATCTAATCCTTTTATGTTTTTTTAATTATTCTCAACATATTTAAAATAATGAATCTTTGATTTTGTGCAATCAATTAATATCTGCTTTAAACATCAGAAAAATAGCCAAAATTCCAAATATTCAAATAAAAAAAATGATAAAAAAAAAATTAATTTTCTTTAAATAAATAGTTCCATAACAGGAATAATTGCCAATTCAATAGTTCAGGTTATAAAAAACAATCTGTCTAAAATGGTCCCTTATAATTATGCAGAGGGATCACCTTTTTCTTTACATTGGATTTAATTAAAAAATACAAAACAAAAACTCTTAACTGGCACCAATATCACAGATGTCCTATTTAATAACCTCTCCAAAGGTCACAACTTTCAAACTATTCTCGTCTCTATGGCAACATTTACTTCATTGGTCGGCTAGTATTTTCTACACATAAAACAATGAATCTATTTGAACAGCTGTATTCCTTCATATCGACCAGTTTGCCGTCCAACAATGAACTAGCATATCCCATTGACCTTGGACTACTTGTGTGCCAGTGGTTACAGGTCATGTCATCTACTTTGTCGCCATTAGAAGTGGATCCATGCCATACTATTTTCTGTGGCCTGTAAAATAAGGGAAATTCTTTAATTGAAAAACTTGTTAAATGACAACTTATTGCACTTACATCATCAACAAAGGATGTTCTATATCTAATAAAACATGGAGTGTATGTGCATTACTTCAAAGGAGTAGGTCCGGTAAGGACTCATTTTGGCCTCAAATTTCAGTTTCATCTGACGAAAGATTTTGACCACTTTTTAAAGACTTAAGTGTCTAATTCACTTGATTTAATTAGTATAAGTGAAAGATTTTAACTGATTTAGTCATTAAAAACGATCCGATTCAAGCCCAAATATAAAAAATCTCTCAAATATGCCAAAAAACGTCACTTTTCAGATGGTTTTTGTCAAAAATGAAAGTGGCCGCATCCGTGTTCATCCACAATCTTTATATATGTTATGTATTATCATAAAATACAACTTACATTTCAATATTAAGGATGAACACGAATGCGGCCACTTTCGTTTTACAAGGAAACCGTCTAAAATTTAACTAAAATGATAGAATTTTGAAGATTTCAGTAATTTAGCATGACTTAATGGTGCTACAACCCGATATATGTGCATTGTATTGTCAAAAACAGCCCATATTTATGTAGCAGAAGCATTCAACTGTCCAATAAATAATTAAAAGTTTACATTTTAAAAATTTTGTAAAACTGTTATATTTTGGGGCCAAAAAGATGTCTTACCGGACCTACTCCTTTAAAACTTGCTATGTCAGTTGTATTTTGAATGACATCAGAGACTGAAAGGAATATTTATTCTAGTGTTCCTTGCTAGGAACTTTTTATTAAATCTTTTTCATAGTAAGTCTACATATAAGTGTTATTTATTTATAGTGAAACTTGAATCTTTAGAATAGTTATACATCATCCAAATCAAAATGAATGCCTTTCATACATGTCTAATTGGTCCCCTTAAATGGAAATAAGCTCTAAGAATAAAAATTATTTTTTCATAACAATGTGCTACATTCATTTTAACATGAGCAGTAAAATAAAATTGAGAATGGAAATGGGGAATGTGCCAAAGAGACAACAACCCGACCATAGAAAAAAACAACAACAGAAGGTCACCAACAGGTCTTCAATGTAGCGAGAAATTCCCGCACCAAGAGGCGTCCTTCAGCTGGCCCCTAAACAAATATATACTAGTTCAGTGATAATGAATGCCATACTAATTTCCAAATTGTACACAAGAAACTAAAATTAAAATAATACAAGACTAACAAAGGCCAGAGGCTCCTGACTTGGGACAGGCGCAAAAATGCGGCGGGGTTAAACATGTTTGTGAGATCTCAACCCTCCCCCTATACCTCTAGCCAATGTAGAAAAGTAAACACATAACAATACGCACATTAAAATTCAGTTCAAGAGAAGTCTGAGTCTGATGTCAGAAGATGTAACCAAAGAAAATAAACAAAATGACAATAATACATAAATAACAAAAGACTACTAGGCATTCTGTTTGTCAACATATAAATTCTTGCATACATGTGATGTCAGGCTATCTATAAAAGTCAGGCCTACCAAAATTTAATTGACAATAAGAGCATGACATGAAAGAATTATTTTTTATTTTGTAATTTGTAAAACATGCCATTTGTTTGTATCCAGACTGTCCATGTTAAAACGTGTTTAATTTACCACAAAGTGTCTAAATATGTATAAGGATGAAGTTTGTGCCTACATTAAACTTTTATGAAGCCCCCTGTACTTTCACAATGTCTTACCATCTAGGACTTGTCATGATATCTTCTCCATCAAAGGAGTAAATATGTCTCTGTGTGTTGAAATATCCACCATGTCCATTCAAAAGTTGTTTCCAGGAGTTAAATAATATTTGATCCTGAAATTATAGCAAAAAAGTGTTTAATATACCACATATAATAAGATTTTAGTAATTTTTACATCACATTTAGTTGTTTCAATGTAAGAGACTTACTGGGAAATTAAATATAAAATCGGTAAGCCCCATCAATAAGTCAAAACCTACCTTGAAAACCAAACACCTCCCCTGTAAATACAGAATATATCAAATGCCTTCAATAGTCTTTTTACATTAATTTTGACTTTTAATTGTATAAATACATATAAAATAGTAAAACATTATTTATCCTCTATGACCACACAAAATCTATTAGCTCTCTTTCAGGGGCTCAATAAAATATTGAAATTGAAATAACTTTTGCAGCAATCCTGTAAAATTGTCAAAAATGGACGCAAATGAAAAAAATGGTGTATTGTGTACAAGCTGCTTCACTGTCTAATCATTATATTGCCTTAGTCTTTCTGACCATGTGAGGGCTTTATGGCCATTCAAGGTCATATAAAACCCACATTGCCATAAACTTACCTTCATATTGACGATCGGTACAGACTTGTCAATATCGTAGTATACAATAGACGTCAAGTCTTGTGTTTTTGTAGATAAGAAAGCACGATAAGTTCCCTTCTTTCCTGCATTCTTGGCCTGTTTGTAACATTTGGCATCTGCACCCCGGATTCCACCCATCCTTCCAGAT
Source organism: Mytilus edulis (assembly GCA_019925275.1). NCBI lineage: Eukaryota > Metazoa > Mollusca > Bivalvia > Mytilida > Mytilidae > Mytilus > Mytilus edulis. The sequence continues at coordinate 35,927,944 of CM034358.1, read as the reverse complement.
AAAGGTGCGTTCAGGGCGAAAATATATAACTGAAAAAAAAATAATATATAATTACTTTTTTTTTCATAGGGTGAATTTTCCTTAATTTTTATTCACCTTGCACTCACTATTGTAATATACTTTGTTCAATATATATAACATGTATTCCTTCTTCAGCCTTGCTTTTTTTTTCTTTTTTTCAAAATGTCTTTTTTAAATAGGTTGAATTTTTTTTTTTTTTTTATCCTTCACTCACTTTGTATATTGCTTTTTGCTTAGAACATGGATGTATTATTTCTTCATTTAGTCCCCTTTTTTTATTTAAAAAAAAAAAAAAAACATTACTGAAATTGGTTCTGGTAGGAACGATGTCAATCCTAGATTTATTTACTTATTTAGTATGTATTTTCAATTTTTCAATAATCCTTTCAAAACAAATATTTTGAAAACATTTTCTTGAATAAAGCACTAATTAATGTATATTCCATATAAGCACTACACGTGTTAGCTACCTTCTATGTAAACAAAGAAACTAGTATAGAAAACTATTCAGGCGAAGACATGAATTATATCCAGATTGTTGAAAATTTGTGTACTAACATAATTAACCATAAAAGATGTTCTATACTAATGTTAACGAGGCCGGGAAAAGGTACCGGTATTTGATGTATCTATTAACAAATGTAAATATGTTAATAAAACTTAGTTTAAAAAAAAAAAGTATGTATTTTTATGTTTGGTTGGTGAAAAATAAATTTGGGATGTTCTTTTGGTTATCAAAATGATCAATATCAAATGGAGAGGGTTGACTGACTTTTTTAAAAACTCCAATGAGCATGCATGCCCAGCTCCTCATGGTTTGTTTTTTTATTATATGATTACTTGACCGTTTTTAAAGACTATTTCAGGATTCTTTGATAATCTAGAACTGCATCTTTTATTTTTTGATTATCTTGTTTAAAATAATAATAATGGTTATTTGATTATATTGGCAAAAAATGTGTGATTATGTGACTACATGGACACCCCAATGAGGGGCCTCACCAGTTCAGCTTCTGCACATGTTTAGGTTTATGAGAAAGCAATCCAACAAGACAAAGATATGTACTTACTCTTGGCTGGTCACTTTGCATTTCACCTTCTGGCAGAACTATGATATTAGATGGTTCTTCTGTTGGCTGTAATATACAAATATTATATCTCATTACAATGCATTTAAAAACACAATTGAAAGTATAATTACAATGTATTTAAATACACCATTGAAAGATTATTATCGATTTTTGTTTCAGTTTGTCACAAACATGTTACACATCAACAGTTGCCAATTATTTATTTGTTTTTCAAATAAGCTTGAACCAGTCCCAATTGTCTGAAATATTGAATATTATGCTTTAAGTAATAAACCTCAAAGAATGTTTTATCAACTAATGAAACTATGACTTTATCAATAAACAAAACATCTCAAACAATAAGAATTACAGATCAGTAAGTTCACAATATATACATTAAATTTATTAAAATTTGAACAATGTCAAGGTCATTGGATTTTGATTGCCAAAGTCATTGGGTTTTGATTGTCAAGGTCATTGGGTTTTGATTGTCAAGGTCATTGGGTTTTGATTGTCAAGGTCATCAGGTTTTGATTGTTCTTGAATAATATAAGCCTAAAAAAGAAAGATAAACTACAAGAATCAAGAAGGTATTCTAGAACTCTACATTTCTTGCCCTTTTTAAGGAAATGATGCAAAGAAAAGGTGGTAAGGTCTTATATAACAAGAAAGAAGGAAGAATAATCTTTAATAGATTATTGTGAGACATCGTAAGGCTAGAAAAAGTCATGAAGACAAAGATCCTTCAGAATATATAAACTTTACTGACAGTTTGTAAGGGTGTGATTTTACAAATCATTTAAAAATTTCTTCTGCTATAAATAAAGGCAACAGAAGTATACCGGTGTTCGAAAGTTATAAATCGATTAGGAAACAAATGAACAACAGGGACACTGAAATGCAACAAAAACAACAACATACATAGAAACGAACTATTTGATAACAACTTAATGACTTGGTACAGGACATTTTAAGAAAAAAATTGGTGGGTTTAACCAGGTTTCGTGGCTTAAACAACTTGAAATCCTTTTTATAGATTATTTCAAATACAATTAAATTATTTTTCAACAAACAGATAGATAATTAACGTCTAAGGGGAAATCTTTTTATCCAGATTTGGAGGAAAAAAAAACTGTTTTAAGTGATATAAATAAGAATCCTGCTGAAAATCAAATTTAGGCCTCACTTGATTTGGAGATGAAGAACAACAATAAAATACAGTGCCTTTGATTTTTGTTTAGTGTGTGAATAACTATAAAAACTCTGTGCTTATCATGGCAGACACATTGAATTGGTGGAAGAAACCAGCCACTAAAGAGAACCATGAATCATCCAACAGGAAAACTTGCAAACCTAGTCGATTAAGGTGGTACCCACAACCTTCACGAAAATTAATTTGGCTCGTTTAATTTTTTGACAAAGTATTTACTTTGACCGTTTAACAAATATATAAAAATTTCAAAAAAATTGAACCAACCATTTAATCAGAAAAATTACACTGGTTATATAGTAGTTTGACAAAAACTTATTTTGATCATTGAGAAGCTTAATATTCCCTTAACAACACAACGTCATTAAAACGTTCTGCTGATTTTACAGAGTTGTCTCCCTGTAGTGTTAGGTACCACCTTAAGATCAGAGTCAAATGCAAATTGTCAATAGCAAGATTTTTAAGGGGACCATACCTGATGAAGTACATGTGTTATGAATAAAAGTCGTCCAGTCTATGCAGTGGCGGATCCAGCCATTTTAAAAAGGGGGGTTCCCAACCCAGAGTAAAGGGGGGGGGGGGTCCAACTATATGCTCCCATTCAAATGCATTGATTGGCCAAAAAAAGGGGGGGTTCCAACCCCTGGACCCCCCCCCCCCCCCCCCCTGGATCCGCCACTGCTATGCTTGGTGGAAAATAACAAATACTTATTCTGAAGTCTTGAGATTGACTCAACCAACGATCGAACCTATTAAGGTGAGCAAGCAGCCACAAAAACACAAAATGGTGTAAGTTTTGTGAAACAAAGTTTCCCGCTTAATGAACAATAGAGAAGGAACAATATTTTCAAGATTTATTTGCCTAACCTCCAGTAGCAAATATTTCAAGCATTTTGAAGTACAAATTCAAGAGAATAAAATGTGGATGAATACAGTATAAAAGCTGCAAAGCAAAATTTATGACACAATGAATGGTTGAATGATTAAACCAGATGCTCCGCAGGGCGTAGCTTTATACGACCGCAGAGGTTGAACCCTGAACGGTTAGGGCAAGTATGGACACAACATTCAAGCTGGATTCAGCTCTAAATTTGGATTGTGATTAAATAGTTGACACAGCATAGGTTTCTGACACAGAATGAATGTGTTCTAATGAACTTAAAATTTTTGTTTCTCTTAGAGCAATTCACTATGCTGTTGAATATTAATCCTCTCAAAAAAATGTTTGAAGAAATTTTCTTTTTTATTTATGAAATTTCAAATGAGAAAAATTGAACCCAATTTTTTTAATCACATCCCCCTTTCCCTTATTCCAAAACTAATCTCAATTAAAATTTCTAATGGAGTTTGTAACAATAACTACTCATTTAAATACATCATAAAATATTAAGATGTAAAAAAACTGCTTGTTATCACTGAATGGTAAAGATTATTTTAATTTATCAGTTGGTAGTAAAAAGTGAATATACATTGTATATTGTATATAACAAAGATTTAAGTTGATTCTGGACAAAGAAAGATAACTCCAATTAAAAAAAAATCTTGCTATTGCACAATATTTTGCAATTAGATATTTCTTGCTTACTATTCTGGACAAAGAAAGATAACTCTAATTAATTTTTTTTTTTGATATTTCACAATATTGTGCAATTAGATATTTCTTGCCATTGCGCAATACTGTGCAATTGAAAAGACTTGCTATTGCACAATACTTAATATAATAATTTTAGATCCTGATTTGGACCAACTTGAAAACTGGGCCCATAATAAAAAATCTAAGTACATTTTTGAATTCAGCATATCAAAGAACTTCAAGATTTCAATTTTTGTTAAAATCAGACTAAGTTTAATTTTGGACCCTTTGGACTTTAGTGTAGACCAATTTGAAAACAGGACCAAAAATGAAGAATCTACATACACAGTTAGATTTGGTATATCAAAGAACCCCATTTATTCAATTTTTGATGAAATCAAACAAAGTTTAATTTTGGACCCCGATTTGGACCAACTTGAAAACTGGGCCAATAATCAAGAATCTAAGTACATTTTTAGATTCAGCATATCAAAGAACCTAACTGATTCATTTTTTGTCAAAATCAAACTAAGTTTAATTTTGGACCCTTTGGACCTTAATGTAGACCAATTTGAAAACGGGACCAAAAGTTAAGAATCTACATACACAGTCATGACAGTTAGATTCAGCATATCAAAGAACCCCAATTATTCAATTTTGATGAAATCAAACAAAAGTTTAATTTTGGACCCTTTGGGCCCCTTATTATGTTGGGACCAAAACTCCCAAAATCAAACCCAACCTTTCTTTTATGGTCATAAACCTTGTGTTTAAATTTCATAGATTTCTATTTACTTATACTAACGTTATGGTGCGAAAACCAAGAAAAATGCTTATTTGGGTCCCTTTTTGGCCCCTAATTCCTAAACTGTTGGGACCTAAACTCCCAAAATCAATACCAACCTTCCTTTTGTAGTCATTAACATTGTGTTTAAATTTCATTGATTTCTATTTACTTAAACTAATGTTATTGTGCGAAAACCAAGAATAATGCTTATTTGGGCCCTTTTTTGGCCCCTAATTCCTAAACTGTTGAGACCAAAAACTCCCAAAATCAATCCCAACCGTTCTTTTGTGGTCATAAACCTTGTGTCAAAATTTCATAGATTTCTATTAACTTAAACTAAAGTTATAGTGCGAAAACCAAGAAAATGCTTATTTGGGCCCTTTTTGGCCCCTAATTCCTAAAATGTTGGGACCAAAACTCCCAAAATCAATACCAACCTTCCTTTTGTGGTCATAAACCTTGTGTTAAAATTTCATAGATTTCCATTCACTTTTACTAAAGTTAGAGTGCGAAAACTAAAAGTATTCGGACGCCGGACGACGACGACGACGACGACGACGCAGACGCCAACGTGATAGCAATATACGACGAAAATTTTTTCAAAATTTGCGGTCGTATAAAAACCTTTTTCAGTGACATATTTAAACTAGCTATTAAAATTATTCTCAAGCAAGTGAGAATTTTTAATTTTTAAAAAATCATACTCTGTGAGTGAATTTTAATGATAAAGCTGGGCATTTTAAGCTCCAAACCTATAAAACTAAGCAATACAGAAAAGCTGCCATGTAAAACCTAGATAATAATGAAGATAAAAATCAAACATTACAAAAGTTTTCTCAGTTCCAAAACTGTATCTGTTTTAAGATATAAGAATCACTTCTTTCAACTGATCGTCCCTTTTTACTCCTCTGAAAGTCAAATGAATCTGTTTCTTTTCTTTAATATTTTAGTCTGATTTAATGTTAAAAATTGTTAAAAGTATTTCATTTCTTTTCTAATATTTAAAAATTATATTAAAATTTCATTTGTAAATAATAAAAATAAAATTTCTCCACAATTAACTTAAAAAAATAAATTATAATTAAATTATCTCCATGAGTAAACAGATATTTCCTTTTCCACAAACAAATATGACTGAGGATGTTGCCAACAGCAAAATAAAACTAAAGTTGTCTCCCCTTTTTAGATTTGGCAGCTTTTCTATCAAAGATGTTGCATTAGTGAATTCAGCAGAATTTATAAAAATGTGATCTTTTATAAAAGCAAGTAAAAGTTACCAAGGGTCTCACACCAGCCTAAAAATCAAATAAAACACATTAACTTTTCTATGCTTTTAAGTCTACTACTGTATAGCGTGTAATTTTCACAGGGTGTAAATTTTCGCTTATTTTCATGGAGAGAACATAATTGTCAAAACAAATTCCGCCAATTTAAAAGTGCACATGCAAAGGTGTTGATAAAAGCTTTGAATCCGCCAAAATAAGAACGGCCAAAATATTTCGTAAACCTTATTTAATAAAGATCGTGAAATTTTACACCTGCGAAAATAACCCCTCTATACGGTATACAGCATCACTGATTCGTTCCTTTCTTTTTCAGATTTTCCAAAAGGTAAAATTTTGGACAAAATTCTGTTTAAACATTGAGTTTGACCATATTTATTGAAAAGTTTATTTAATCACAAATTAAAACTTTTTTCCAATATATTGGAAAATCTGAATGTTTTTTCACATTTCAGAACTTTTTTTCACATTTCAGAAGGATTCATTTCACAGTTTCCAGTTTAAAACATTGAAAACTTAACTTTTATACAAAGAAAACAAAATTTCTCAAGTGAAAGTAAGCAATCCAAAGAACTTCATACAACAAGCACATATGTGTGCTTTTTGATTGATATTTGGTTTGTATAAATTTTAAGATTAAGGTGGTACCCAACACTTTCACTAAAATTAATTTGGCTCGTTTAATTTTCATAAAATTTTGTCAAAGTAAATTAACAAAAACTTTGAAAATTTTGAACCAACCGTTTTGTCAGAAAAATTACACTGGTTATATAGCAAATTGACAAACACCAATTTTGATCATTGAGAAGTTTAACATTCTCTTTCCAACACAAAGTAATTAAAACGTTTAGCTGACTTTACAGAGTTATCTCCCTGTAGTGTTAGGTACCAGCTTAAAATTATAATATGTATCTACTCGAATCACACTATCAAGCAAAAACTTCATTTGACTAAAATTTAACTAACAAAACTCATCAATTTTAACTTGATATATATGGGAATCAAAACTAACACTGATTATGATTGGTGAATATTTAACTAAATTCAACCAATCAGAAAACTTGTTATATAATACTTACAGCAGGAGTAGTTATAGGAGGCAATGGCACTGTTTCACCAAGCTGGAAGACAAAAAATAAGAATTATAAGTAATTTCAAAATTTTATAAATTTAGGCTTTTAATATGAGTAGCTTGTTTGTTATTTGAAATAGTGTGCACATCTCTAAAGATCATACTACATGTATTTGAAAAAACTTTGTAATACATGATGTAATATAGATTTATTTGCTTTCTAAAGATTTGATTTAAGAAAAGAGAGTAAATTTTTCTGTAAAAATTGAAAAAAAGAAAAAAAGAACATGCAAAAATAATTAAATTGTCAGGGTTTCAACTTATTTGTTTTTAAATGGGAGAACAACTAAGAAAAGTTTTCACAAGAGATATTTGCAATAAAACTATTTTTATGCATTTTCTTTATTATTTTACCTGATTTAGTAGACCTTAAACTAAAGAAAAGATTTGTCTACATGTAAAAATTTCCAAATTAAAGAAATACGCAGAATAGACTACAAGATCTTGAAAATTTACACCTTTGAAGAGTTTCCTAGAGGATGGAAGAAAGAATAAGAAAATAAGAAATGATTTAATAGTCAATAAAAATAGACAAAAGTGTTAGTATGTCCATTCGTGTATTAATCAGCCTTCAAAATGTGCAGGGTTAGGTAACATATCATTCAAGCAAAGCCAATACTATCATAATATCACAATGGCAGAATTTAGAAAAAAAAAAACACTATTTGAATAAGTTCAAAATCTAGGATTAGAATTATTCCAATATAGAGATTTTTTTGGCAAAATGTCCTACAGTTTCATGAAGTTTACTGCTTTAAAAGAGTAATTCATTTCAGCAAAAATTAATTTTTAATTGAGCTAATAGAAATTATGTAAAACCACATCAGAAAATAAATACTCTCTCTCGGATAAATGTTAACAACAATCAAATAAAAAAAAAAAAAAAAAAAAAAAAAAAAAAACCAACAATCAATTCAATTTTTAAAAATATTAGTCATTCTTTAGTTTTGGCTTAACTTCTTTCAAATAGTTTTTTTAAACTGCCTTTGTGATTTGATGATAAAATATGCTCAAATGAAAAGTTCATATAAGTTATGCAAATCAAAGCTCATTAACAAACAGGGCTTATTGACTAATATCGTCTTCTTAGTTTTCTAAATAATAAAAAAAAAAAACAAGATACAGATCGCAATAATTGAAACAATGATTCTACTAAAACAAGTACACCATCATAGGATTTAAATTGTGTAATTGTATTTTTATGGAAAGTTCAGAATAAAAAATTAATCAACTAGTTAAATTGGTATCATTTAATTTAAACCTGGAGACTTTGTTGAAAACAACAAAACTTTTATTAATGATACAATTTAACCTGTAACTTGGTATAACTTTATTACTCTTTAAAATGTACAAAAAATTAACATGATTAAAAATTTGGTATAATGTACATATTTGAGGAGGTGGAATATAATTTTACACATATTACTTACATTCCCATGTATACAACATATATATGTGAATACACAAAAAATGACTACTTTTATTGATGGTAATGATAACAATATCAATATGGAAGCAAAAATCAACATTTATTTTGAAGTTCCTTAGATTTTTCAGCTTAGGGATATCAATTGAACATGTCTGAAAGATTGAAAAATATAGAAAAAATAAAAGTAAATCACTTAGAAAAGTAAAGAAAGGATTGAAAAAAAAAAAAAAAAAAAAAATCCCCCCTCTATTGTTCATGTGGCAATTCAAAGTTGTAGTTTTCATCTCAGACATGACTCCTTTAAAGCAATGATAATAATGAAGGATTGGAAATGAAGAAGTAAGCCAAACAATGAAAAAAAATAGAAGCTAAAACGTGGCCATTGTTTTATACACAAGCAAATGCAAAACTCTTGTAGTCTAACACCGTCTGTGTGGTCACTCACCTTTATAAATTTTGTCTACAATTTCAAAGTCACGAAAAAATGAAGTTTATCAATAAAAACGTTTTTTAATATATTGAATTTGAAAACTGGATTGATCATTGACTGGTCACACATTGAAACATCTACAATATATTTTTTTCCTCTTGTTAACCCATAAATGTTCTCTATTATAACATTTTGCTATAAAAATTTCACTTCTATGTAGTCCCCTGCCCCCCCCCCCCAATCCACCCCTGTACCTACAAAACTAACCATTATTGTTGATTATTGCATCTATATGTGTTTGTAAAGTTTATTAATATGCAAGGCAGTGCTTATCAACTACTCAAATTGTCAACACAATCTAAAGTTTAATATGACTTCTAGAAAAGTTGCCTAAACTAAGTTGTCTTCTAGAAAATTGCCTAAAATAAAATTGTCTTCTTGAAAATTGCCTAAAATAAACATGTCTTACACAAACTGCCTAAAAAACAAGATTAAATTTTCTGCAGCTTCTATTCAAATTTTCACAGTTGCTATTTTCCTACAATTTATTAATGTTAGCATAGGCATACTGTACACCATTATCAAAAGCTACGCTGTAATTTTATAGATTGAATTTGTCTATCTCACTTGAATTTAAAAAAAAAACTACCTATTAAATATTTCTTTTAATATGTTAGACAACAATTGTGCTTTGTTAAATTCAAGAAATATATTATATATCTACAAAGAGACCTATATATCAAATGTTTATATTTTAAATACAAGAGAGTGAGAAAAATCTGATCCAGTAATAACATTGTATCTTGATTTTTACTCTGAAGGCAGAGATAATTTAAATTGTCCCTATCCAAAGGTTTCTAAAATGCATCTGAATCTAAGATATAGCAAACCAACTTATATTCTTGAATAGTTTTTATAATAAGTCATTTCTTACAAACTGTTCAGCTATTTATTTAGTAATCTTTATAATTTTTGAAATGTTCCTGAATTCTTCATATTAATTTTAAACTTGCGAAAAAAAATAACAACTTTAAGAGCAAAGTACACATTGAAATATTTTCGCTGTAATTTGTACTGGATCAGATTGTGTGTCAATCATGACATGCCTATGTTAGAGTTAACATAATGCATCTCATTAAAGAATAATTTCATGAATATACAAACAAAATGCCTACATGTATATTTTGTTATCATTTGTAATATGCTGGCAAAAAGACTGAATACATAGAAACTTTGCACTCATCTCGACAATGACACTTACATGTACAAATACACACACGTTTTTGCATATTATCTAAAATTCCACACACTGATTTTTGCATTTTATCTAAAATTCCACACAAACATTTTTTCATATCTAAATTTTTACACACATATTTTTGCTCACACAAATCAACTTTTAAACAACAATATTACAGCATAAACCATACATGTGCTAAATTTTGACCCACCCAGTCTTTCGGGCAATATTCAGCCTTACCTCTATAACACGGAAACCTTTGTTGACACGTAGATAAACCGTCTCTTCTTCTATCAGATAACACATGGTTCCCACTGGAAGGTTTCTAGCCACTGACATCAACTCATTATAATTCCTGTAGGTCACAGCACCCTATTTATATTAAAGATCAATTTAATCCATGTCATTAAAATGCAATAAATTTGAAACACATTGATTGCAACATATGAAAATTGCAGGAAAACTTTGTGCCATCTGCAACAACAGAAATGTACGACATTAATCAAAACTTATAAAAATGTATTACATTTGTCATTTCAGGGCCTTTTTAATCTAAGTATGCCATATGGGTTTTGCTCATTGTTGAAGGCTAAACAGTGGATATAGTTGTTAACTTCTGTTTCATTTGGTCTGTTGTGAAGAGTTGTCTCATTGGCAACCACACCACATCTCTTTATCTTTATATAAAGTGTACTGCATCTTTTGCGGCTTGAGGACAATTGTATTTTTTTTATTTGAATCTTCTTTTTGACTAAGTCTGCTTGGAGAAGCCTATAGAAAACTAATACATGTACGTCATTTAACATTTAAATTTGTGTTTTTGATTTAAATAACCATTGATATCCACAAAAACTGGTACCCACAAATTGTAATGAATCTACAGTATAACTGCATCTCCTTTCACTTATATCTCTTAAAATAATTTAGAATATTTCTGGGCGAAAAAAATCCCTAAAAAAACTTACGCCTCCTCCACCTCCTCCTCCATTTGTACCAACACCTGAGGGTCCAGGTGGACCAGGAGGTCCTGGTGGTCCTCTGATGACTTCTCCAGTTCCAGCTTTTCCAGCGGGACCTGGTGGGCCTTGGAATCCAGGTAATCCCTATAAAATTGAAACATGCTTATATTTTAAGTGTAGATATACATAATTATGTACCTTATAGATTGTTGAGTTCAGTTTGTTGATTCTAATGACTTTCAGGTGTAAAAATTTGCCACTTTAGAATCTAAAGGACTATGGGTAATTGCATTGTTCTTACACCAAAATGAAATTACGTTACTTTATTGGTTTTCTATGCAGACTTTTTTGGAATTGTTCGTCTTTTCCTGGTTCTTTGTTTTTATCCATGACATTGTCAATTAAGCTTTAACTTACCAGTTTTGGATGCCCCCTCAGTTAATCTTCTATCTATTCTTTTTAATGATTGGACTGTTGGTGAATTTAACATGCCAATGTGTGAGCTCTCTGTTTTTATAGGGTTTTGTGTTGCTCAGTCTTTAGTTTTCTATGTTGTGTTCTGTGGAATATTGTTTGTCTATTGGTCTTTTTCTTTTTTAGTTGTTGCGTTTTTTGTTTATTTTACACATATGAGTTTGAATGTCCATCTGGTAGCTTTCGCCCCTCTCTTATGTGTCATGAATGTGACCTACCGAATTAGACTATTTACCGGATTTGTAATCACATAAGCAACACGACGGGTGCCACATGTGGAGCAGGATCTGCTTATCCTTCCAAAGCACCTGAGATCACCCCTAGTTTTTGGTGGGGTTCGTGTTGTTTATTCTTTAGTTTTCTATGTTGTGTTCTGTGGAATATTGTTTGTTTATTGGTCTTTTTCTTTTTAAGTCGTTGGGTTTTCTGTTTATTTTACACATATGAGTTTGAATGCCCCTCTAGTAGCTTTCGCCCCTCTCTTAGCATGCATGATTATACACAGTATTTTACTAGTACAGTGGCGGATCCAGCCATTTTAAAAAGGGGGGGGTTCCCAACCCAGAGTAAAGGGGGGGTTCCAACTATATGCTTCCATTCAAATGCATTGATCGGCCAAAAAAAAGGGGGGTTCCAACCCCCGGAACCCCCCTGGATCCGCCACTGTAGTAAGACGATAAAGCTTAAAATCCAATGATTAGATAATAGTCCAATTGTTACATACAGTGTACAAGCAAAATTTAAAATGCTATGCATTGCTGTTAGCAAGAATTTGATTCTTTTGAACAGGTCCTTATTTATAGTCTGATACTTACATTTCTGCCAGGTTCTCCTTGCTCTCCCCTTTGACCTGAAAAACAGTTTCCATAATAAATCAACTATTGAGAGTCAACTACTCTATATTTTACAAACACTGTTGTTTATAAAAAAAAAAAATGGGGAATGTGTCCATGGAAGACACAAATGATGCCCCCGCTTACATATGACTTCATAAAGGGACATAACTCAAGAACAATAAAAGTGAAGCTACCCAAATTTGAACTTGATCTGTTTAGTGTTAAAAAGCATTGTTTTTAAGCTTCATAACATTTGTTTGAGACAAACTTAAGTTAGAACACAGAAACAAATATTCACAATTTTTCCATTTGTAATAGGGCATAACTCTAGGAATGTAAAAGTGAAGCTATCAAAATTAACACTTGATCTGTGGTTTGTTGTAATGAGCATTGTGTATAAGATTCCTTACATTTGGTTTGGTAGAAAACGGAAACAAAAAATTCATCCATTTTTCATTTGTAAAGGGACATTACTCTAGATAGGTAAAAGTTCAAACTTGATCTGTGTTTTGTGGTTTTAAGCATGGTGTTTAAGTTTCAAAACATTTGGTTGAGAAAAACTAAAGTTAGAGAATAACAAGAATGTGTCCCCAGTACACGGATGCCCCACTCGCACTATCATTTTCTATGTTCAGTGGACCGTGAAATTGGGGTCAAAACTTTAATTTGGAATCAAAATTAGAAAGATCATATCATAAGGAACATGTGTACTAAGTTTCAAGTTGATTGGACTTCAACTTCATCAAAATTACCTTGACCAAAAACTTTAACCTGAAGTGGGACGAACAGGCGTACTGATGCACGGATGAACGAACAGACAGACGGACCAATGGATGTACAGACCAGAAAACGTAATGCCCCTCTTCTATCTTAGGTGGGGCATAAAAATTCACCCATTTTTCATTTGTAAAGGGACAGTACTCTAGAAAAGTAAAAGTTCAAACTTGATCTGTGTTTTGTGGTTTTAAGCATGGTGTTTAAGTTTCAAAACATTTAGTTGAGAAAAAGTAAAGTTAGAGAATACAAACCTAACATCTAGATGTACAGACGTACAAAGGTTGTGTATTGCCCCCTCCACTATGGCGCTGACATTAATAAAATTATCCTATATACAATTTTAGGTCAATGTCAGAAAATTTTCCATTAAGGCTATATTTTGAGACAATTCACATAATGTTTAACGTTGAACAAATTACCTACCTTGAGCCCCAATACCAGGTGTGCCAGGTATTCCAGGTAAACCTCTTTCTCCAAGATCTCCCTGAAATATAATACTATCATTTTAAATAGGACTTTTTTTTATAACTTTTTTTTAAAGATTTCTTGTTAGTGAAAAATCAAAAGGTAGAAATGGTCTAAAGATATGAACAAATTCTTGACCAATCTTTTCATTAATTATTTGACCTTGAAGAAAGTTAACTTGATGATTTAACAGGATATGAAAATACAATGTGCTTGTAGACCTTAAGGTGGTACCCAACACTTTAACTAAAATTAGTTTGGCTCGTTTAATTTTCTTAAAATTTTGACAAAGTATTTACTTTGACCCTTTGACAAAAATATAAAAATTTCAAAAAATTTGAACCAACCGTTTTATCAGAAGAATTACACTGGTTATATAGCAGTTTGACAAACACTTATTTTGATCATTGAGAAGCTTAATATTCCCTTATGAACACAACGTCATTAAAACGTTCTGCTTATTTTACAGAGTTATCTCCCTGTAGTGTTAGGTACCACCTTAACAACTCAATTTTCAGATTTAATTGGTAGCAATAAAGAAAACTTTCAAACTGATAAAAAATATTCTGTGTCTAATTTCTCCTTTTTACTTCCTTTTCTGGTAGATATAACATCAGCCAATGAAATGTCAGCTTTTAAGTTTTTGAAGGTGTGTATCCATTCGACAAGACCATAGGTCTTTAAAAAATAAAGTAAAATATAGTGTTGTCAGATCCTTGCTAGCAAAGCTTGGACAAAGGATCTGTTTTTTTAATCCAATTGGGAATATTTTTACATCTATGTAAGTAAAGTAGTATCTTCCCTATAATATACTATGTAAACAAAGACCTTACCTTAGCTCCTTTCAAAATTTCTCCACTTCCACCAAATCCTAGTCCTGGTGGTCCGGCTGGACCTACACTTCCAGAATCTCCCTTGTATCCACGGAGACCATTAAATCCTGGACGTCCACGATCACCCTTTCTTCCTCTTAGTCCTCTATATCCCTGTAACCATGGTAACATTCAATAATTTCTTTTGTTTAATCAGTTTCATATTTTAATTTTTGTTTAGACAGTTACATATTTTTTCTTATTACATCACTTAGGAATATTGAGAATTCTCAAGTTTACATGATTACCGATTCTGGACACGTCAGAAATTAAAACTTTATATTCATTTCTAAGATTGTATGTAAAGTCTGATTTTATAAGTCAGTGACATTGAAACTTAACAGTATTAAACTGCTTCATGATGTCATAACTATAAATTCTTACACAAGTAAAATAGTTCTTTAAGTCTTGAATAAGATTTTAGATTTGATAATTTTCGTTGATTTTGTTGGTACAAGTGAACCACAAATTTAAATTTTCAATAAGTTATCAAAGCCACTACATCAAATATTCACAAAAATGCCAGTTTCCCTCAATCCATGAGAATAAGAACCCACAAAAATTAATGAATCCATAATAAATATAACCACTGTAATCTAAACATACAGGCAGTCCTGTCATTCCTATGTCTCCTTTAGGACCTCTAAATCCTCTTGGGCCAACTGGTCCTTGTGGGCCTTCTGGTCCCATTGGTCCTGGTTCTCCAGTATCTCCCTTCTCTCCCTATGGTAAGTATAAAAAACATAGATGATTTATGGTTGCAAAGGTCTGCCTTATTGTTATAAAGATTAAGGTGGTACCTAACACTACAGGGAGATAACTCTGTAAAATCAGCTAAACATTTTAATCATGTATTGTTAAGGAAATATTAAGCTGCTCAATGATCAAAATTAGTGTTTGCCAATCTTCTATATATCTAATGAAATTTTTCTGATTAAGTGTAGGGTTCAAGTTTTTTTGAAATTTTTATATTTTTGTCAAAGGGTCAAAGTTAATATTTTGTAAAAATTTTATGAAAATTAAACGAGCCAATTAATTCTAGTCAATGTGTTTGGTACCACCTTAAATCAAACAAAATCATAATCAAACACTGCGATGGATGCATCTTAAAATGAATCAGGACCATTTATTAAATAAAAAATAATATATTATTGTAATTTATCAAAAAAGATGTTTATGGAAGGAAAAGGGTCCAAATTACACCAAATAATAAATAAAGAAATATTTTTTGTTAAAAAAAACCCTAGGATCATTCTAAACGAAGACTAACAGCTAGCTAGCACTGCTGTTTGCTTTCATGATTTAAATATATCCAATCGTTTTATTCTATATGTAAAAAAAATCCTAATTGAACTGTAAACAATATCTCACATACTGGTACCCTTACCTTTTCACCTACACCACCAGTTACACCAGGAGGCAGGGTACCAATTGGGCCAGGTAATCCACGTTCTCCTTTTTCTCCATTGACACCAGGTGGTCCAGATGGTCCTTCAGGGCCAGCTTCACCATCTTTGCCATCTTTACCATCAGATCCCTAAGATAAATTCAAGTGTTGTATTACCAGTCATATAACAAACCTTCTATTATCTCATTGTATGATCAATTGATTTTGGTATTTAATGCCACTTTTAGCTTTTTTGACTATTTTGAGGCCAGTTCTTATTGGTGGAGGAATTTTGATTATTAAGATCAAGAAAAGATGCATGCAAAATTTAAAACACTGGGTGTTTTTTTGCGAAAACTATCCTGTCTCAAATTTTGCAATAACAAAAATATTTGCTTTATTTGAATAAAATCAACTCCAACTCAATAAGCACTGTGAAAGAGCTTTTTACCAGTCTAAATGCATTGACCAGCTAATAAATATGGATCTGGTCGCAGAAATTAATCTATTGTAATTATTCTATTAACTTACTCTTAGTCCAACCAGACCCTCTTCTCCTCGTAGTCCTTGTATTCCAGGCAGACCAGGGATCCAGGCTCCCCTGGGATTCCTGGGACACCATCAATACCTCTTGGTCCAGCAGGTCCTGTAGCTCCATCATCTCCTTTGTCTCCCTGGAAAGTACAGAATAGAAAATATATATATATATAGAATTATTTTTTTATACTGAATTTATTAGCAAGAATTTCAAGCGAGTCTGTTTTGGGGAATTTGAAATAAAATGAAGAAGTAAGTAAAATTAATTTTACGTCTAGAAAATGTTGTGATAGTTATTCTGGTGTATGAATAAAGTCATGTGCATTTAAGTGCTGTGCATGACACATTATTATTCTGACTTGAAGCCAATTATTCTTTCCCGTTGCTCTTCCAACTTAATGCTGCATACTTAGCCGAAAAGCAGCAAAAACTAATTCTAAAGTCTTTGGTTTAACCATTAAGGGAGCAACCATTTAACTTCAAGAGGGGGTTATTATACATTTATTTCCCGTGTCTGAGGGAGATATGAAGATTTGTTCACCCAAGAATATTCATATTTCACGAGGGCTTGCCCGAGGGAAATATGATTTTTGGAGGGTGAGCAAATCTTCTTATCTTCCGAGGCAAAGGGAAATGAATGTTTTATTCTACTGCTTATGCTTTGTTTACTATCAGTACATTAAATATTATTTTGCATACTCTTTTTTTCCTTATATCCACTGGTTTTTACAAGTTAAACTAAACACGACATGCATATTAATAGACAGTACGGATCAAAAGTCAAGTTATTGGTCTTTTTGTTTTATCGTCTGAAATAAATTTGAACATAATAATGACTTTTGCTATCGCAATTTTTAGAAGATTAAGAAGTTCAAAACGTTATGTACATTTACCGCCCTTAACGTCACAATCCCGACAATTTACAGAGGGGAATATGATCCTCATGATGTCAAATGGAATGGTCTCAACCAATCAAAAACTAATGAAATTGTTAAATTTAACATACAGCTGGTATAATATTTTTTGTCTCAGTCAAAGCGTGAATATTATTTTTAGCTTTTCAATGCTATATCAATCAAATTATTTTTTTAAAATTCAACACAATTAGGTATTGGGAAAATCTGGATTTGGAATATCATTTTGGTCATCTGCTTGACCACAATATTTTTCTTTGATCAAATTGGGGATCAGAATATTTTTTACGAAAAAAACATAACCCAAATAAATGGTAGTTTCCATAATTTATTTTTTTTAGTTTTTCAACACTATATCAATCAATTTTTTTTCTTTCAAAATCAAACACAATTAGGTATGGGGAAAATCTGGATTCAGAATATTATTTTGGTCATCTGCTTGACCTCATATTTTTCTTTCCTGAAATTGGGGATCAGAATATTTTTTAGGAAAAAAACCATAACCCCCACCTTGAAGTTTAAATAAATGGTAACAAGTACCCTTAATTTAAAAAAAAATAAAAATTTGACGCTATATCAATCAAATTATTTTTTTCAAAATCAAACATAACTTGGTATAGCATGTTAATCTATTGTATAATAATAAGAATATGTCCCCAGTACACGGATGCCCCACTCGCACTATCATTTTCTATGTTCAGTGGACTGTGATATTGGGGTAAAAACTCTTATTTGGCATTAAAATTAGAAAGATCATATCATAAGGAATATGTGTACTAAGTTTCAAGTTGATTGGACTTCAACTTCATCAAAAACTACCTTGACCAAAAACTTTAACCTGAGGCAGGACGAACAGACGTACGGACAGACGAAAGAACAGACAGACGGACGGACAAACGGATGTACAGACCAGAAAACATAATGCCCCTCTACTATCGTCGGTGGGGCATAAAAATTCATAATATGTAATAAAATTTGTAGATTTAGCTAACAAAGTCCTTATATTTGTATAAAGTAACATTCGTTTATAGTGGAAATTTATTTTAACGTTAAATAAGCTACAATTAAAAATTGCTTGCTAGTCACTCTCTGTGATAAATATTAGATAACTCTGGTTAATTTCCCAATCAATCTATCATGAAGGGGAGATAAGTAATTCGGCTTTCATTTATAGTCTTTTTCAAAAATGATGAACGATTCTTATATATTGGTATGTAATCAATTTCAACATTTCAAATTTATGAAATTATATTCGTACATCAATATCTTTGATACACCAATAACAAAAACTGAAATATATTGAATTGCTACATTTTGTAATTATTCAAAATTAAATCAGAAACCTATACTTAATTATAAAATAATGAACCTGTTAAAGAGAGACAATACTCGCATAACTTTTTTTCGAATCGGCACATAATACAAAGAAATGTCACTCTTGCATACAAACGGCACATCAATATAATTAATTAACTGTGCATTCGTGCTCCACCTTCAAAGAAGATGCTAAATTATAAATATAACCAAAAGTTGTTAATCTAAAGGATAGTGAAGACTAATGAAAGCTAACCCACTGTAAACAATATTTCTTTGAAATTTTTTAAAACTTACTCAGAAAAATGCTCGAGCCACTTGACTTTCATTGCTCATAATTAACGTTTTTTACACAATTTTTTAGTAAAATTATTTGCTTCTTGAAGTGTAAGGCGCAATATAAATTGTATGCTTGTACCCAAATACAGATTTAATTAAGTCCTGAACATCTAGATATTTGATTGTTTATTTTTATCAATACCGGTTTGTAAGCAAATCACAAATACATGTTAAGATCCGACTAAATACCTATATCCCCATATCGTCAGGTAAATATGCTACTTGGTATGGGGAAAATCTGGATTCAGAACATTATTTTGGTCATCAAATTGGGGATCAGAATATATTTTTTTAGGAAAAAACCATAACCCCTTACTTGAAGTTTAAATAAATGATAGTTCCCATAATTATGAAATAAACAACAGACATTATATATCTAATTTACCTTTACGGCTGGTCCTCTAACACCATCACCACCATCAATTTCTCCTGAACCACCATCTGTCTCAATAATTGTTTTACCGGGTGGCCCTGGGGGTCCGGCAGGTCCCTGGACACCAGGGGAACCAGTTGCTCCTGTTGGTCCTTGAATACTTTTGCCTGGTTCACCTGTGTCTCCCTGAAATCAGAAGAGAAAATTGTGTAAAAAAAAATGTAAACATGCAGATAACATAGTGGACAATTTTAGCAAGGAGATATATTTTTCACATAGTTTTCAAAAAAAGATGTAATCGTAAAAATATATCTCTGGTTAAGGATGTACTTAAGGTGAGGTTAGGTGAAAAATTAATAAATTAAGAAGTTAAAATTGATACTATAAGCTGGTAGAGCATGAATTAAGGATGAGCATAAGCTAAAAATATTGATAGGTCATGGAGCTCCTTTTCGAGATGTTTGAGAATTAAAATATGGCGGGAAAAGACTGACTCAGACTTTTACCTTATATTTGCTTTGGTATTATTGGGTCTCAAAACAAAAGAAAGAAAATTAAGAATCTTCTAAAATTTTGGTAAATGACCTTTCATGAGCTATTTAGTCTTATGTGAAAAAATAAATCAAGTTTTTAAGAAGACAAGAATCAAGAGCAAGAACAATGTAAAGTTTTAACCTTGCAAATAGGTTTATTGACCCTAGAAATTACAAAATTTAAAACTTTGCAAAAATAAACTGCTTTACAGCATTTTATTATTAATGTTCCGATGACATTGACACAACAAAATCCTTATGTACTACTCTTAGCCTCTTTTTTTGGCATATCTTTTTAATGTTGGTCACAAACTGTAAGGTTTATAGGACAATAAAAAAAATAAAAAAATATAAAGTATTTGATGTAATCAAATACCCAAGCGAGGATTGTGGGCAAGTTTGGTTCCATTAATTCACCTGGTAGCTTCAGAGGTAAATATTTTTGCAAAGTTACCAATATGTCAAGTGACGAAAATAACTCACATGCCAGGAAGGCTTAAAAAAATAAATCAGGAAAATCAGCTCTGAAAATCCTTATCATAAAAAAGTAGAGATGTTGTTTGACTGCCAATGAGAATTACATCCACAAAAGTTAAAACAGAGTTACCTACCTTTGGTCCGTTCTGTCCATTCAGACCGGGGTCTCCCTGTCTGCCTGGTAGCCCTGGTTTACCGGGGATTCCTTCTTCTCCAGGAGTGCCATGTATTCCGTCTTTACCAGAATCTCCCTACAAGTATAACTAGGTTTACAATTTGAAGCTCCAGGAGAAAATTTACTAGAATTAATTACTCAATACATTTACAAGTCAAATATATCAGCTCAAAAAATACATTATAGCTCAAAAGAAAATTGATTACATTAACAAGTTCAAGATTTGTTTTAAGACAATCATTTTTAGTTTCAAATTCCATGGAATAAAATGTTGATAGAATGTAATTAATTTACAAGATTTCAGATGGCTACAAAAAGTTTTCAATCGAAGATTTCTCAGGAAAACTGTGTTTAAATGGAATTAATCTCAAGTGTCTAAGAACACTTCTTGTTTGCAAAAAAATAATTTCAAGTCTTAAATTCAAGCAGATATACCATAGAATGTTTTTTTAATCATTTTTTTAATTCCATAACTCACTGTAAAATTCTTAACCATTCCTATTTTTATTTATTAATTATGTAATTCATAGATTGTATGCGTCATTTTTTTCTTTAAAAAGGGCGAAGATATGTTTCCCACGTGTCTAGCCAAGTCTGGTATATTGGGAGAGTTTTTTGTTTATTCCCATGTGTCTGTCCAAGTCTGGTATATTGGGAGAGTTTTTTGTTTATCCCCATGTGTCTAGCCAAGTCTGATATATTGGGAGAGGTTTTTGTTTATTCCCATGTGTTTAGCCAAGTCTGGTATATTGGGAGAGTTTTTTGTTTATTCCCATGTGTCTGTCCAAGTCTGGTATATTGGGAGAGGTTTTTGTTTACCTTTTGTCCTGCAGGTCCTCTGATTCCAGGTTCTCCAATGGGCCCCTGTCTACCAATCTCACCAGGTATACCAGGTATACCTGCAAAACCCTGAAGTCCCTGCTTTCCTGATGGTCCTTGTGGACCCTGTATACCGGGTAGACCGGGCTCACAACCACAATCTCCTCCAGAGCCTTCCTACAAAACAAATCAAATTCACTGTAATTTAACATATAAATATGACAATGCTAACTATTAAAAGAAAATCTTATCTTATAACCTATATTGACAGTTGTCGAAAAATTTACTTTCCTCAATTCTAAATTTAAAACAAAGATTACCAGTACAAGGAATTTTCTGGTCACAATTATACTTATTTATTAACAAAATCAAGGGGAAAAAAGGGAGAAAAAAAATTAGGTTTAATTAGAGGCAATTATATATAATTTTCTATTCTTTGCCATTATCAAAAGCAGGCTATTCCTTTTTTCAGCTAAATCAACAAAATCTTGTCACTTTTTATAGTACATAATAAAGTACTATTCAATGAGTATGCATTACACTGACAAAATTGATTCCACAACACTTTAAATAAGAATACAAAATCTATTTTTTTTAAAATGAAGGCAAATTCTAAAAGAACAAAAAAATCCACGGTGGGTTGACACAAAAATACCATAAACATTATAAATAATATGAGAACTTACAATATCAACAAGTCCAGTATCTCCTCTTCTTGGTCCATCATAACCTGATCCAGGAGGACCTGGTGGTCCAGGCAGACCCTGAGGTCCTACAGACCCATCATTTCCAGACAAACCCTGTATTCCCTGTGGACCAATAGGTCCAGACGCTCCAGGTTCTCCATTGATACCAGCTTGTCCTCTAGGTCCAGGTTCTCCAGAATCTCCCTGTATGGAAATAAATGTTTACATAATAGTCCTTAGAATGTTACCTTCCAAAATTACTGTAAATTCAGAAATTATAACGATGTTTTTATTATTGTGCAAAATGCGACAGGTTACAATAGCAATAATCAAAACTTGCATTTTGAATTTTTTCTCAATATCCCAAATTTTAATATCACATTTTAGACTAAAATGACAAAATCGCAATTAAAATGCACTCAATAATTTCTGAATTTACAGTATAAGGTTTGTACAAACATAAGCAACACAACAGGTGAAAGATATGGAACTGGATCTGCCTACCCTTTCTGAGCACTTCAGATAATCACCAGTTTTTGTGGGGTTGGTGTAGCTTAGTCTTTAGTGTTCTATGTTGTTTTTTTGTGGGGTTGGTGTAGCTTAGTCTTTAGTGTTCTATGTTGTTTTTTGTGGGGTTGGTGTAGCTTAGTCTTTAGTGTTCTATGTTGTTTTTTGTGGGGTTGGTGTAGCTTAGTCTTTAGTGTTCTATGTTGTTTTTGTGGGGTTGGTGTAGCTTAGTCTTTAGTGTTCTATGTTGTTTTTTGTGGGGTTGGTGTAGCTTAGTTTTTAGTGTTCTATGTTGTTTTTTGTGGGGTTGGTGTAGCTTTGTCTTTAGTGTTCTATGTTGTCTTTGTGGGGTTGGTTTAGCTTAGTCTTTAGTGTTCTATGTTGTTTTTTGTGGGGTTGGTGTAGCTTAGTCTTTAGTGTTCTAGGTTGTTTTTTGTGGGGTTGGTGTAGCTTAGTCTTAAGTGTTCTATGTTTTTTTTTGTGGGGTTGGTGTAGCTTAGTCTTTAGTGTTCTATGTTGTTTTTTGTGGGGTTGGTGTAGCTTAGTCTTAAGTGTTCTATGTTGTTTTTTGTGGGGTTGGTGTAGCTTAGTCTTAAGTGTTCTATGTTGTTTTTTGTGGGGTTGGTGTAGCTTAGTCTTAAGTGTTCTATGTTGTTTTTTGTGGGGTTGGTGTAAGCTTAGTCTTAGTGTTCTATGTTGTTTTTTTGTGGGGTTGGTGTAGCTTAGTCTTTAGTGTTCTATGTTGTTTTTTGTGGGGTTGGTGTAGCTTTGTCTTTAGTGTTCTATGTTGTTTTTTGTGGGGTTGGTTTAGCTTAGTCTTTAGTGTTCTATGTTGTTTTTTGTGGGTTTGGTGTAGCTTAGTCTTTAGTGTTCTATGTTGTTTTTTGTGGGGTTGGTGTAGCTTAGTTTTTAGTGTTCTATGTTGTTTTTTGTGGAGTTGGTGTAGCTTTGTCTTTAGTGTTCTATGTTGTTTTTTTGTGGGGTTGGTGTAGCTTTGTCTTTAGTGTTCTATGCTGTTTTTTGTGGGGTTGGTGTAGCTTAGTCTTAAGTGTTCTATGTTGTTTTTTGTGGGGTTGGTGTAGCTTAGTCTTAAGTGTTCTATGTTGTTTTTTGTGGGGTTGGTGTAGCTTAGTCTTAAGTGTTCTATGTTGTTTTTTGTGGGGTTGGTGTAAGCTTAGTCTTTAGTGTTCTATGTTGTTTTTTTGTGGGGTTGGTGTAGCTTAGTCTTTAGTGTTCTATGTTGTTTTTTGTGGGGTTGGTGTAGCTTTGTCTTTAGTGTTCTATGTTGTTTTTTGTGGGGTTGGTTTAGCTTAGTCTTTAGTGTTCTATGTTGTTTTTTGTGGGTTTGGTGTAGCTTAGTCTTTAGTGTTCTATGTTGTTTTTTGTGGGGTTGGTGTAGCTTAGTTTTTAGTGTTCTATGTTGTTTTTTGTGGGGTTGGTGTAGCTTTGTCTTTAGTGTTCTATGTTGTTTTTTGTGGGGTTGGTTTAGCTTAGTCTTTAGTGTTCTATGTTGTTTTTTGTGGGTTTGGTGTAGCTTAGTCTTTAGTGTTCTATGTTGTTTTTTGTGGGGTTGGTGTAGCTTAGTTTTTAGTGTTCTATGTTGTTTTTTGTGGAGTTGGTGTAGCTTTGTCTTTAGTGTTCTATGTTGTTTTTTGTGGGGTTGGTGTAGCTTTGTCTTTAGTGTTCTATGTTGTTTTTTGTGGGGTTGGTGTAGCTTAGTTTTTAGTGTTCTATGTTGTTTTTTGTGGGTTTGGTGTAGCTTAGTCTTTAGTGTTCTATGTTGTTTTTTGTGGGGTTGGTGTAGCTTAGTTTTTAGTGTTCTATGTTGTTTTTTGTGGAGTTGGTGTAGCTTTGTCTTTAGTGTTCTATGTTGTTTTTTGTGGGGTTGGTTTAGCTTAGTCTTTAGTGTTCTATGTTGGTTTTTGTGGGGTTGGTGTAACTTAGTCTTTAGTGTTCTATGTTGTTTTTTGCAGGTTTTGTGTGTTATTGTTTGTCTTTTTCTTTTTAAGGAGGTAGACCTAGGTTAAGGGAAATAACTCTTAAAATTATCAGTACGTTTGTGTCAACTATTTTCAAAAACATATTCTAAGGTTCTAGGTTACATAGATTATTTTTAATCTGTTTCATTTAAATGCTTAAAATACATTGGTGAACTTGACTTTTACAAACGCTTGACTGATTTAAAGAGTTATCTCCCTTAACCTAGGTCTACCCCCCTTAAGTCACTTTTTTAGATTTCACTACACATGCCCCCATTTTGAATGAAATATGCAATCATTATCTTACATGTATGATTTTTTTCTCTCTTCTTTGCTTGTTTGTTTCTTATGAGTTTGAATTTATATCTGGTCCTTCTGGTATCTTTTACCCCTCTTTCACTATACCTAGTTTCAATGAAATCAGCAATCATAATCTAACAAACAAACAAAAAATTGACTTACTTTATCCCCTTTACCTCCTGAAGGTCCAACTGGTCCATCAAAACCTCTTGGTCCTTTTTCACCCTATAAAACATAAAAAAAAATATTTTAGTAACTATTTAATTTTAACTACCCCTTGATTCTGTGAAATACCACTGATTGGTGTGCTTTGTTATATAAAGGATATATATGTTTTTAAAACATTGTTTTGAGACGTTTCGCATATAAAATAAAAAATACCTATACAAATATTACATTTATCCCTGACTAATAATATATTTGACCTCATGTTTCTTTAACATTGAGATCTGTTAAATAGCAAAGGCACTTATTTTTAAAGTCAGTGGTCATCCAGATTAAGCCTTTAGCAAGAAATTTCCTATGTCATTTTGTCTTGTATATTTTGAGTAGGGCTATTCCAGAAAAAAATGTATAGGAGTTGGAAGGCACATTATTAATTTATATTAATAATACATGGCTGATGGGCATCAGAGCAACTTTTCACACTATAATGCGCTATAATTCTCAATTACAATTGTCTGGGTGGTGGGTGCTGACAAAAACTGCCTTCCAACCCCCCAACCCCCAACCTACATTTTTATCTGGAATAGCCCTTAAAAGAAAACATTCAGCATTTGACAAGTACTCTTGTTAAAGGCCATAATTAATGGCTAAGATTTAATTAAACAAAATAATATATCTGTTATTCTGAAATAAAGATTTCAAAGATATAAAAATGTTTACACATAAAAATAAGACAATAAGCAAAGAAGGAGATAACAACCATATTACCCTCAAAAGAGGGGTGTTCCTAACAGAGGAAGCTCATACGAAGAAACGAAAGAAAAGAAGTAAGCACCCACAAACCACTAAAAAAATGTTGCCCTTTACACAAAAACTTCAATACACATGTATTCCAGGTAAATACATTATGTTATTCCTCAACCCTTAGAAAGAAAAAATAACCTCTGGGAACCATACCTATGGTGTGCTGGAAAGGTCGCATCATTGCAATTCAGAAAAGTATGGTGCTGGGATCAGCTTTAAAATGTT
Organism: Mytilus edulis; assembly: GCA_019925275.1. Classification (NCBI taxonomy): domain Eukaryota; kingdom Metazoa; phylum Mollusca; class Bivalvia; order Mytilida; family Mytilidae; genus Mytilus; species Mytilus edulis. Next base: position 35,901,852 of record CM034358.1, on the reverse strand, counting down.
AACCTTATAAAATATAACGGGGAAGCGCATGACCTAGTTTTAACTGTAAATATTTACCTCTACATTTAACACAGTAATATACACAATATTAATTATTTTCACAGAAAATTGTAATATAAAAAGAACCAGGTGCTCCGCAGGGCGCAGCTTTATACGACCGCAGAGGTCGAACCCTGAACAGTTGGGGCAAGTATGGACAAAACATTCAAGCATGATACAGCTCTGAATTTGGATTGTGATCAAATTTTTGACATTACATGGTTTTTTTTTACACAAAACAAATGCCAAGATTTTACAAATCAATTAAAGATTTCTTCTTCAAACTTTTTAAATCTAAAATTAAATAGTTGACACAGCATAGGTTTCTGACACAGAATGAATGTGGTCTAATGAACTTAAAAGGTTTTTTTGCCTTTGAGCAAATCACTATGCTGTTGAATATTAATCCTCTCAAAAAAATGTTTGAAGAAATTTTCTTTTTATTTATGAAATCTGAAATGAGAAAAATTTAACCCCCCCCCCTTTTTTTTCACATCCCCCTTTCCCTTTTTCAAAACTGATATCAATTCAAATTTCTAATGGAGTTTGCAACAATAACTACTCATTTAAATACATCATAAAATATTAAGATGTAAAAAAACTGCTTGTTATCACTGAATGGTAAAGATTATTTAAATTTATCAGTTGGTAGTAAAAAGTGTATATACATTGTATATTGTATATAACAAAGATTTAAGTTGATTCTGGACAAAGAAAGATAACTCCAATTAAAAAAAAATTCTTGCTATTGCACAAATAGGATATTTCTTGCTTACTATTCTGGACAAAGAAAGATAACTCTAATTAAAAAAAAATTTGCTATTTCACAATATTGTGCAATTAGATATTTCTTGCCATTGCACAACACTGTGCAATTGAAAAGACTTGCTATTGCACAATACTTAATAAAATAATTTTAGATCCTGATTTGGACCAACTTGAAAACTGGGCCCATAATCAAAAATCTAAGTACATGTTAAGATTCAGCATATCAAAGAGGCCCAAGAATTCAATTTTTGTTAAAATCAAACTTAGTTTAATTTTGGACCCTTTGGACTTTAATGTAGAATTTGAAATTTGAAAACAGGACCAAAAATGAAGAATCTACATACACAATTAGATTTGGCATATCAAAGAACCCCAAGGATTCAATTTTTGATGAAATCAAACAAAGTTTAATTTTGGACCCTTTGGACCTTAATGTAGACCAATTTGAAAACTGGACCAAAAAAACTTCAATAATCAAGAATCTAAGTACATTTTTAGATTCAACATATCAAAGAACCCAACCGATTCATTTTTTGTCAAAATCAAACTAAGTTTAATTTTGGACCCTTTGGACCTTAATGTAGACCAATTTGAAAACAGGACCAAAAGTTGAGAATCTACATATACAGTTAGATTCGGCATATCAAAGAACCCCAATTATTCAATTTTGATGAAATCAAACAAAGTTTAATTTTGGACCCTTTGGGCCCCTTTTTCCTAAACTGTTGGGACCAAAACTCCCAAAATCAATACCAACCTTCCTTTTATGGTCATAAGCCTTGTGTTTAAATTTCATAGATTTGTATTTACTTATACTAACATTATAGTGCGAAAACCAAGAAAAATGCTTATTTGGGTCCCTTTTTGGCCCCTAATTCCTAATCTGTTGGGTCCTAAACTCCCAAAATAAATACCAACCTTCCTTTTGTGGTCATAAACATTGTGTTTAAATTTCATAGATTTCCATTTACTTAACCTAAGGTTATTGTGCAAAAACCAAGAAAAATGCTTATTTGGGCCCTTTATTGGCCCCTTATTCCTAAACTATTGAAACCAACACTCCCAAAATCAATCCAAATCTTTCTTTTGTGGTCATAAACCTTGTGTCAAAATTTCATAGATTTCTATTAACTTAAACTAAAGTTATGGTGCGAAAACCAAGAAAATGCTTATTTGGGCCCTTTTTGGCCCCTTATTCCTAAAATGTTGGGACCAAAACTCCCAAAATCAATACCAACCTTCCTTTTATGGTCATAAACCTTGTGTTAAAATTTCATAGATTTCTATTCACTTTTACTAAAGTTAGAGTGCGAAAACTAAAAGTATTCGGACGCCGGACGACGACGACGACGACGACGACGCAGACGCCAACGTGATAGCAATATACGACGAAAATTTTTTCAAAATTTGCGGTCGTATAAAAAGACAAAAAAGACAAAAACAAAAAAATTGAAGAAAATGTAATAGAAATCAGTAAAATGTTGATAGCAGATATGAAACATTCATTACTTCATTATTCTAAAAAGGAACAAGAACCAAACTTGAGAAAAACAAGATTCAAAATAATGCAAAGTTCAAGTTTCCAATCTTAAGATACAATTACAGTACAACATATATATATATATATTTCAGGTTCTGAATAGCAATTAGCACCATAAGCAAAACTGAAAAGGGGAGGTAACAATAAAAAAATGTGGTCTGGTTACCTGTTCAGTTCTATCCATTGTAAGCATATTTATAAAAATATACTTCATATATCTTAATAAAATGTTAGAATCAAAACTTTATATTATAGATAAAAAAAAAAAGCTAGAAGAAATATCAATGAATAATGATTTCTATAAAATCTGATTATTATTCCAATACAGCTGAATATGGTTTTAAAATAATGGGGATTTAGAGGATAAAAGTGTTGTATTTGAAAATTTGCAGAAATCAACTGGTGATTTGATGGTAACAAATAAATTTGACTGGTGATCTTTTAACACAGTCAATTAAAAGATACACAAAACCATCAAATAAAAAGAGGCACACATTGCTTTGCTCATTTGGTGAAAAAATAGCAACTCTGCTAATCAGAAGTTTTATCGGCAATTAAAAACTATTCCTTTTGTTGCTTATCAATTTGCAATTACTAGTATATTTAACATAGCTACTATAGTTTATGAGATGAAAGTAATTAAAATGCATAAGTATTAAGTAAAAAATCAACATTTCATGGCTATGGGCAATTACTCAAAAATTTCATTTTAAACTTAAAATCCTCTAAGGTAAACCAATAAATTTCCTTTCTTTTTTTTATACAGGAATAAGATCGCATGGATTCACTTTTATTTGTGGAATACAAAATGTCATGTATTTCGCAGATATAGGTATTACCAATGTCATTTCAACTGATCGGGCGGAGCTTATGTTTTAATTTGCATAAGGACAGTCTATTTGAAGATGTGTGTGATAAGGATGATAGCCGTTATAATTATTACTGATTTCTAATCACCTATCAGTGTCATCAAAGGAATTTAAAAAACAATGACTGGACACTTCATTGATGAGTTTATCCTAAAACACCTACCTATAGATGGACTGGTTTATTGTGAGCGAATCGGTTAAACTCCGCCCAGTCAAGTGAAATAAATTGAGTAATAAACCAAGAATTGAAATATTCAACAAATTTCAAATTATCTATAGGCTAGAATGCAGCCCTAGGAAAAACCACTGTATCAAATATCCAATATGCAACTTTTCCTCAATCCAGGAAACTGTGCACCAATGAAAATGAATGAATCCACATTATTTTGTTTTACAGTAGACTGGTTCCTTTTTACTTACAGGTAAACCAGGTTCTCCTTGAAGACCAGGAGCACCATCCTTTCCAGGTTTTCCAATCATTTCCGATATGTTTCCAGCAAAAACTCCAGGAGTTCCAGGTGTTCCAGGGAGTCCAGGAATACCTGGGGTACCAATAATTCCAGCATCTCCCTTATGTCCAGCAGGACCCATTGGACCTACTACACCTTGTATTCCTTGTGGGCCCATGGGACCCACTGGACCAGGTGGGCCTGGCAGTCCAGGTTCTCCATCTCCATCTCCAGAACCTAAAGTTATCAAAATAAATAATTATATACAGAAATTATATGATTTTGTATCAAAGGAAAAGTATAAATACATTTGTGAGTATCAAATTTGTGAGATATTTACAGCAACTTTTTTCCTAATCATGCGTCAAAACTTTATAATTTAATAAACAATCAAAACAGATTTAATTGAATTGATTTTTGGGCTTTAACACCATTATTAACACTATTGGTCATATTTCAATGTCCAGTTTTATTTGTGGAGGAAGACAGCTCAAAGAAAGAAAACAATAGCAGGGAAAATTGGCAATTATACTCAATTCAGACAGTGATCGGGAAAGTCGTGCGCCCTGCGCCTATAGCGCATATCGACCCGAAATGGCGCATAGAGTGACTTATGTAAGCGCCCACGTGGCGCACGATATTTTTCACTTTGTTTCGATACGTTTACAGATATCGTCAAATGGATTACCGATCATGTTCCGTGCCGCCATGTGTGTGTACACAACTGTGTAATGTTCCTCCAATGATAGGAGCACCTATATATTTTTGGGACGTCTCGGGTGTTTTCCTATGGAAATAATAGAACCATGGGTGTAACTGATTACCCAAAAAACGTAATAAACCATCATTCATGATATGATTTTTTACAACCTTAAATTTGTAAAATTTGGCTAGTACAGACGAGATTTGTCTTTAATTATTATCTTTTAACTTAGTTCAGCTTGCTACTTTATCGTTGAAAAACCCCAAAGCCTTTTTATGAATATAGTTTTTGTCTCCATAAAAGGCGACTAACAGTCCTTGTCACTATTTGGTCTTTGGCTTGTTTTGACATTTTGTAAACATGCCTTCAGCGAATTGTTTTTTTTTTTTTTTATCAATTAATGATTCTCTCTACTGTTATTGTTGTCATCATGATGAAGTAATGATAATACAAGAAGTGCAGAGGAAATGCCAAATACGTCCTCTAATACGAAACGTCGGGAATAAGTATGGTATCGACGAAGACCCAAATTTAATGTAAAAAAAACCCATGCACATGAACAAGACGAATGTAGGACAGAAAGTCACAGGACAAAAAGTCACAATTCATTTTTTCTGATTATTTTCTTTAAAGAAAAACAGCTTATTTCTACAAAAATATTTTTGTATTTTTCTTGAACTATTGTATAAATACCAACTTTGTAAACAAAATTTATCAAAAATATATCAAAGATAATCAAATAATTGTTAAAAAAACAAAATGTCAAAGTGACTTGGCACTTAAATGGCTTCATGGTGCCAAGAAATATATCTTTTGCATGATTAAAATTAAATAAATCTCGAATTTTCAAGTATAATGACACAATTCCTAAACTTTAATTTGAATATATGTATTAAATTTAAAAAGTAAATATTTTAAGATATTTCTATTATATATTCAAACAGTTGTCAACAAATCATTTGTGACTTTTTGTCCTGTGACTTTTTGTCCTGTGACTTTCTGTCCGTTTACCAACAAGACAACAGTAGCAGTAGAAACATTGTAAATAAAGGATATCTTAAATATTATCTGGTTTGGAAGAAATTCTTTTACATTCTTTGTTGAATTGAAATAACAAAATCACAGGCACAATATCTATAATATTATTTAAAATCATAAAGGTAAGTACCACCATCTCTTAGCCGAGATATACACTTTTTATTTTTTCACTGTAGTCAATTCAAATGGCCCATTCATTTGACAACATGGCCCATTATTTTTTTAAATGGCCCCTTGAATTTAATTTTGAGGGCCCTGGGCCCATAGAGAAAAAATCCTTCCAGATCACTGTTCAGATTTAAATGGAACCCACCTGCCACATGTGGGATTCGAACTCACAACCTCAGTGGTAATACGCTACATAATGCAGGAAATAGCCACTCTGTCAATTAAGCCTTTACCACTTTGAAGATTATTACAAATATATAGATTAGACCATTGGTTTTCCAAATTGAACTGTCTTATACTAGTCATTTTGGGGGCCTTCAATGCATACTGTTTGGTGTTATAGCCATGGCTCTGTGTTGAAGGCTGTACTATGACCTATGGTTGTTCACTTTTAACACATTATGACTTGAATGGAGGGTTGTCTGATTGGCACTTATACCACATCTTCTTATTTTTATGAATACTGTGAACCAACTTATTTTCACGAATAATAAATTTCGCGTTTAGCCCTTTCTAGTTCACTTCGTGGCGATTTAATTTCACGATTATCTAATTCATTTGAGGTTGTTACATAAGGAGAGATCCAAGTTTTACATATTCGCGACGATTTATATTCGCGTAATTTTTCTGCTGGCGAAAGTAGCGAAAATAAATCACTCGCGAAAATTAGTTGGTTTACAGTATATGTCCATAGGACACCTTGCATTATCGCCACTATCATATTTAAATGTTCAGCAAATTGAAATCTGGGCATATATCTGAAAATAGCAGAAAACACCCTAAGGCCACCAATGGGTCTTGAAAACAACTGAAACGGGCCTAATAGCAAAGTTTCTATACATCTGAAAAATTCTACCTTCAATATTAAGTCCACCTGGACCTGGGATTCCTGGGGGTCCAGGAGGTCCCACTGGTCCGACAGGTCCTGCTACTCCATTACTTCCTGGTAGTCCATTTTCACCTTGTGGTCCAACTAAACCTCTTGGTCCCTCAGGTCCAACAACAGTGTCACCTTTTTCACCCTAAAAAATAACAAGAAATTGATTAGTATGACATCTAGCCTCATTCCCTTTGAAAGAAAAAACTTCAATTTTGAAACAATTTCAACAAAGAAATGTAGAATTGCTCTCTCTTCACAGAGTTTGATGGCAGCCTTGACAAAAAAGACAGGAGCAAAAAATGAAAAAAACAGTTGAGGAAAAATAGACAATCCAATGGCTAAAAAGAAAAGTAATGAAAAATCAGTTGAAGAAAAACTGACCATTAAATGGATAATAACAAAGCAAATAAAACAAACAGAAAAAAATGACTTAAAAAGACTTAATTTGTACCTTTACTCCATCAAGTCCAGGCAAACCATCTCTACCTGGGATACCTTCTCTTCCGTCGCTTCCATCACTACCATTTTCTCCACGTTCTCCTGTCTCCCCCTTTTCACCTTTCTGTCCTTGATCCATGTGCACTTGAGATAAAATGATGTCAACAATCTCCTGGGTGTTTACTGAAGCAGGCAAACCAGGGTCACCTTGAGGTCCAACTTGCCCAATTCCTGGCAATCCCTGATAAAATAATATTATCAATATCATATTTGTGAAATTTTTTGAGGTATAGAATAATATATACAGTGCCAAGGATAACTCAAATGCAAAGTTTGTTGTTCTAAGCATAACTGAGGGGGGATAGGACCTTTATCGAGATTCCGGGATCGGGTGTTTTTAAGCTCGGGATTTCGGGATTAACCCTTTCGGGATCAGGGAATTCTTTTTTGCGAATTTCGGACCTCAGGATTATGTGTTTTTAAGCCCAGGATTTCTGGATTTCCTTTTTTCAAGCCCGGGATTTCGGGATCAGGACCCCTCCTATCCCCCTCATAACTACTTGTTATTTTCATATCATAGACACTGTGGATTCATATATTTTTGTGAGTACCTATTTTCGTGTATTGCGGAAAACTTCCCTCTTGAGGATATATAATTTCATGGTTTTGTCAAAGTCTGCAAACAACTTCATAATTTTTTTTTAATTTGTTGAACATTTGAAACCTGTATCAAAGAAATTCACATAAATTAGTAACCCTTGAATAATAATAAATTTATAGATGTAACCGGAGAGCACGTATCTACTCTACAAATTCATATTGTCACCACCGGGATTCGAACCCCGGTCGTCTGCGTGACAGTCAGTGCGTTAACCCACTGAGCCAAAGAATCGATTCCCTAGCTCAGTTGATTAAGACTGGCTATATATGTTCTACCTGTATTAAGGGGAAGCAACCCTGCTACACTATTCCTCCACCAAAAGAGTCATCATATCTTAATATATGACTCTTAACAACACAAACCCTGGCTATACTCCAGATAACCATCGTGGATTTTTTAGTCGGGCGCCAAATGTAACCGGAGAGCATGTATCTACTCTACAAATTCATATCGTCACCACTGGGATTCGAACCCTGGTCGTCTGCATGACAGTCAGTGCGTTAACCCACTGAGCCAAAGAATCGATTCCGTAGCTCAGTTGATTAAGACTGGTTATATATGTTCTACCTGTATTAAGGGGAAACAACCCCGCTACATAGATAAACAGGAAGCTGGTGTTTGACTCAAAATATTTACTACGTTTTTTGTGTATAGTACATGTAATTGAATAAAAAAAATATTTCTGATTTTGATGGAGACACATACCCTATCCCCTGGGTCTCCTTTGGACCTTGGATTCCAGCTGGACCTTCTGGACCATTATTTCCTGGGTCTCCTTGTTCTCCTTTCTGACCAGGGAATCCATCAATTCCAGTCTCTCCTTGTTCTCCTCTTGGACCAGTCTCTCCTCTTTCACCTAAAAAAACAGTATTCGTAAACAAAATTAATCAATTAACAAATAAATATTTTTAAAATCTGAATGTGTCTTTTTGTAAATAACATAGTTACACTTTGAAATAAATTTTCATTTAAGTGCTTTAAATGCATTTGTACTTTTCTTTTACCCAAGTTATGAGAGACAATTCTTACAAATAAATTGGAAGTTACTTTTAGCGTTCTAGTCTTTGCCTTAATTTTCTCTGTTCCAGAAGTCTCATGAGGACTCCAAACTAACATTCCACCCTTTTCAATCTTGTGCAGCTGTTCTGTATAGTTCTGACTAGTTCGTCCATAATGGGTTCTTTCTTTCTCTCTGTTGTTCTTCTCATTGTAGTTTTTGATCATGCTCAAGCTCTTTTCACTTTTGGAGTCCATTGTAGTGCTACAATACTGTTGTTATCTCTTTCTCACCTAAATATGTGTCCTATCCATGTCCCCTCTCCTTCTAATTTCATAACTGATGTATCTGGTACTAAGGACTCTCATTTATTGTCTTGTTTGATGTTTTACTTGATATTTGTTTTTGTTCATTATTTTGTTCATTAATTAGGCCTTCAGTTTTCTTGTTTGAACTTATTTACATTTCTCATTATGTTTTTTTTTAAAGCTGATTATATGGTATGGGTTTTTTAAAGTTGACTAAATGGTATGGGTTTTTTGAAGATGACTATATGGTATTGGTTTTTGCTGTTTGTTGAAGGCCGTTACAGTGCCCTATAGTTGTTTATTTCTGTGTCATTTGGTCTCATGGAGAGTTGTTTCATTGGCAACCATACCATATCTTATTTTTAAATATACTAAATAGTGTATAGGTTTTCAAATACAAGCAGCAATGTTCTAGAAGGTACGGTCTGAACATCCACCATAATACAATCTAATGCTAACAGATAACCTACATTAGCATAAAGATGGTACATAGATAGTGATAGACCGTCAAAAAACATCAACATCTGCTTGTCTGATGACAGGGACATGTAGATGTCTAGGGGAGGGAAACCAACATTACTGAATGAAATGTAGACATATTTTAACACAGGATAACCCTCACTTACTGAATAATACTGATTTGTCTTATAAACTTGACTTTCATTGTTCCCCCTCTCCCTCCCTTCACCCAAAAAAAATACAGTCTTGATCTTTGGTGCTATGGAAGGGTAATCAGTACTCCACATGTGGCACCTGTCCTGTTGCTCATGTTAGGACATATCTGGTGAGAAGTCTTATTCATTAGGTCATGGACCATTGCAATTATCTTGCTGTATTATCAATGTAGTAATCTTATGCCTTACCTTTAGCACCCATCATGTCTTCCAGCATCTCTGGTGGTGGTGGTGTAAGTGATGGTGGAGGACCAGGGGGACCAACTGGACCAACTGGTCCCATATCTCCCTTTTCTCCCTTTTCTCCATCTTTACCATCCTTTCCATCTTTGCCTGGTTCTCCAACATCTCCCTTTTCTCCTTTCTCTCCTGGTTTAGCTGTTGGTGGTGGCTGAAAGAAAGATATGGAATGCTTCATACCAAACTGACAATTACTGATAAATTTCTGATAAGCAAAATTCTTACAAACATGGTGGATATATATCTATTTTTGTGAGTGATCTAATTTTGTGGGTCAAAGAGAATTAATATTTTCATGAATATTGGATTTAGTGAATTTAAGCCACCCTTAAAAGCTGCATACAAGCCTGCATAGAATTTGAACTTCATTGAACTTTTAAAACCTAGACTGAAAAAGTCATTTCTCATTGAAATTTTATTCAAATCATCCTTAATGACTTTCTAATGATTCTTTTTTTAACATTTGGCTGTAAAAAAAAACAAAGCAACATGTAAACATTTGTGACAAGCAGAGCAAATTAAACCAACCCTATAAACTTTAATGACCAGGTGAGCCAAAAAAATAAAATTTTCAGACCAGTTGAGCTTAAAATCAACCAACTTGTAAAAAATCAAGTACATCTCCCCATCAGCAAAAAATAACTTAACACATTAGTCAAGATTTAAAGTGATAATAGTCAACAGAATATTCTTTATCTGAGACGCCCTTGTCATTCACTATCTAACCTATTGCTGAAAGGGAGATACAAATTAGACAGAGGCTTTGTAACGGTGAAAATGTCAACATTCTCATAATTGTCAAAAGTAACATATATGTAGTACATGTATTAAAATAAGGAGATGTGGTTAGATTGCCAGTGATGCAGATAGCTATCTGTCAATGACCAAAATTTCAAAAGATAAGGAACTACTGGTCACTGTTAAAAAAAAGCCGCCAATGATGTGCAAGACCTATAACCTTATTGTTAACTGTTAAAGACCCTGGCATGCTAAATATGAAACAATTCAAAACATTTTATCCTTTTTCCTACTGAAGAACGTTAGTTCACCCATGTTTTTACTAGGATTCTTCATATAAATCACTATGATTTGTTTTCTGTTTTTTGGGGGATTGCTGTTTAGTTTTTTTGTCTACTTTCTTCTGGACAGAGATGCCCCAGAATGTGTGTGCTTCTTTCACTTACTGTAAACCAACTTATGTTCGCGGATACTTTATTTCGCGTTTTACCCTTTGTAAACTATTTCACGGCTATTTAATTTCGCGATTTTATAATTTCTGGATATAGTTTAATACGGAAAGATCTGAGTTTTACATATTCGCGAAGATTTATATTCGCGTTAATTTTCTACTCGTGAAAGTCGCGAAAATAAATCGCTCGCGAAAATAAGTTGGTTTACAGTAATCTTTTTTATAGCCCCTATTAGCCTCTTCTCACTGTCTCGTTGACATATACACTATATCTCTATTGTTCAGTTTTATGAAGTTTAAATTCTCCCAAGTCTAATCATTTTACTATCCATATTCTCCCAATCTTACCAGAGTAATAACTGGTTTAAAACGATCTTCATCATCATCTTTATCTCCTGATCCTGATCCACTGTCCAAACTCTGAAAATATGAAGTTCAAGATTAGCATTAAAAAATGTATCAAGATCAAGATCAAGATGTCAATAACTTTGAAGATTTTTCAACACCTGAATTTAAAAAAAAAAATTCAATAAATTTAAGCACAGTATAAATAATTGACACACAATAAAATTTCCTAGTATTTCTACATTTTCCTTATTTAGCATTGTACCAAACACTTTGAAAAGTTACATATACTCAAACTCTACAAAGTTCGTACTTAAGTCAACAGCAGGGCTATATACAGGCTATTAGACCGTTGGTTTTCCCGTTTGAATGGTTTTATACTAGTAATTTTGGGCCCTTTATAGCTTGTTGTTCGGTGTGAGCCAAGGCTCCGTGTTGAAGGCCGTACTTTAACCTATAATGGTTTACTTTTTTAAATTGTTATTTGGATGGAGAGTTGTCTCATTGGAACTCACACCACATCTGCCTTTATCTATTGATATTCTAGTAACTCAGCTTATAAGATCTTACTGTACAAAGGCTTGATATTCTAGCTAACTCCGCTTATAAGATCTTACTGTACAAAGGCTTGATATTCTAGCTAACTCAGCTTATAAGATCTTACTGTACAAATCCTTGTTGGAACCCCCCCTTTTTTTTGGCCAATCAATGCATTTGAATGGGAGCATATAGTTGGAACCCCTCCCTTTACTCTGGGTTAGGACCCACCCCCCCCCCCCCCCTTTTTTAAAATGGCTGGATCCGCCACTGTTTTGTTTGTTGTATTCTTATCTTTATTTGTACATGTATCGAATTTGAGAGGCCTTGGGTGGTGATTATTTAAGTTTCAGCAAGTAACTTTAGTATATTTTTCTGTAATAGAGGTGAACATATAAATATCTGTAATAGCAATCGACAATCCTCGGCTGGATCCAATACTCTCCAGAGGTACTAAATCGCCCAAGTGAATAAGTGTGCAGTAAAAAGTAAACCCAAAATTTGTGATGATGACATCACAATATGATGATGACATCACAATATCTTTGTTTAACTTCCATCTGACATTGATGCATTTCTAACTTTCTGGATTTGATTTGATTTTTGTTGTTTTTTACACCACTTTAAAGCACCGCATGTAGGTTATTTCGTGGCGGCCAGTTTTTATTGGTGGAGGAAGCCTGAGTAGCCAGAGAAAACCACCGACCTTCGATAGGAAAACTGACAATCCTTAGCCAATTAAGTTTGGAATTGAGTGCCCTGTACCAGCTGGGTTTGAACTCACAACCTCAGTGTTGACTTGCTAATGATAACAGTAGTAACTACTTAGACCACTAGGCCACCTTCCCCTTAATTTTCTGGACATATTGGACAATATATCAGCATACTTACCAAACAGTCTAATTCCTCGGCTTTTGCAGGATTTGTGTAATATTTCAGTTCTTGTATAACTCCCTGTAAATTACAAAAAAGAACTTATTGTTTATCATAAAATTAATAATGGAGTATATGTCAAAGAGAATGTACAACCCCACATAAGAGCAGACAACAGCCAAAGGCTACCAATGGGTTATCATACAGTTATCACATACAGAAAATATTCCCGTTCCCTCATTTTCTCACAAATCGTAGAACAATCGCTCACAAAAATTGGTTTATTTAAATCATTGAATTCTATATTGTTTATTTTCTTTGGTTACATCTTCTGACATCAGACTCGGACTTCTCTAGAACTGAATTTTAATGTGCGTATTGTTATGCGTTTACTTTTCTACATTGGCTAGAGCTATAGGGGGAGGGTTGAGATCTCACAAACATGTTTAACCCCGCCGCATTTTTGCGCCTGTCCCAAGTCAGGAGCCTCTGGCCTTTGTTAGTCTTGTATTATTTTAATTTTAGTTTCTTGTGTACAATTTGGAAATTAGTATGGCGTTCATTATCACTGAACTAGTATATATTTGTTTAGGGGCCAGTTGAAGGACGCCTCCGGGTGCAGGAATTTCTCGCTACATTGAAGACCTGTTGGTGACCTTCTGCTGTTGTTTTTTTCTATGGTCGGGTTGTTGTCTCTTTGGCACATTCCCCATTTCCATTCTCAATTTTATTATATTTTTTTCTTTCTTTGTTGCTTTAAACAATTCATATGATTGTCTTAGCTTTTTCCAGAAGATATTTTACACATTTAATTCAATTAAATAAAATTATGGTCTGATTTATGTACAAAACAAAATAAACAAAAACAAATATGACAGATAGCGACAAATGACAAATGACAACCACTGAACTACAGGTTCCTGTTAACTTAGGACAGGAAGATACAAAATGTGAAGTTTAAAAGTCTCAAAACTCAGGGATCTATTTCATTTGGCAGTTTGAGACACCTGTTAATTTGAAAATTAATATTTTTGATGTCACCGACCTTTAACCTATTGATAAATCAAACTGTCTATCAAAAAGATGATCATGATAATAATCATAGATAATCATCAATATTTTAGATCATAATTGTGATGATTTAATTGCTAACATATATCATTACATAGAGTCAGATCTAATTATCATATGTAAATGCATGTTAATAATATATTTGCTGTTGTCATACCGTATTTGTAGTATTATTTTTTGTTTAACAGTATCAGATTTGCAGTATTCTTAAATCTTAAAATTGTTTTGCATTTTGTTATAGGAACAAAAACAACAACAAAATTAAAAAAAAAAAATTATTCAGAAAAGGAATATAAACATTAAAAAAAAACCAGAATAAAATGGGGAAATGTGTCATTATTGCACATAAATGATGCCCTGGCTTGCATATAAATCTATAAAGGGACATAACTCAAGAAAAATAAAAGTGACGCTACCCAAGTTCAATCTGGAATTGAGTTTTGTGATATCAAAATAAAAATTGTGTATAAGTTCATACCATTTAGTTGGGACAAACTTAATTTAGAGAATGAAAGCGAACAGAAGACAGATTCAACATTTTTTCTATTTGTAAAAACAAAACTCTAGAAAAGTGAAAATGATGCTACCGAAATTCAATCTTGATCTCCATTTTGTGGTTATAAGCATTTTGTATAAGACATAGTCCATTATTTTTGATTGAGGCAAACTTACATTTGAGATCGGTAATTAATCTCCTGACATCAGAAGGGAAGTGCTGAAGGACGTACAGATGGACAAAGATAAAACCCTGATGCCACAGCAAGGACATAAAAACTGTGCTCAAATATAAAGTATAATAAATCACTGTGAACACAGAAGTGCTTACTAAGTACTGGGCTGCCATTGAGGAGGCCTAAGTAGGGTAGTAAGGCCCTTTACTGTCAAGCGTCAAACGATAATTTTCGGCTACCCTTATCGTCAAAATTAATTAAAAATTTACCGTGATTTGTCAAAATATCCTTATTATGATTTGTCAGAGCTCTTAAATAATAAGGGTTACTGTTATTTTTGGAAAAAAAAATAATGTGAGTCGTTAAAGTCATTCAATTTTTTTTTCGTCTAAAGGAAAATGCACATTTATTTTCATGCATCGATCAGCATTACCAATAACATCATTTGGCAAACATTTTTACCGTTATTCGTCATGAAGGTTACCCCTGTTACCACCATTATTAAAAAGGAAACCTCTGAGCACCAGCACAGTGGCATTTAAACCAACAGTTGTAAATAACCCCATCATAGAATAACAAAATCACACAAAATTGTACTGTACATGTTAAAACAGAGTGCTTTCTAGGGTAACTATTGTATTTTTGATGTATAGCATAACTAGTTCATGCATAATTAAATTCAATTATCTTTTTATTAATTATTAACAACAATAAATAAAGACATAATTGGGTCAAATGTTGTCAGCAATTTCTGACATATGGTGAGATTTTATCAATTTTATCTAATATTGGAGGGTTCTAATTTTTGACCTTAATATAGCAGCTATTTTGTTCAAAAAGATATAAAATATCCTAATAACAATGAATAATATGATAACCAGGTTATAGATAAAAATGCCTCAGCAAAATCATTGGACCACCAAACAAGTACTCCACATTCTTAAGACATGCAGATTTTGTTAATTTCTAAATGTATGTCAGATTGTCATGTCAACGTATATTTGTTCCGCCTAACAGAAGTTTCAATGGAAACTTTGTTATAAACATTGTGATTATATCTATTCCTGTTGGAACAAATATTCTATACCATTTATGAGGGCCCTCATGGGTTTTTTGATTATGTGATTACTTGGCCGTTTTTTTAATGATTATTTGATTATTAAGCCAAATATTTCATGATTATTTGATTACCTAGGACTATATTTTTAGTTTATGATTATTTGATTACTAAAGATAAGCAAATATTTAATGATTATGTGATTATATTGGCAAAAAAATGGTGATTATGTGATTACTAGGACCCCCCCATGAGGGGCCTCATTTATTCCGTTAGGAACATATGCTGTAATATTTATTCCTGTGGAAATAATATTCCATGCAGAATATATTTTCCTTTTGGAACTTATATTATGAAGGAACTAAATCTATTCCGTGACAGTCAGAGCTCAAAGTGAACATAACTTCTAGAACTCCTCTTGTACTTTAATGTCTTTGATCTAATTTCTTTCATCATTAAGAAATGAACATAACTGTTTATAAAAGGAAATTGTTCTGTCAATTCTTGTCACTCCCAGTTTTGGATGGGGTTGATGATGTTGCTTAAGGTGGTACCTAACACTTTGACTAAAATTAATTTGGCTCGTTTAATTTTCTTTAAATTTTGACAAAGTATTTACTTTGACCTTTTGACAAAACTATAATATTTCAAAAAAATTTAACCAACCGTTTTATCAGAAAAATTACACTACTTATATAGCAGTTTGATAAACACTTATTTTTATCATTGAGAAGCTTGATATTCCCTTAACAACACAACGTAATCAAAACGTTAAGCTGATTTTACAAGAGTTATCTCCCTGCAGTGTTAGGTACCACCTTAATAATCTTTATTTGACTGTGTTGTGTTTTGTGTATTATTGTTTTTTTTTTTAAGCCATGGCATTGTCAGTTTATTTTTGAATATCCTTCTGGTATCTTTTGCCCCTCTTTTGTGGATAGCTGTACATGTCTTATTGGCAATCAAACCACATCTTCTTTTAATGAAACAACCAATTTTTTTCTGTCTTCGATAAAATCAAACAAATACTGCACTATATATTTTTAAAACAATCAAAGCTTTGAAGAAAGATTTACATCAACAAAGTAAACAGTTGCCAAATTAATTCCAGCATATTACAAGAAATCTTATAAAATAAAATAAGAGGTTTATTTTCAATTTCATCAACAGAGATTCTAAAATGTGAAAACCAGGTTTTTCTGTATGTCATGGCATTTGACTGACTTTACATAAATAGCATCAACAACATTATTTATCTCACGATATTTTTATTTCTCATTCTGGTTTTTCTTCTGAAAAATTCTGGTTTTTCTTCTGAAAAACCGCAGCACTTATAAAAATCTCTTATCTACTTTAAATAGTAGAAAATACTTGTGGAGTGCACTTCTAAAATTGCACTTTTTCATCATTGATTTCATCAAGTTTAAAATAATTCTGTTGTAAAAAATTAAATCATTATTCAGTTATATCCTAAGATTTAAAATTCATCAAATTCCTAAGAATGTGATCATGCAGTTCAAAAACTAAGGTCACAATAACCAGAGTTACCATGTATCCAAAACATTATCTTTTAGTTAGGCCAATATGTTAAAATTATGTGTTAAACATTTAGAATTTACAAAACAAATATTGCAAAAAAGACAAAACAGCTTTAAAATAACTGAAGAAAAATCATATTTAAGGAGAAATGACACATAACTGAAGAACGGTAAAAAGGTGTACCTAAATTTGTACTTAATCTGTGTTTTGAGACCTTAATAAGAATTGTGTTTAAGTTTCATAACATTTGATTGAGGTAAACTTAATTTAGAGAAACATTATCTTTTAGTTAGGCCAACATGTTGAAATTTTATGTTAAACATAATAGAATTTACAAAACAAATGTTGCCAATAAGACAAAAAGGCTTCAAGAGAACTGAAGAAAATTTTAATTAAAGAGAAATGATGTGTTTCTTGAAACTGAAAAGTGTGGTTTAAATATATTTTTGAGTAAAATAATTCATTACACCGGAAGGAATTCGCCATTTCAGAATCTAATGCATTCTGGGTAATATTTCGAAATGAGTACACCAAAACATTGTAATTGGTTTAAAACATAATAGACAATAGAAATTCAACCAATGACGTAATGTTATTTTCATTTTGGTGTACGAACAATGATGATAGTACCCATAGTCTTTAGATTCTGAAAAGGCGAATTGTTAGAATCAGATTTTGATTTTTTTTTGTGGTTTGTATGGCTAATTTGTTGGGGTTTTTTATGTGTAAGGTTGCATGGTTTTTATCAAATGAAGAATGATTTCAAATCACCAAAAAATATGTTTGAATTCCTTATTTTTAATTCCTGTACCTCCAATGACCTCACTCATAATGAATCTTAAAAATGTATAAATGAGGAATGTTTCCATGGGACACAATTGATGCCCCGGCCCTGCTTGCATTTTATATAAAGTTATAAAGGACATAACTGAAGAACGTTAAAAAGACACTAACTAAATCTAATACGCTTTGTGTGTAAGTTTCATAACATTTGGTTGAGGCAAACTTAAGTTAGAGAAGAGAAACTAAAAATTCAGCAACTTTATAATTGTAAAGGGGCATTCATTCTAGATCAGTGAAAGTGAAGCCAACAGAAACCAATTTTGGGACGTACGGACAGACGGACGTACAGATGGACAAGGGTAAAACTTAATGCCCCTCGACAATGCCCGCCCCTTGACTATGAGACAAGTCTCCACAAGAGACCAAAATGACACAGACATTAACAATTGTAGGTCACTGTACGGCCTTCAACAATGAGCACAATGAGCAAAGTCCATATTGCATAGTCACCTTTAAAAGGCCCTGAAGTGACAACTATAATGGCCTGATTTATACATGTACAAATAAGCCTCTATGATAAAAAAAAAAAAGGCAAAATATTTTTTTTTTAAGTCAATACAAAATTGAAAAATTCTGTCAAATATTCAATCAGATAAATTGCACTTTATAATCTAATATTCTAGTTAACAGACTGCATGTACCAGTATATCCAACTAGATTAATCAAGGTTACTGAAATGCAAAATATTTTCACATATTCTATTTACAACACAAAAATGTTAACATTGGCCTGATGATGATCAGACTATTGTATAAAGTAAAACCACTGGTGTATTAAGGTTATGTGAAATGTACAAATTTCCCATAATACAACACAACTTTTTTTTTCACTTTGGCCTGATGAGCAGATACCTAACAAATTAGCATGTGAAAACATTACATTTAAGAATGCACAGTAAGCTTATTATGTATTCATTTAATTCTTCACCTAAAGTATGTTGATCAAGTGCCAAACATTTAGGAAGTCTAGACAGATATAGGGGAGAGTGACATATTTTATGATGTCCCTTTTCCATATAGGGACACCATGACATAAATTAACATGTCCCTTTCTTGTTTTAGCAGCTGACCTATCATGTGACCTCTTAATTGAATATGAGCAGTATACATGTATTTTTTTGTTGTGTGCTTTATATGTTTATGTGGGCGATTCTATAAGATGGTAAATCAGGTCATGGAAAGTCTGAGAATGTTGATAAAAAATGTGTCAATGTTCAATTAGGAGAACATTAAATATAAGATTGACAAATCGTAATTTGTTTGTACAGGGTGCATTTTATAAAACTGTGGGTAAAAGTACATTAGCTGCCCTAAAATCAAGACGAAATCTAATTCAAGCCCTGTGACTTGCTAAATTTACTATTGTATTCAGTATAGTCATAAAGTTCATTCTAAAACTTTTTCAAACCATGTTTTTTAAGCTTTTGTAAATGACATATTGCTGGAAACTTAAAAAAAATCATTATTCTTATGTTTCAAATAAACATTTTTTCTGGCATTTTTTACTTCTTTCATATTGAACGTTCTAAGGTTTTTTTCTCTCCAAAAGTTAACAAATATGTATTAAAACTATTTATCTTTTGAGTTTAAAGATTTCATTTTTAAAGGGAGGTGAATGTGCTAGTCAGCATTCCAAATTGATGCAGAGTTATCTATCTTTGATAAATTTCCTCTTAAATACAATGGAGTTGTCGGTACATGTTTAATGTTTAATAAATAAATTACCTGATTAATTAAAAAGCTGTTTGTAATTTTAAACATTAAAAGGAAAGATGTGGTTTTATCTTGTCTTAATAAAAAAACATTGTTTTAATTATGGTTGAGTAGTGATAAGGTTAAAACGAAACAATGACAACAACACACTCATTGTTGTAACAATGCGCCATGAAGTGCTTGTTCAACTCCCCCTCCTCCCGAAACATAAATAAACATGGTTGACATAATATAAAGTAAGCAGTAACGTAAGGGGTATACCACATTAAAGTTTCTTAAGTATCTTCGAATAATTTTAAATTTACCTCAAATGACGTATCCTCAAAATTTGGTCCACCTTGACCTATATATAAAGGTGATCCTGTACTAAACTGTAAGGGTTGACGATTTAAAACTTGTTGGCGCCCAACTTCTTCACAATTATCAAATAACGTTACGGTGTCACCTTGAACTTTGATGGCTAATTTCGTAAATGAATTTCTATCAATATTGTCCACGGTAAAATTTCCAATGGTCACTGAAATTTGACCATATTGATGATCTTCTTTATAATATAAAACTATGTTATGTTTACCATTACCGGCAGCAGTAATCCGAACACCAAAAGCTATCACAGTTTCATAAATATTTTTAACAGCGAATAAAATTCCATCTTTTGAAAATACTTTAACAGTAATTCCAATGGCAAAGTCATTTATTTTGCCGATTCTGTCTGTAAAATAGGTCTCGGCAGCTTTTCGTATAAACGATGATTTGTCTAACTTAAAAGCTGGAAAACCTTCCAGTCCAACATCATACGTAACACCTTTGCTGGGATCCGGCAGTCCGATGGCTGCTAAAAGGTCAACCTCTGTTTCTGAAAAATAAAAAATTGGGTCTTATAAAAATGAAAATAAATTGATTGTACTGGTTGATGATTGATTGAATAGTGATTGATAAATGACAAATACTCTTTCTGTACAAATAAGAGACAAAACAGAGTGATGTCCCTTTAGTTATGGTGGTAATGTGTATAAAAACATAGTATAAAGTAGATGTATGATAGAAGGCCAATACTGAATTAGGCCAAACATACGTAGTATTTAGAAATGTCCAGTTCCTTGACCTTAATACAAGTGACATCATTTTTTTAAACATTGGACCATTATTTATATATTAATGACAGCGCAATGTGAATTTTATCTTTTTTGCTTTATTGTCAGCATCATTTTTTTTTTAAACGAACTGCGTTTATCCCATCCACACCCTCATGTTTATCCCATCCACACCCTCATGTTTATCCATCCACACCCTCATGTTTATCCCATCCAAATCCTCATGTTTATCCCATCCACACCCTCATGTTTATCCCATCCAAATCCTCATGTTTACCCATCAACACCATTATATTATCAAAGGCAATAAACATTTGTTTTAAGACAACAGGTCTTTATTAGTAATCAGATATAAAATGTCTACCTTTTACACTTAACCCTAAACAATCCTTCATCATATAATCTGTATAAATTTACCAAAAAACTTGACAGATTTCAATAAAACTTTGGCAGCGATTAAAACAAAATAAGCATGCAATTGCTGTAGACAGCTGCAGTTGGTGGTCTTGAGACACTGCACAGGTTGATATGGGCATTCTTAAAATGTGGACCATTTTCCAAGTCAAACTGAAATTTGCATTCTGTGTTTATAAAAAAGATATTTCCATTTGAAATCATTTCGATACTACAAAAGGTGATAAATGCAAATCAACTGAGTGACCTGGGGTAAAATTATCACACAGTGTGTATCATTTCTATTGAAAAAAAAATAAAAATAACATGCACATATTTATTTATTATGTATTACATGCTGCAGATTTAATTTTTACTTGTGATTTTTATTAGATGAATATGTAAATCAAGAGCTGTGTTCATACAGGAAGAAATAGAAATCTATTTTAAGTCTCTCAGTAGTCTTTATTTGGCCTTTTTTCATTTAAAAACTCTTATGATTTAGTAAGTCATTTAGGGAACTAACTTATCAATAGTCCATATACTAACACCATAAGAAATTCAAAGTCTTAATTTTATTCTAATGATTTTATGTATATACATTTCAATAAATAAGAACACATTTTTGTAAACCTTAATAATTTCAAAACTTTTAATTCCACTCCAATTTATATTTCCATGTTTTACAATCTACCTTATCAAGTGCATCTGTACATGCATGGTCAGATGCATTTTGTGCAAAAGTTAATGTTCTGCTGCACTACCATCCTTAAGATTTGCATAATGCACATTGATCTTTATCAAAACATTTCTTAAATGCAAAACATGTATGCACTAAAACAACTGCATGTTATATTTGCAAGATGTGCAACCGATTCTTGCATTCTTGAAATATGAGCAATTTCGTTAAAATGATACTGTTCATATTTGCACTCAAAAACTTTCAATGTTTTCGCTATGATTGAACTTTCTCGGTCACATGATTAAATATGGATCGTGTTTTCAAGCTTCCCTTGGATGGGAAGAGGCCGTGTTTTACTGTATCTAATTGTGATGAATTTTTTTGGAAACCCAAAGATTTTTTATGTAAAATACACGTCCCTTCAAAAACTTGAAGGCAGATATGATTCATTGACACATAAAAATATTGTGAAACAGTAAGTAGTGGGATGGGAGCTTCAAAAGATCCTTATAAGCAATTCTGAATACGGGACTGGCATTTTAAGCAGATTGTCTTTCAGAATCAGTCACCAACAGTAACAGTACTAAAGCATGTCATTATCTGAACCCTTCAAATATTTCTTTTAAATCTATGATATTTTTGTTACTTTTGTATACATCTATTAATTATCATTCTTTAATTAATTCATAGAGAATCAATATAACTCTTTTTAATTCCATTATCCTGGCACTGTGTGTGTGTGCTCCTTATTTAATCAGGAGGAAGATACAGATAAGTAGAAGGGGTACAGGGTTAAAAGCCAATACAGCCATGACAAAACCTAGACTGATGCAGAAATAACCAGCCCCCACAAGAATGAGATTGACAGTTAGATGCAGCCATTAAATCCATCATGCTTACCGATAGTAAATCTATAATATGCACATAAACCATACTAAAAGTACTAAGACATAAACATTAATGTCTCTATAAAACAGAAGGTGGTATAAAAACTTTCACGGCATGGAAGATACTATCTTATAAATTTGTAGAACAACTCTGTCTGGCTTTGCAATTAAATTTTTTTAAAGTGGAAACTTTTTTCCAATTATAGTCCGTTTGGATGTCATTTTATATATAGAGCACGACTAAAATTTGTGTGATGTGTTATTGTGAGCATCATGAAACTCTTTTTTTACCAAGACTCTTCAGAGATTATTTTTTGAAGAAAATCTTGTGTAAAAAGAGAGGCAAAAAATACCAAAGGGACATTCAAACTCATCATAAACGTGTCAAAAAATAGACTATAATCCTATATCACAATATCACAATAACATAGAATCTTTAAAACATATAACTTCTGTTTTATTTTTCCTTTCTTTAAAAATTTAAATAAAATTGGCAAAACAAATGCAAAGTCAGTGATTCGTCGGTTACAAATTAAGTTATTAAGTCTAAGTTTTCACAATAGAAAATGAATTACCAATTTAAAGATATTGATCACAACAACCGACCCAATTATTGAATGTACTGACCTACATTTTAAATTTTGACTCTTTAAAAAAAATCAAAATTAATCCCACGATTGCATGATAACTCCTATTTGTGTGTTCAGACCACTGTGTAAATTCATCAAACATGCAAGGTGTTAAAATTTAGAAACAATTATGAAAGTAAATCACCTTTCTGCTGAGAGTATGACTTTACACTCAAGTGGGACATAGTATTTAAAGCTGTCAAATTTGTCACTCTAACCCTGAAATTCAATCAAATTTAAATTGGTCCTTTTAAATTTGAAACAATCTATTCTCAAATGTGTGATTCATAAACTTAATCATGTGGCACTTCAAAATAATGTTTAAAGCAAAAGAGAAAATACCATTTGGGACGATTATTTTCATTGAAACATGTGGTTTTTTTTTTGTAAATCAAAAAGGTGGATCTCGTGGAAAAAGCAACCTGCTTAGTAATAAAACAATAAACAAATGTAGGCAATACAAAAATATGGAGATTGCAAATGATGCAACTTATCAAAATGACATAGGTGTAAGCAACAACAGGTCTCCCTTTAAGTAACAGCCTTCAACATTGAGCAAAACACACACTGTATAGTCAGCTGCATTTGCACAAATGTATCAAGGGACTTGGTAGGAAAAATCAATAAAGGGAGTCTTATTGGGGGGATCTGATCCCATACATGTGATGGACTGTGAAACTCAGATCAGGAGATTTGGAAATTTTGGTCAGGAGATTAGGACTCAGATCAGGAGGTTTTTTATCGACATAAATTTTGTTGTAAATGTAACCATATGAAGTAGAAATTGTGTTTTTTCTACAAATTGTAATATGTTTAAAGTACCCTTATTGCTTTTCTATTTGAATAAAATAAAATATTAAGAAGAATCTGTTTCCTGTTTAGTTTTGTTTTGTTTTTGATAAATGATTGTTCGCTGCTTGCAAATAAATAGAGAATAATACATGGCAAAATCCGTATCATATGTCGTATCATCCCGAGACATCAATATCAGCCCGAGGGCCCTTAGGCCCGAGGGATGATATTGGTCGAGGATGATACGGCATGTGATACGGATTTTGCCATGTATTATACGCTTTATCATATATTTCAACAGAAGAGTTTTATATTATATTGAACTGTTTTCTGATCCATAGCACTGGGTTACCTTCAGTTCTGCTTTTGTCTTGTTTCAAAGCTTTAAAATAACTGCTCAATTATTTATACGAAGCACCTAGGTTACCTTACAATCTGTTGTTTTGAAAATATTTTGTTTATTATTGTATTATTGAGTGTTTTGTATTTTTTATAGTTGCATTTAGTGTGCCAAAAAAATTGTTGTAAAAACTTGATGTTCGTGACGTTACATACCAAACAATGAAGTCATTAAAAAATTGACCTATTTTTTTTTTTTTTTTTTTTTTAATATTTGAATTTTTTTTTTTTTTTAATAGAAAAAAATTCTTAAGCAAAAAAAAACCCAAAAAACTGACTTAAGGTTAAAAAAAAAAAAAAAAAAAAAAAAGGTATGCGATACGGGTTTTACCATGCGATACGGGGTATGCGATACGGGTTTAGCCATGCGATACGGGGTATGCGATACAGGGTAGGTGATACAGACTGGAAAAAAGAACCTTTATTAGATATACAAAATAGCTGTATTTTGTACTAAATATATGATAAATCATAATATCTTATCTGTATAGATTTTTATTCATGTCTCCATCTCCTTATCATTGGTAAATGTATAGACAAATAAGAAAGAAATAAGCTCTACATGTTTGTTTGCAACATCATAAATTAATTAAAAAAATAACTAACACTAACAGTAGTACTGCATGGCTTTTAAGCATTATGAAAGTCGTATTTGTAGGAAACTTAAAAAGACTTAAACATTGTAAAATGTTTTGCTATTTCTAGCTTACAGAGTAAAATCTTATATATTCTAACATCTATCTCAAACCCAAGGTTTTATAATCCCAATTAAACTATACAAATGTATTAGTCTAAATGTACAAATTGTATATTCCAATCACATATAAGACAAACAGATTTATAATATAGACTTCAATTTAATCCTTGCAAGGAGGTCTAGATTGCTAAAATAATTTATAAATTTATATTTTTTTATTTGTCCCAAAACATTTAAATTCATTTAATCAACATCCGTTTATGATTATTTGATTAAAATATTAATCATTTATGGTCTTTTTACAATTTACATTTTTAAAAGCAAAATAACTGAAAACAGGATAAAACAAAGGGAAGTAACAAAAATGTATTTCAATATTCCCAATACACATCGTTTTTATAACACAACGGCAGTTAGCCAGAGGTAAACATTGTTGATTACCAGTATGTTTGACACCCCAGCTATCAAGTGGAGCCAGAGACATATATGTGTATATATGTCTCTGGTGGAGCCAATTAATTATACATCTTCTTTGATGTACAGGTAAAATTTAACACAGGTGTCAATTACACCCGTACAGTAGTAAGAAATGATCAAATATGGCGTCTGAAAATTTTCATTCATGGAATATTTCATACACGGGAGTTTTTTCTCCTGAACGGGAGGACGGGAGGAGACCCCTGAAAACGGGAGTTTTGTACTCCCGTCGGGAGGTTCACATGTATGTGATCCCAGATCCCGCTTACTGTTTTGTCAGATTCCAGTATTCTGCTTACACTATGTACGTAAGCAATTCTCATTTTTTTGTTATTTCCTGTGTCCCATTTATATACTTCATTTCCCGTTTTCACAGCACAATAGTTTGACTTTCACATGTAACGCTTACAAAAAAAAGGCAATCCCTAGTCAAACTTTAAGACCGTTTCCTCAATGAGACCCATGTCATAAAATCTTAATTTCAAGGCTCATTATCTTTATTTGGCAACTTTCTCTGTGTCTTTGACCGTTTTATTGCTTTATATATTATGCATCCAGACGAAGTTAAAAAGATACAAAAATCTTATGCATAGATGCCAACCCCCTTTTGACACAATCAGTAACAAACTATCAAATTTTCCGTATTTTTGAAAAGTTTTCAGTAATCATTCATAAACGTGCATTTACTAATAAAAATTACTGACGAGTGGTTGCAAAGTGATGTACACTAAAATTTGTCATTTAACATGTTGTCTGTAGTATGTATTCCATTCATTAATTGTTCAGATGTTCTTGACTCAAACATTTTTGTTTTGTCAATGAGAAGTAGAGAAAGGGGGAAAGCTACTTAATAAAATGCAAGTTTGCCTCTTCGGAAGTCAGTTAGTTACTCAACAATAGGTTGATAACTCCCGAGAAACCGGAAGCATTACATTGGCGTTTCCTAAATACTGGACCAGGACGGAAAAGTAATGATAAAAATCCGCGTTTTACAAAATTGAACGTCGATGATTGGGAATCCGTAACTATTCGACTTTGACCGTAATAGCGTAGTTTTTATCGCAAAATCAGAAAAACTACGGAAAAATCGTAATGGTTGGCATCTATGCTTATGTCATTTTTTACAAAACATAATATCTGTACTATTGAAGGCTGTAATTATTCTAAAATATCAACATCATTCAAATGCAAAAAAGCTTTGAATTTAGAAAAGATCCATGTGCTGCAACTAACAATTAAACATCTATATTTCAACAAAAACCACCTCTCCTTAAAATTCATTTATGATGCTAATTTAAAACCATATCTCCTTGAAATATACTTAGTATGCTGATTTAAATGACATTTGGTATGTCAACATGCACCTCGTTCACGTGGAGTCTAACCCACAAAAATGTCTTGTGTCATACAAATTATTTTGTCTGGGCATCAACTAGTGGAAAAGAATTTTGTCTTTTTATTAATGTAGTTTCAAAAATTCAGGAATTTTGTAACCACTAATAACTTCTCTTTTTTTTTGCATGTTTTGTAGTGCATTTCGTTTCAGATGGGAATTCAAGAATGATATTTTAATAATATTTCTCTTTCAGACTTTCCCCCCCTTTTTTTTTTGGAAAGGGGGTGGGGGTAGTTATTTTGGTCTGTCATAATGAGCACAGAGATAGATAGAAATAAGCATATTTAGTGCATACCCTGAACATGCTGAAGAGACCAAATGCAGCACAATACAACATGTCAGACTCATAAAAAGGGGGAGGGACAGTTATAACTAGCCTTAAAACTAGAAGGAATGATATAAAAATATTAAGATGTGGTATGATTGCAAATGAGACAATTCTCAGTAAGAGATCAAATGAAATAGAAATTTTAAAAAACCATAGGTCATGCATCATACAGCATTCAACAATGAGCAAAACCAATACCACATTGCAGGCGCGGATCCAGAGGGGGGGGTTCCGGGGGTTGGAACCCCCCTTTTTTTTTGGACGATCAATGCATTTGAATGGGGACATGTAATTGGAACCCCCCCCTTTGTCCTGGGTTAGGAACCCCCCCTTTTTAAAATGGCTGGATCCGCCCCTGCATTGTCAGCTAAATATGTCTGTTCAGTAGATTCAAATTAGTGACATATTATGTAATAAAGAACACAGTATAGCATGTCATTGTTAATATAATCCTCTCAAAGTCTAAAAAAGTTGTTTTATTTAACACATATCATCAAAGATCTAATATCTAATATCAAAAACTTCTTTTCTATAGGAATCATGAAACTCTTAAGAAAGCCGCTTTAGTTCCTAAACAAAAGTTTCCACCCATATCATTAAATTTTTATATTTCCACCTGTCTGGATGATGTTTTTGGGTATTAGCCAAACCCTTATTGCATATACCATTGTAAAATTATATAACAATTTACAAAGACACTAAATCTAATTACAAAAACATTGCAAGTTTTTACATAAAAGTATACTGAACACTTGGAAAAACCCATAGAAAACCCACTTAATTGATGCAACGCAGAAACCTTCAAAATGCCAATCAAAGAAAAAAACATAAACAATGTTGATATGATGAAATTAGGATATTTAGAACAGTTAAACACCAGGTACAGATATACTCAGCACATGGAAAAACCCACAAAAACACATTTAACTGATGCAGCTCAAAAACATTCAAAACGTCAATTAACGAAAAACACATAAACATAACTGATATGATGCACATGAAAATTGAGAACATGTGATACATCGATTTCATGATTGAGTTTTAGAAATTTGAAAGATGTGGGTGTGCACCAAGAATGTGCACACTGAAGCATTTTCGTACCATTTGGTTTCCCCCCAACTGCAAAAAAAGTTGATTCGGGGGCAATTAATCTTTTAATATACCCAGAAGGCGTTTAGGTTCAGAGATTTGTTGGTAGTGCGGGGCAGGTCCTCCTGAGAATAAAAAATCAGACAACATCATTTTGACACAAAATTGGCTGCAATTTAAATTTTTAATTTTGTTTTTAGAGAAGGTAAGCACCAGGTGTACATGTGTACCCCTGCCTAATCTGAAGCTGACAAGGTCACCCTTTGAGATATGCTGTTAGGTTTTGCAGCTAAAAACTACCTAATTACAAGGGTTTGGGACCAGGCTGCACCGTTGGCCACTAGTCTGATGTCCCATACTAGTAAGTACTTGGAAAACTTTATTTAAACACAAAAAAGAAATGTTGGAAAATTGGTCTTCAGTCTGGAAGTTGGAAAAGAATGTGGTGCAGACTATGGAATACCGCAACACCACAAAATACTGTGTTAACAAGTGCCCCCTTCTGACAATCATTCATATTTATTCAGTATAATTTTATTCCTCATCTGGAATCTCAATTACCGCCTTCCCTTAACTGATTACGATCTAATTGTTCAGACATGAAAAGCAAAGTGCACTGCCCTTAGACAATTCTCGGCAAGATACTGGAATTTCTAGAAAAAAATCTTATCAAAATTATGCAATCCTACTTTGAAAATCAAAACACCGCTAACCAATACCTCAATAACATGCCTAGCAAAATAATAAATTTTAAGTGTAATTGATTTTTAATATATTTATAATCAAGAGCGCATGCATCTCCGTTTCTGCTATTAAAATTTTTTGCTCATTTTATATGACAACCTATCTGCATTGAGTTAACAAACCGAATTTCCCAGACATATCATTATTTCAAAGAGAAGTACTGTACTATGATAATGCTTTAATTATTACATGTAATATTTCAGCATCATTATTAATGCAATTCGAAATTTCTTTGAAATTTAATGCAACACAATTTTGCTAAGTGACCTTAAAGTGAACTGATAGGTACACATTTAGGGGGAAGATATGTGAATTCAATGAATTTGGTTTTTTTTTTTCATTCTTTTCTTACTTAGTATCTATTTACATATACAGTGAACATATTTATCAGAGCAACATAATGACAAAATGTTTTAGTGAATTCTTAATTCAGAAAGCTCTCAAATATCAGAGAAAATATTTAAGACAAGAATTTAATCAAATTGGGCCAACATATATTTTTGATTAATACCCGTCCTATTAAAGGATCCTATTGGAAACCATAACTTTGGATTCAAACCAATCTTTGAAAATGTTTTAACCTTTTTTTTTAATTTTCAAATCCCAAAATTCTCTTGACAAATACAAAACCATCATTTAGCTTATTTAAAGCCTCAGCCTCATGAACATAAACTAAAAGCGAATCTTAAACTTAAGGGGTTTAAAAAACATCTCAAATTCCAAAAAAAATAATTGTGAACAAATATTATGGAAGAATGTGAAACAAAAACAAAATTCTTTAGTTAACCAAGCTGAGAATCTTTTACCCTCTTAAAACTCAAAAAAATGTTTTATGATTTTTCTCTTAAAGTTAACCTTATGGACCCCCTAGTCGTATAAATTTGGTTAATTGGTGCATCAAAGAAGACATAAGTACCCCCTCTTCAAAATTAAGACTTCTGTGTTTGTTTCAAGTACATTTACTTCCAATCCATGAATTGATGATTTACAACATAAGAGTACTGTAGAGTGTTCATTTTTTTATATTTTTTTTGCTAGTTTAAAATTATTGTGAATATATCTAGTGCAAAGTCAATTTACGGTATCTGACTTTCCTATTTTTCTTGCCCTTCATTCTGATCTTTCTTTATATCTAATAACATGAAAGAATATTTTTGGGACTTTAACCAAATCATTTTTGTCAGAATCAATTTTTCGCAACTGAGAAAAAATTGTGTTTTTTCATATGCATGGTTTTGACAGAGCCAATAGGGACTGTAACTTGAATACCTAAATTTGGGGTTCCCTTTAACACACAAAATCCACAAAAATTGGTACCCCAGGAATAATAATGACTGCACATATGGTGTAAATATGTCCTTTGTGAAATTCCCAAATTTAAAGTAATACATAGAGTAGCTGTCCTGTAAGATGATTAGCCTGCTGTCATTTTTAAGGACCTTTCAAATTTGAACCCCCACTAAACTTCAAGGGCTTCTCAATCATTTGGACCCTGAGCAAAAATCACATTAAAAAAATAAAACTCCTAGTTTTTTTGGGAGGGATAACAAAATTGAAAGTGACTAAAAAAATTAATTTAAACTCTGCCTGCATTATCCATTAACATTCCCAGGATACCTTTAGTTTTCTTATCTGTATTTTTTTATCACTTTTTCTCCAAAATATTACCAATTTCTCCGTCAATTAAATAACCCTATCACAGATAAAAAAAATCCCCCTTTTGTTTCTTGTATTGTTTGATGAATTAGCTCACTGTATGAAGGATTAGCTGACTCCTAACAAATTATCTTTATGGATTAAAACTGTCCCATGATGCATTGCTAAGCTTTGACCCCTAAAATGTTGTGGTGACCTGAAGAAGTAATCATCATTCAACAAATTCCCACACTTTGTTCCCTATACATATATTGCATTCAAATAAGAAGTCAACACTGGTCAATTACAATTGCATAAAACACCAATTACACTTAGTTTAAATTTACCATTGAAAGTTAATCATGTAATTACATATCAGCATACCAAGATAAACCTGTCTCGATGAGCTTTGAACCTCTAATTAAGATTGAACAATTCTTTTTTATTTGTTAATTCAATGATTAAAAGATGTTATAAGTAGTGGTAGGTAAATTTAGAAATTAATGCGATGTTTTTATAATTGCAAAAACTGTGACAAGATTATAATCGCAATATTCAACTCGCATTTTGAACTTTTTTAATAAGAATTAAACAGGACTTTTCTCAATATCGCAAAAATTAAAAATCGCATTTTAGTCTTGAATTATTACAAAATCGCAATAATAAATGCACAAAATAATTTCTGAATTTACAGTATACAATTCCTTGGTTGTTTCAAGTTTTTTTTTAACATGCCTACAGCTTAGCATGAGAGGGGGTAGGAGGGGTCCTGATCCCGAAATCCCGGGCTTAAAAACACGAAATCCCTGGGTCCCGAAATTCGAAAAAAAGAATTCCCGGAGTCCCAAAGGGTCAATCCCAAAATTCAGAGCATAAAAACACCCGATCCCGGAGTCCCGATAAAGGTCCTATCCCCCCTTAGCATTCTCTCTACACAAGTCAATGAATTTTACTTAATGGACAATAGAGAATTAAGTAAACTTTGACAACTTTGGCAAAGAAAAGAAACCAAATAAATACAAATTTGTAACTTTCAATTTACATTAGAACACATTATAGTCAAGGAAAAAATATTTAGTGTTTAAAATCAAGGCCAGTATCATGTAGTACCTGCATTTCTGTGCACACACTAGGTACAACTGCACTCGAATATGTCACAACCACAGGTGAATAAAACATTCTGAAGTTAATTAATTACTTATCGTTTACATGGATTTTATGGAAATTAGATAATTACCTGAGTATCAAAAGATTTTCAAAGGAAATGCATCTTAGCGTAATCATCTTTAAGTATGTCTATAATTTAAAGTATATAAATATTGCAATGCAGTTTGTCTTAATCACAGCACTTAAAGAAGCCTGCTGCAGCATAAAGTGTTTTGTGCAATTTTACATTATATATAAATGCACAATTTCTGCATATAACTTTACTTACAAGTTAAAGCATATACTTAGTGGTTGTGCAGTACTTTTTAAATAATTTCATTTCATGAGAGTAAATAATGATCATTATGCAAAATAATTTCAGAAAGAGGGCAACATATCTCAAAATATAAACATAAGCTGATCAATGTGATGGTATTTTACAACTCATATATTGAATTCATATGAATGACAAAGATTTCATAATTTGCATTTGATATTTTTGACTTTCCCTTCTCTAAACCTATCACTCTTCTAACCGATTATCTCCCTTACCAGTCACTATCTGTCTTACTTAGGATGCAGACCTTGGTTAAGGGAGACAACTCTTTTCCTAACTGATTTATTATCTCCCTTCTCTGTCAATATCTGTCTTACTTAGGATGTAGACCTTGGTTAAGGGAGACAACTCTTTTCCTAACTGATTTATTATCTCCCTTCTCTGTCACTATCTGCCTTACTTAGAATGTAGACCTTGGCTAAGGGTGACAACTCTTTTCCTAACTGATTTATTATCTCCCTTCTCTGTCACGATCTACCTTACTAAGGATGTAAACCTTGGTTAAGGGAGACAACTCCTCTTGTAAATACTCCTTGAACTTGTAAAAGTATGGTTAGCAATATATGATGATACAGACTTATATCAATATGTTTTCCTTTGAAACATAAGAATAGTATGTATAAGTATGGTTGGATTAAACGTACCAATGACCCTTAAGAGTTTGGTTCCGTTACCGTGATCTACCTCCTTGATTCATGAAATATTTGATACATTTGATCCATTATTCTTAGACAGAAAAAGTGGTTATAATTAAACAAATATTAATTTCCATACTCTTATTTCCTTTCCTCCTTAAATTTTTCACCACATTTTAAGTCCCTTCTTCCTGTTTTTTTCGGATGCACTATTGACGAATCCCCTGTACATGATGGTCTGTATGGGGCTTAACAGAAGAGAATAATAGGGACGAAAAATAGAATACTGAATGAAAATAAATAAAGAGTAGACATAAATAGGCTATAAAATCATTTATTAAGGTATTAGAAATATAATGGAGTGTGAAACTTATATCAAAGTACAGAAAATAAGACAACTATATATAACTAAAAATAAAGTTAAGATAAATATGGCATAATTTTTTTTTTATAGAAATGAAAACCCCGCAACTCAGACCCTCATGGTTCTATTATAAGAAAAATTATGTGTCTAAAAAGGTTTCTTGGTGTAATATGAAAAGTATCCAAAATCTTACGTTTACAGTAGCAGTTTTAACAATATGGTACCCCGGGTTAAAACAAACATTCCTTGAACACTGTCAAAAACCCATTTTTGTTTAAATTGTCCGGCTTAAAGTATGTTCAACATTTTTTCATTACCCAACATTTTGTACCTTAAATGTAAACAATCTACAAACGTAATCTCTCCAGACTTAAAGACAAATTTTATTGGCCTACATGCGCAAATATAGGACTGTCTAGGTAAACAGCATTTTTCCTATTCAAACAATTAGTCTTTTTTTTATTTGTAATTGTGACAGATATATTTGCATAACTGTGCAACGTAAACAAAAACCGTAAGTCATACATCACTATCTAAGTCTGGACCACCGAGAGGTCACAAAGTACAAATTGAATGACTACCGAAGTATGCGGTAACATTTGACAAAATCGTATTAATTCTCTCCTCACGAGTTTTCAAGATTTTCACACCAGTATGCTGTACTACTTAAAATTTTTATCTCATTGAGAAATTTTGTCATGTCTAGGAGTTACGCTACTCCTATTAATATCGTCATTCAAATCTCATCATTTTTTTTTAATTTCGAATTCAACATGTAATAAGCTCTAGTAAAAATTTGCATCTTTAGATTACAACAAAAATGTCTGGCATTTTAAATTTACATCTCTTAATTAACCTAATTAATCAAAACATAAAAATATATATGATTTAGGAGTTAGAAGCTTGATGCATGAGTTATTTTTCCTTTAAAATATTTGTTAAATTAGTTGAGTATTATATAATAACATAATGTTAATTTATATAATATTTTCCTTTTCTATTCTTTTATCTATGCTTTTGTTTATTAAATTCAAATAAATACAAATCGTTTTATCTCTCATTCAAAATTAAAGTCAGTAAGTGAATTACTTCTAGGTAGGGGAGATAACCTCTTATTCAAAACTATAAATTCAAAATTTCAGGATATCTTTTCCTGAAATTTGTTTTGAGGGGACATCTGTCCACATTTGACAGCTTTTTTTAATAAATTTTTACTACAAAATCTTGATTCAAAATAGCCAGATGGAAATCATAAAGACATAACTATTAATGACCATACATGGGGTCTATAACAAAACATCTGCCCGATTATGAATTATCCCCCCTGTCTTCACTCTTTAACTTCATCTGCTGAAGCTTTTTCTACTGTTTAACAGTGTCTTATGGCTTAAATATGCCAATTAATTCAATATGAAGTCTTTTTTGAGTGTAATCCTTCATATGAGGCTTTTGTTGAACAAAAATTTAACAAACTTGACTGTGAATTAAAATCTCTCTATTCTTTTTTACAGACTTGTTACTATAAAATAATCTCTTCAGTAATAATATAATTCTAAATAAAACACAGCAGCATCTCTCTATACAATTTGTCAAGTCATTATTTGAAATGGTCAGAGAAAATAAATAAAGGATAATTACAGATTTTTCTTTTTCTTTCTTTATACACTTTATGGTATTTTTTTACACTAGCTTTTTCTGTTCATTTTATTGCATCTAAAACATCAGTGTTCTTTGGCAAAAACTTTAGGTAGCATATTAAAAATCATTTTAAATCCAATTTAAATCATAAAACCTTTAAATTTCAATATTTTAAATTCACAGCATTTAACAATTTAAGAGTCTGAAGCACTTCCTATTTTTTTTCAATATTTATTCAAACAAACTTTACAAACATGATGTTTGACCCTAATATCAATTGATCTTTAAAGATCAGAATGTCCCAAGAATAATACGGATATGTAAATCTAGTGGGCGTTAAATGTCCATTCATGATCTAAAAAAAACCTCAGGTGATCTCACGATTTTAATAAATCCTCAGACGATATTTGGTTTAATGAACAATGCAGACTATCGAAATCTTACGAGGTCAGGTGACAAGAATGTTCAGATACTGTTGTCAAAGTGCTAGAGAAACAACACACTATTTACATCGACCGTACGATACTCGTATGGGTACCGTAATGGAGGTTATCCCCAAGGGATATTACTAATATCATTGAAAAAAGTATTGTTGACATATGGATAAACAAATGCTAAATATTATGTGATCTCAAAGTTCAAAACATTTTGGAAAGTATTTGGATATCTTTAGTGTTTTCATAATAATAATAATAATTTTATTTGCAAAATACACCCATATTGGTCAAGCAAGCACAAATACAAACATATATAATACAGAAAGTGTTTTCAAACATTAATGTTTACTCCAATTCTCAAATATTGAGAAAGAGTAAAGTCTCTGAGTACAACTGTTACAACACCCACACTGTTAAAATTGAACTGTTTAAACCTACAGTAAAACAAGGGAAATAACTCCCTAGTAATATTCATAGAAAACACCATTTGTATTGTAAGTCAGAAACTGTTCTTGACCTATAGTACCATGTTGTTAAGCCTTGAGATTTCCCCATAAAATACAGCAAAAAACAGAAACTATTGTTGACCTATAGCACCATGTTGTTAAGTCTTGAGAATTCCCCATAAAATACAGCAAAAACAGAAACTATTCTTGACCTATAGCACCATGTTGTTAATCCTTGAGAATTCCCCATAAAATACAGCAAAAAACAGAAACTGTTCTTGGCCTATAGCACCATGTTGTTAAGCCTTGAGAATTCCCCATAAAATACAGCAAAAACAGAAACTGTTCTTGACCTATAGCACCATGTTGTTAAGTCTTGAGAATTCCCCATAAAATACAGCAAAAAACAGAAACTATTCTTGACCTATAGCACCATGTTGTTAAGCCTTGAGAATTCCCCATAAAATACAGCAAAAGAAGAAACTGTTCTTGACCTATAGCACCATGTTGTTAAGCCTTGAGAATTCCCCATAAAATACAGCAAAAGAAGAAACTGTTCTTGACCTATAGCACCATGCTGTTAAGCCTTAAGAATTCCCCATAAAATACAGCAAAGATACAATACACTACGGTATTTACATCGACCGTTCGATACCCATATGGGTACCGTAGTGGAGGTCATCCCCTAGGGATATATTACTAATAACATTGAAAAAAGTATTGTTGACATATGGATAAACAAATGCTAAATTATGTGATGATAAATCCCCTCTCAAAGTTCAAAACATTTTGGAAAGTATTTGGATATCTTTAGTGTTTTCATAATAGTAATAATAATTTTATTTGCAAAATACACCCATATTGGTCAAGCAAACACAAATACAAACATATATAATACAGAAAGTGTTTTCAAACATTAATGTTTACTTCAATTCTCAAATATTGAGAAAGAGTAAACTGAGTACAACTGTTACAACACCCACACTGTTAAAATTGAACTGTATAAACCTACAGTAAAACAGGGGAAATAACTCCCTGGTAATATTCATAGAAAACACCATTTGTATTGTAAGTCAGAAACTGTTCTTGACATATAGCACCATGTTGTCAAGCCTTGAGAATTCCCCATAAAATACAGCAAAAAAGGAAACTGTTCCTGATCTATAGCACCATGTTGTTAAGCCTTGAGAATTCCCCATAAAATACAGCAAAAACAGAAACTGTTCTTAACCTATAGCACCATGTTGTTAAGCCTTGAGAATTCCCCATAAAATACAGCAAAAAACAGAAACTATTCTTGACCTATAGCACCATGTTGTTAAGCCTTGAGAATTCCCCATAAAATACAGCAAAAACAGAAACTATTCTTGACCTAGAGCACCATGTTGTTAAGCCTTGAGAATTCCCCATAAAATACAGCAAAAACAGAAACTGTTCTTGACCTATAGCACCATGTTGTTAAGCCTTGAGAATTCTCCATAAAATACAGCAAAAACAGAAACTGTTCTTGACCTATAGCACCATGTTGTTTAGCCTTGAGAATTCCCCATAAAATACAGCAAAAACAGAAACTATTCTTGACCTGTAAAAGCTTGGATTTCCCCATAAAATACAGCATATAACCTGATTAAACAGTGTTATACATATTACTTCTTGCACTTAAAAGATAAATGATTTTGTACCTATAAACAGGAGTATTATGTAATCAGCTTTTTTCACTTCTTCAAAGGAAATATGTTTTGTAAATTTAAGTTTTACAAACAATGTAATGTTTTATTCTTACGAGGGTCTGAAACATTTTATGCATTGGTTGAGTTTTTTCTACTTGAAATATGGTTTGTGATGCCTGTCACAATACCTTTAAAGGGAGTCTCATTCGGGGGTTCCGATCCCGGATCCCGCTTACTGATTTGTCCGATTCATGTATCCCGCTTACACTATGTACGTAAGCAATTCTCATTTTTTTGTCATTTCCCGGGTCCCGCTAGACCTCATTTCCCGTTTTCCCGACACAATAATTTGACTTTCACGTGTCACGCTTACAAAAAATCGACAATCCCGCGTCACGCTTAGACCCCAATGAGACCCACTTTAAACCTTTTGACACATCAAACAGATATCTTCCTCCTTTAGGTTCATTGAGAGGGGGGGATTATTCAAGAAAACCTTTTGATGCTTCAATCAGAAATCTTCCTCTTTTTAGTTCCACTGGGAGGGAGGGTGTTATCCATTAAAACCTTCTGTTGCTTCAAACAAAAGTCTTCTTCTTTCTAGTTTCACTGGGAAGGGAGGGAGGTTGTTGTTTATGAAAACCCTTTGACTTTAAACAGAAATCTCCCTCTTTCAGGTTCACTGGGAAGGGAGAGGGGTTCTTGTTCATGAAAACCTTTTGATGCTTCAAACAGAAATCTCCCTTTCCAAGTTCACTGGGAGGGGGGTTATTCATGAAAACCTTTTAATGCTTCAAAAAGAAAATCACCCTCTTGTAAGTTCACTGGGAGGGGAAGATTATTCAATAAAACCTTTTGACCCTTCAAACAGAAAGCCCCCTCTTTCAAGTTCCACTGGGAAGGGAGGAGTGTATTGTTGTTCTGGAAAACCTTTTGACTTCAAACAGCAATCTTCCCCTTTCAAGTTCACTGGTAGGGGAGGATTATTCAAGAAAGTCTTTGACGATTCAAACAAAACTCTTCCTCTTTCAAGTTCCACTGGGAAGGGAAGGCGGTTGTTGTTCATGGAAACCTTTTGATCCTTCAAACAGATAAATTTCCCTTTTTCCAGATCCACATGTTAGGGGTAGGTTAATTATGAATGACAACAATTTTTCATTCTAAGCTTTGTACTAAGATTCCAGGTACATATATTTTTGCTATGTCAGCACACAAAATGATAATTTAATTATTCAAACATGTATTTAATTAATTAAAACAACATTCATCATGAACTAGAATGTCTTTAATATGCATTTATAAGCATTGTATTTTGCATTGCTGTGAAAAACAAACATAGAAAATACCATCTGAACAACTTATCTGATATAAGGAGGTAAAAATAGGAAGACACTTTTTGGGAGATTGTAAACTCCCTTGCAGGTGACAGTACCAAAGGGAATATTTGGAATATTTGAAGGAAAATGAATCCCACTAAGAACTAGTGTGTTCCCAGTTCTGTCTTTAACATCACACTCACTGTGTGGAACAAGGGTCATTGAAAATCATGTTTGATACTGTCAAGCATGATTGGCCACAGGCTTAGTTCTCACATTGTAAGTTTAAGGAATTTCTTTCATCAGTTTTTAGATTGATACCTTAAGATACACTGCTTGTTTTAGACGGAAAGCTTGACTTCAATTGAATGAATTCATACAGAGCATGTCTGTTCACCAACCTTGGAAGTCTAATAACTCTTATGGAATCAATGTAAATCTCTAGTAATTTAAGGGAATGCAGTCTCAATCCACCTTCTTCCCTTAATGAGGGAAAAATTAAGTTCTAACCTGCTAAATACAGAATTATGGCAAAATTGATATAAATATACTCCTGCTGTTCCACTTATCATTTCAGCATTAGAACAATTTATCATAATACCGTAGCTAGCTGTGTATAGTACGCAGTTATGTATAATAAGCACCCCCTTTTCCTCCCTCCTAAATTGTCTAAGCCATATAGATTATTTACATATCAGCTCAAAAGGACAAAATCTGAAAAGCATATCATTAATTTATTTAATGCAAAGGGCAGTAACTACCTAGTTTAAAACCTGGAGCATTGATTTCAGTTTGCTGTGTTAGTTAAATCTGCACAAAAAAGGCTATTTCGAAGCTAGTGCTCTGTTAATAATTTGGACAAAAAAATCCTTTTAAAAATCAGACAAAAAGGTCTTTATATCAATTTAATATTTAATATTTTGTTACTAAATATAAGTACACTTTTGTAAATTAAATTACATGCTGTGATACTGACACTATTTTTGAATTTTTTTCTTGGTTAAGAGACATTTTTTTGCTGTTTTTTAATTAATTTTAGCTATATCAAATTTAAGCCATTGTGAAGATATTTAAATATAATTTTTTCAGTGAGCCTGATTTAATTCTCTGCAAAAACAAACCCTCTTATATGGCAGTTATCAGACTAAATTACATCAGTAGCAGCTAATTATTTCAGAAATGATGTTTTTCTGAGTGTGCATTATTATCACAGAAATCAGACCATTTGGGTTTTTTTTCCTTCTTTTTTTCCAGCTAGATGGTACAGATAATATATGCCCAAAGTGGCCATTGGGAAAATTGACATGATTGAAAAGAAAAATATTTGTTCTTTATAAAAATTTCAAGTTCCTAAAATACCAGAAAATGGTATGGTTGAGTTTTGGTGCTTAATTCCAATTTTGGTGTAAAAAACCAGCGAGTCTCACGGGTGAGAACCACCAACCATTAGTAGGAAAACTGGCAATCCTTATCAATTAAGGAGTTAGACCTAGGTTAAGGGAAATAACTCTTAAAATCATCAGTACGTTTGTGTCAACTATTTTCAAAAATATATTCTAAGCTTCTATTATGTTACATAGATTATTTTCAATCTGTTTCAGGTAAATGCTTAAAAAACATTGATAAACTTGAGTTTTACAAACGCTTAACTGATTTAAAGAGTTATCTCACTGAACCAAGGTCTACCCCCTTAAGTTAAAGAGTCGAACCAAGTAATGACATCTACATGTATGATAGGCAAAGTAGTTTTTAGCAATAGAAATTTTTGAAAAAATTTAATTCAGTCAAAAGACTTTCTGGTTTTACCGAAAATTTGAATTACTTCAGATCACCCGACTTTAACCTCAAAATAAATTGCTTTAAAGTGTTTACTTTGAATAATAAATAACCGATATTAAATTATTGCATTTTAATTGTAAATGCATGTAGCTGAGAGAACAGAATGTTGGGAGACCTAAAGTGCCCCCTACATAGAAACATGTACAATAAATTAAGATGTAGCCATAACTATGACATGTTTTATAGTGCACCTTTAATTACAACTGTTAATGAGCTTGCAGCGTACTTTTAAACAATGCACATGTAACATCGAAAATTGTACAACATTATTTGGTTATTGGTACAAGGGATTGTCTACAACTATTACAGAGCAACTGTAGTCTGTGTACATATATAGTTATAGTATCTATACTATTAAACGAGAAGACCTCATTTTGTGTGTCGCTTCTCTTCTTTCCGCGGGTGTGTTCTAGTACAGATGAAGGCTGCATCCAACAAAATACAATCAAATCTAACACAATGTAAAAGGGCACCTCTATCAATGGAAAACCTGCCTTGTCGGTCATTATATAAAGGTAACAATTTTTAGTAATGATGGAGCTTTAATAGTGTTCTATATGGATTAATATGTCGGTTGCAGCTTTCGGTTGAATTAGATTACTATAAACACACTTGCCAAAACCGTACACTATAAGGAACAAGTGTTTTTATTGCTTAATTCTTAATCTCAAAGGAACAACACCTAAAATAGATTGGGGCAAAACAAATACATTTGCTTATAGCCACTCAAGAATATGTTTAACAAGTGTAAAATCTTAAGAATATGATTATGCAATAAACTCAAAGCGGTAATGAAAATTCCTGGTTACGATTACAGTAAACATTTAACATAGACCATCTCAACCTAAGAAACTTCTGTTTCCGTGAATGTCAATGTACAAAAACACTCAAGTGACACGAGCCTAATATAGATAAATAGGGGTCATTGTCAATTTCTTCTCTAAATATTGTAATTGAATTTTATCAAAATACGAGTGAGCAAAAACTGGGAGGGACAGTCACAAGAATACCCCTCTGTATTATGATCTATAGGAGTGTTAAATGTTTATAACATATCTATTATCTAAGAGAACACATCTTCACAAATTCAAGGACATCTTGAATGTATTTAAAATTGTATTGAGGCCAAATAAAAAATATGCGTGGTTCACAGTTATCTGTAACCTACCCCACTTTTTAGTCTTAATAAAAGCCTACCCTATAAAATATTTTTTGGTAATTTTTCTGTTAAAAGTATCGGTCACTCAATGTAAAAAAAAAAAAAAAAAAAAAAAAAAAAAATCCCTACCAACCTCTATAGCTACCCTAATTTTTTTTAGATGTAACTTGAAACACATATACTATTTATTTGGCCTTATCATGAGGTAAAAGGGTCTACAGATGAAAGAATTTAAACAGTGCAGACAAACATTTCTGGGTGGAAGATGTTTGGTTAAAAAAACATTAATGTTTTGTATTTCTTTAAGTATTTAAAAGAATAACACAAATGTGGCAAATACTGTTTAGTGCATGTGAAGGGGAGACAGATTAGTCTATGAGAAATAAAATAAAAACACTGTAGATATAAAAAAGAAGAATGCTGTGAGTTGAGTAAATTGTAAACAGCAGAGAAATGTTCAATAAAAGATTTATTTATTTAAAAAAAAAAAAAAAAAAAAAAAAAATGTGGTATGATTGCCAATGAGACAACTCTCCACAAGAAACCAAATAACTCAGAAATTAACAGTGATTATAGATCACTGTACAGCCTACAACAATGAGCAAAGCCCATACTGCATTATTTAAGTCAGCTATAAAAGGCCCCCCCAAAAAGGTATGTTGAAAGGTAGAGTTAATAATTTTTTAGCCCGGCTAATTAAAAATTAGAAAGGGATGTATATTGTAAAATTCCTAACTTTACTACATAAATGGAACGATTTATGTCTCTTTTCTCCAGATCATATGTGTTTTTTTGGATGTCACAAACATGTATATATAATTGACCTGATAATCCCACCACATTGACATCGTCTAAACCTAGAGGTTTAAACTTCATACAATATCTTCTGTCCAAAATTGTTCAGTTAAGGTGGTACCTAACACCTGAACTAAAATTAATTTCGCTCGTTTAATTTTCTTTAAATTTTGACAAAGTATTCAGTTTGACCCTTTAACAAAAAAATAAAAATTTCAAAAACTTTGAACCAACCGTTTAATCAGAAAAATTACACTGGTTATATAGCAGTTCGACAAACACTTATTTTGATCATTAAGAAGCTTAATATTTCCTTTACAACACAACACAATTAAAACGTTTAGCTGATTTTACAGAGTTATCTCCCTGTAGTGTTAGGTACCACCTTAAAGCAGTTTGCACTGTATGATCATTTCTTAACATTTCTTTCAATACTAATTTCTATGGAACACCTAAAGGGCCATAGTTTGACAGATTTTACTAGATTTTGATTTTTGAAAAAAAAGTGACACAGATATAATACGTTATTCATTAGAAGAGTTGAATTACTGTGTAGAATGTAAATAGCTATTTGTGAATGATACATTTTCTTTTAACAGGGAATAAACTCATTTATGAAATATGAAACTTAAAATTAAAAAAAAAGGTGAAATATAAGTAGTTCCAAGTAGAAAACAAATGATTCATCATGTTCTCTGATTAGAATTTTTCATCCAATCAAAATGAAGAAAAACTGAACTAATTCAAATCTTAACATTCTTTAAAATATGTAGTTCCAAGTATAAAACAAATGATTAATGTTCTCTGATTGGAATTTTTCATCCAATCAAAATGAAGGAAAATTGAAATAATTTGAATTTCAATATTCTCTTGACAACCCTTAAAAATTCCAAAAGAGTGTGTCTCATTGGGGTCCAAGCATGAGGGGGG
Source organism: Mytilus edulis (assembly GCA_019925275.1). Lineage (NCBI taxonomy): Eukaryota > Metazoa > Mollusca > Bivalvia > Mytilida > Mytilidae > Mytilus > Mytilus edulis. The sequence goes on along the minus strand of CM034358.1, from coordinate 35,858,289 downwards.
GGCATTTTTATGTGAAAAATTATTAAGCTTGCAAAAAGTCAAGTCAGGCCGGACATATTAAATCACAAACGTTATCATTACAATGATATGTGGGATACCGGAATCTGACCAAACAATAAGCCGGATCTGGAATCAGATCCCCCAATGAGGCCCCCCAAAGAGAACAAGCCACAAACCACAACCACACATGACTATGAGTCCACACTTCAGTGAAAGTTTATGAACTTGATCCTAATTTATTTGAACAGCGTTCAACAGACAAACATGTATTATAATTTAAAGAATTTTTACATACGAAAGCCAATCCCCTCAGACAACCAATTAATGAGCTAAACTTCCACATTTAAATTTGATTGAGAAATTCCTATGCAACTTAGAACATCTTTAACCACATGAAAAGCCGATTCATAATGTACACTGATTTTGCTCTTTTCAAATTTCAATAGCAGCTGTCACAACTGACTACATTTATAATATTAATGTGCACTTTTCCCAGTTTTGGGACTAATTTGAATTTCATTGATAATTACCAGACTAAATTTAACACTTAACACCATTTTTTGTCCTTAAATTACGCATAAATCATTTCTAAATACATACTGCACTTTTATGCAGATTTTTTTCAACTCCCCCGGGAGCCTCAATTTTTCCCATAAATCATAGCTACCCCAGACAGGATAATATATGCAGGTATTTTCTTATAAGGTAAACTAGGTACATACAACACTTTAAAGAGCCATATTCTGCATTAATAAAGAGTTTTGTTTAAAAATTGTGGTCTTAAGGCCAGGACAAGATGATTATTTGAATGTCATGACTCTTAACACTATACACCTGAAACCTTTTACATGTATGAGTCATGGTACAGCAGGCACATTCTGGCCTAAAGCTGATATTGACCATTATATGGAAAGCTGAAAGTGGGAAAATGAACTTGGTGGGGGTTTCATAGGGGGTAACTTGATCCCGGATACTTCTTATCATTGTAATAATAACACTTGTAAATTTAATGTGTCAAGTTTTTAAAAAATCGCCAAATCCAGCTTCAAGCTAATAAACTCAAGTTAGACCTTGATGGGTCAACAATTTATTTGGAAATTACTGATGTGACCAAGGAGGTGTGGGATATAACACAAGGAGGTGTGGGATAAAACACAAGGAGGTGTGGGATATAACACCAATGAGACAGCAACCCTATTATAACACATGCATTAATAAATATACTAAAAAACATGAAACAGACAGTAACCCAACATGAAATAAGGAATCTAGAGGTCAAGAGATTTCACCAATAAAAAAGTTTTTTGAATACCACAATTTGACATTCTGTGGTAAAGTGTGGGGGTGGGGGGTGATTTTTTTGCTGATTGACTATTCAATTTCATCTGTTGCTTAACTAATTCAGGTTACCAGTTATATTTGTTTGTGGCTTTAATTTTTTTTCACTTTTGTACACAACAATTTCCTGTATTTATTTTCAGCTTGTATTTGTCAAGATTATTTATTTTCAGTTCTTTATTAAAGCAGGCCAGAATGTTCATTTTCAAAATCCTTCTGTGTTTCATAATATGTTCTCTTATATTGCAACTTTCCGTGTGAAAATCTCAGAAGCTATAAATATCTCAGGAACAATATATGTCATGTGTTGTATCAATATTTTCTTGACTCATATATTTCAACCATTGAATTATTTTCAATGTCAATAAAAAACAAACAAGTCTGGCCTATCAAATAAAAGTTTGAATTCTTTCTAATATTGACATGGGTCCTGAGTTAATATACACAGAATAGTTTATCTTGTCTTTTAAATGGAAATTATGCAGAATGAGGAGCACAGTGCTTTTTTTATTCCCAGGAACTGAAGCGTGAAGACATAAATCGAAATTCCATCATAGCCGATTAAAACTTTGAAAAGACGTCTTTTCATATGGTTATCTTGTCTTTGTAATAAATATTTAAAATTTAAAGTTATGCAATAATGAGCAAAAAATACATAAAAATTAAATACTTTATAGAATAACTAACGGTTGAATTGTTGGAAATATAAATTGGAAAAAGTTAAAGGTTACAAGTGCCAAAATCTTCTCTGAAGGTGAACTGGTAAAAAATATGGCAGGGAAGTGGGTCATTTAGGTCAGGAATGAAATCAAACGATTCCTTTAAATCAAGGCAATAAAAAAGTAACTTTACAGAATTTTTTGGGGTTTGTTTTGTGTCCTTATGTTGCTGTATAAATGACGTTCATACATGTGATGGACTGTGAAACTCAGATCAGGAGATTTGGAAATTTTGGTCAGGAGATTAGGACTCAGATCAGGAGGTTTTTTATCGACATAAATTTTGTCGTAAATGTAACCGTATGATGTAGAAATTGTGTTTTTTTCTTCAAATTTCCATCAAATTGTAATATGTTTATAGTATTCTTAATTTGCCTTTCTATTTGAATGAAAATAAAATGTTTTGTTTTTGAGAATTGATTGTTCACTGCTTGCAAATAAATCATTATATTTATTAATCTTATCTGTATAGATTTGTATTCATGTCTCCATCCCCTTATCATTGCCGTTATATATCCTAATCTTATTTACACATTCATTCATCTAAGGTAACCAATTACTATCAAATTTGGCAATAAGATGAAAATACTATTATGTAGACTTTTTGTCTTTTTTTGAGGACTTTTATATCAAATGAGAAAATTAATATCATATAAAGAAGACAGTAGAATTATATAATATTTCTAAACCTAGAAAGAAAAAAAAATATTCAATTCATTTCTAAAGCACTTTTACTGTATTACTAAAGAGCTTTATTTAAACACTTGTAAGACCCAATGTTTCTTTAGTTCAAACACAGTAATTCAGATTTATTAATTTTGAAAAACCAAGTATTTTTATCTTTTTATCTTTTCGATAAACTGTATCTTGGTCTACTTAACAAATTATTGTGTGAATAACGGAACCAGTACAAGATAAAAAGTCTTTTATTTATTTAGGAAGTTATAAGAATTTAAAATGTCTGATTTCAAGGACGGTGAATGAAACATTTTGTTTTGGTTCATTTTTTTAATATGATGATGGAAGGCTGTTTAAAGCTGTGCATTATAACTCATCCAATTGGGCCTTAAATCTGAAGCCTTGTGCACGATAGGAGCCATTGGTATCTGAAGGTTAAAGAACTCTTGCAACGACTCTTGAAGGGTCAATAGATCACCATCACCCTGACCCGTCCCGGCCCAGTCCGGCCTGTTGCAAGATCGACAACTTAACATTCTGAACAAATTCAACAAACTTACATTTTCCAGTGGCATTTGTTTGGCCTATTTTTAACCAGTATTGGGTCCATTGTTCGGTTAGTCTGTTTACCTCATAATGATGCTCATAAGTTTTTTACACTATCACAAATATCTTTATGAATGACCTTATTATCAATACTCTTTAAATATTTATTCTAATTTGACATAATTTCTTCATTTCCATTCATCTTGTTTTTATTAACACATATTTTATAGAACAGCTGGATCTTTAGTGCAACAGAAGTAGATATAGGTGAATGCATAAAAAAATCCAAAAGATGTTAATGATCTTAAATTAGACTTCAAATGCATCAATATTGACCGAGATTGCAAGTTATGTGAGCGCAGTCTGCGAAATCAAATGCTTCTGTTTCTTGTGTTTCAAATGTGTGAAAACAGCTGTAACATTGTCATCCCCAGTCAAAAAGACATCTTGAACTTGCAGGAGGTGAAATTTCTTTTGCTACTTGATAGGAAGAATAATAATCAAATGTCTGTTCTTTGGGTCAGAGTCTCCAGAGGACAAAGAGGTCCCCCCCCCCCCTAATATTTTTTGACAGTATATGTTTTTTTAGAATTTAACTCTTTTTTTTTAGTCACCCGTGTCTTTCCTCTAATATGGAATCATGCTTCCTTAAAAGGGTATGTATTCCACCCATATGTCCACATACAAAAGCCTTAGTTGTCATACAAAAAGAAGGTTCCCAAGATCCAGAACCAACCCCCTGTATTGGCCGCTGTAATTATGCATATCAGGATAAGAAGATATTTATATGATATTGAGTAATACAATTATAATGAACCCAGGCGCTGATCCATAGGGGGGGGGTTCCGGGGTTGGAACCCCCCTTTTTTTTGGACGATCAATGCATTTGAATGGGACATGTAATTGGAACCCCCTTTGTCCCTGGGTTAGGAACCCCCCCCTTTTTAAAATGGCTGATCTGCCCTGGAACCTAATGCCTTGTCAAAAGTTTATGTTAAAACTATCAAAGTTACTTAATCTCTAAACAAAAACAAGATAATCTGATAAAAAATACTGCACTGAATCTGAACTTCTAAATGTAAATATTACAGGAATATTTAAACGCATTTCTCAAAATGGAGCAAGCTGTAAGTAATTTGATCAAAAATACTGCACTCAATCTTACTTCTTAGTGTCAATATAACAGGAATTTTTAAACACATTATTCAAAATGGAGGAGAATTCTATCCTAACAGAAAACACACTGTAATATCAATAAAATGATACTAAAATAATCTAAAACTCCTAAATCTTCTCCATGAGAATACATAATTTTCCTCCCCATCGCCAAAGAACTGTTACATTCTTACAAATTTGTTTAATTAAGATACATTGTATCTTGGCGGGGATTTAGTAAGATCTGTCAAAATGTCTTTGAGTTATGTAGTTATGTCTCGTTACATTTATGTTTCAATGTAGTATTGTCGATTACATTTACATGTATGTTTGAATAATACTGATGGTATTAAATAATATTATATCAGTTATTTGAACAGGGGTGGGGTAATATGTAGATTATTTTGTTGTATCCTTTTCAAATAATGGCAGAAACTAAAATTTACAATGCAATAAATTTCATTCTATCTTTTTCTAAATCCATAAGGACTCTGGTTATTACCTCAAATTGCAGAATGCATTTATAGAAACATGTAACATTTCACATTTCATGAACTTTTTAAAATTATTTATCTGAAAACTTAAAATACTGCATATTATATATTATCATGAAGAATTTAAAACTGACATGAGCTTATAATGCTTCTTTCTTATTCATCCTGATATCATGTTATATTTGCTTCTGGATGTTAAACACCTATCCATCTATCTTCTTTGATACCAATTAATTGATTATAAAAAACGTTATGTAAGTCAGTTGCAATAAAACATTATGACACAATGATATCCAAAATGCCTAAAATAAATCTGAAACATCCATGACTCAAATTGCACTAGGAATCTTCTGCTATTAGTTTTCATAAATCATGAACATTTTATTAGTTTTAATCAACCCATTTGTTTGTGACAATTAGAGTAAATGTTCCTTGAAAAATGCAGCCATTATGTATGATAATGTTTCGGCCCTTAATGCATAATGCTGAATTAATACTTTAAATATATAATATGACAAAAAGAATTTTCATATATGCATCACTGCATTTGTTAAACAACAAAAAACCTGAAGTGCAATTTACATAATTTAGTACTTCAACTAATAGTCAAGAGCAAGAAAACTATACAATCACTATAATTCAAGTCCATATGTCCATTCTATGTTTTATGCAATGCCAATGGGTATTAGCAAGTTTTAAATAAGACTTTAATTTTTCAGCTACATGCATGCAACATTATGCCTCTTAATAGTCAAAAGCAACAAAACTACTTTGTAAATTAAAACTTATAACTCCAGTCCAATTTTCGAATCCATGTTTTCTGCTATGCCAATGAATGTAAGCAATGTTTACAGTAAGACTCCAATTCTTTATTTTACATTAAGCATGCAACTCACTGCTTCTAATACTCAAAAGCAAGGAATCATATATTACGACTTTATGAAACTATAACTCCAGTCCAAATTTCCATTCTTAGAATGTTTTCTGCTATGCCAAATTTTAACTATTATAGTCTCAATTTGTCAATACATTTATAGGCCATTAGTACCAGTTAAATGAAATTCACTTACCTTGTCTTGATAATTACTAAACCTCTCTATAAAAATATCTTCACCAGCTCTTATAGTGGCAGAACTTCTTCTCAAGACATTTAGTACACTATTATTTTTTAATCATTAGTTATAAATTATTTTCAAAATCAAAATTTCATTATTCAAAGAAAGCAATATTAATGGTTTCAAATCTCATGACAAATCATTCACAAATCTTTTTCAAGCTCCTTAAACTATCTATGCATTAAAAGGAGTCATTTGAAATAAAAAAAAATCCCTTCCATTCATTTCTTTCATTCTACATAATAATATAACCTCAATATGCCCTTCAAATATTAGCATCATACACTCTTTTTTTTTCAAAGTAGGAAGTAAAATAAAAACTTAATCCCCCTTCCATGACACATTACAATACTGACTTGGGTCAAGGATTTGTTTTTTTAGGGGGGGGGGGGGGGGGTACCTTTCTGTATCCATCCTTGCAATATCTTCTTGGAAATAACATTTATGATTTTCAAATCAATAAATCAGAAATTACCAGGAAAGTTTTTTTCTAATTATATATACCTCAATCATATTGTTAAAATTGAATAATACATGTATATGACTTCTTCTTTTTCAAGATTTGTAAGTACACAAATTATGCAATCGTTAACATTATAAATTTGTGTTTGTTGTGTAACAAGTTTGTGTACTGTCAGTGCTGCGGAAACAGATGGTTTAAATCATCCAATTTCAAAGAAAGTCCATGATGAAGTTTAAGTAAATGAATCCCAAAATAGGACAAACTCTTGATGATGACATAATAAAGTAAATGATGTAAACAGAAAATAAACAAAAGATGAATTTTTAGAGTCTTATGGCATCAATGAAAACAAGGAATGACATTTTGGAATGGAATGGAACAGGGAAAATGAAATATAATATATATCATGGAAATCAAAACCAGTATAAGCAGGATAAAGGAAACATGTCATATAAGACAGGCTGTAAATTAAAAGTCTGAAAGAAGAATGCATGGAATGGGAAAAAAATAAATCATCGACAGTAGAAGTAGCATGAATAAATATATAGAATCTTCAAGAATAGGAACTATGATCTTATAAATGATGATGAAATGAACATTAAGTATTTTCTTTCTGATCACTTAAATGATGACTATATGATTATGATATATACTAATATCTATATTAAATTGTCTATGGTAAATATGACTTGACCAGCAAGACATATTTTCATTCTCAAATTTGCGATTCTAAGATATATCTGATTAAATTGACTAGACAGTATACAATACTTAATATATGAACTACTTATAGTGATTTTAATATGAAAATATATGAGAATGAAAATTAAACATGGATAGAAACAAGAGTCAGTATAAGTTTTAAGTAATTGTCATTACAGAAAACAAGGGATATGAACATAGAACGGAGTGCTGTTTAAAATGTTATTTTTCAATTTCTTAGGGTTTGAATTTTTTTTCAATTACATGTATAATACTTGACTTCAAAAAAATCTCAAAAACTCTTTGTAACATATATTCATAATTAGTATTTCAGTATTAAATAATTTAGTCAAGGTGACTAATTAAGTTATGTAAAATTATTTAATTATCATTGTTTAGACCATCCCATGTTTTAGTATATATCATTAAAATGTAGTAAAATGATTAATGAAATGAAAATTTTGAGGAACATGCTAAAAATCAAAACAGTTAAAATGATAGTGAAAACATCATCAAAAGCAGTAATGAGATATCAAAAAACTCTCAGCACCCATGCCATTAAAAGTTAATCCTCAAGAAAATCAAATAATCAAATATGTGATTAAAGGCAATAGTACAGTTAGATCAAAAAACAAATGAATTTGTGTATACACCAAAAGGCAAAAAACATAAGTAAAGGTATAATAAATAATTCATATAAACTGTCCAATGAAACAAAAACCAATGTGGTTATACCAAAAAATTGCAGAACCCATAAAAACACATGCCATAAAACAATCGAATGACCACCAATGTAAGTAAAGTGCTGTATTCAAGAGGTGCTTTGGGTAGTGCGAAATGTTAAAATACCATTAATTGCAAAGTTAAGAGTTTAGTATTTTGGAACATATTAACAAAGATATAAAGAAGATACATATGATCTCAGCCAGTCAAGTCAGTATGACAGAAAAAGCCAAAATGCTGCACCATAATAGGATATAAGTCATTCCAAATAAAGAGAAATAACTCATTCAAATAAGGGAGATTAACTCGTGCTGATTCTTACCAACTGGTCCACAGAGGGCAATAGATTCATCAGAACCGTCCCGGCAATCCTTATTCTTATTGCATTTAAAGGACGGACTAATACATTGACCATCACCACAGCGAAATAATCCTTCTGGACATAATGTTTGAACAATACCTAAAATGGCATAAAAATATTGTAGATGGGAGATAACTCTGAAGAGAATTGTTCATGGGAGATAACTCCTAATTATATAAATATTCATGTAGTTAAACTGAACACAGACATAAACTTTGAAAAGGATTCATTTTGTAAAAAAAATGATTAAACTTCAATGACCTTGAACATTGTTGAAAGGAAAAACATTAACATTAAGGTCATAATTTTTTAACTCTTGCATGCATTTTCCTTTAAGATTCCTCAACCATACAAGATATTGAGGAAATAATTGGCAACAAATAAATAAACTATGATTCAAAACATTTCTCAAAGTTTATATTCTTATTATATAAACATTTTATTCATAGATGTCACAGGTCAAATATTTGTGATGTTGCTATGGCAACAACTTACAATTCAGTTCATCTGAGAGATCACCACAATCAAAATTGTCATTACATCTTGCTTCTTTTGGAATGCATTGCCGTCTGTTTAAACATTGCCACTCGTCTGGTTGGCAACCTGTAGTGTATTTAACAGGTAATTAACATAAAATATCATAACATAGATGACCTTTACATACTGCCAATGTAATCAATGATACTCATGCAAATGGCCGACTCAGCAGCCATATTTGGTTTGATTAACAGATAATTAACATAAATAGTGTTAACATTAGGACATTGGTCACCTTGTTTGCTGTTATTGTCCGACTTGCCAGTACATCATACTGCCAATGATATCACTCATTGACACTCATGCAAATGGCCGACTCAGGCAGCCATATTTGGTTTGATTAACAGATAATTAACATAAATAGTGTTAACATTAAGATATTGGTCCCCGTGTTTGCTGTTATTGCCTGGCTTGCCAGCTAGTACTAGTACATCAGGAAAGTAAAATGAAGGGAAATTAAAAGTTAATTATCCCAATAATGTTAGTCTTATTTATTAGATTCTAATAGTCATGTGATATTATATAATCTGCCTACTAATAATTCTTCGAAAGTCATCATGTCTGAAACTTTTATGTTTCACTGTTCAATTTATTGTAGGATTTTTTTTCTCCCTAACCTAACATAATCTGATAAATCAAGACCAAAATTACTGCACTGAGAAACTCCTATTCTAATCATTTCATTACAAAATGGAATAAATTAAGCATGACATTTATATAAATCTAATTCAATTTCGGAAAAGTGCAAAAACGTTAAAGAAAAGGCGAATTACTGTGGAACCAGATCTGAAACAAGCAAACAAAGAAACCGAAAACAAAATTAAAAAAAACTCTGGCAAAGATGCATTTTCGGAGAAGCATTAAAAGCTGCATAATATTAACATTGTCTAATTCCTGACAAAAAAGCACGCTCTACGATCTTGGCAAGTTTGCCAACTCATGAATCCCCATTCATCATACAACTACCGATTATCTCTTTATTATATCATTATGACAAAAAAATTACCGGATTATGACAGCCGGTGACAAAAATCATGTAATACTATAATGAGAGACACAGTTTTATATAATTATATTTAACAACTTTAGTTTAAAGTGTTGAAACATGTCAACTGTTAATTGCAAATCGTCTGGAAGAGAATTCGTGTCCTGCCACAGAACTTAAAATCAACGATTTCTGTATGATTTAACAAGAAGAGAAATGGTTAAAAGTTCAACTGATTATAACCAAGCAAGCTAAAGATCAGGTTCATGTCGAACATGTGTGGCAGTCTTTAAATTGTCATTCCCACATTTGGTAAAAATTAATATAATTATCTGAGACATGACTGTTACAAAGATTAAGGTTTGCAACAGTTCTGTAATTTTTTACAAATCATCATTATATATATTCTGTTTAATTTTCATCATTCCATTATTCTCTTGTTTTCTATTTATTTAAACCATTTTTCTCATTATTCTCCCGTTTTCATTTATTTCTCTAATCTTGAATAGTTCGCTTATATTCCACCATTCTTTACATCTTTGCACCCTCATTATTCTCTTTTCTTTTTAAGCACACTTTTCTCTGATCATTTTTGTGCCCATTTATAGTTTTTTACCATTTAAACCCCATCCAGACTCAACTATTCAGCAACAGATTTTAAATGGTTTAAATTATTAATTTTGCTCCAAATAAGTTAAAAGACAACGCTACGAAATTTTTTTTTATTTCTTTTCATATCATTTATATCTTTCTTTTTTAAACTACAAAAAAAGTTCATCATCTTATACTTCAAGGGCAACAGAACTGAATGAGACAGATGATAAAAATCCTAAATGAATTAAATAAATTCCAACATTTTAAATAAATTCAAATTTCTTTTTACTTGACATATCTCATTGTGATTGTAAGTTTATATAAATATTTATATAACACAAGATTCTCATCATTGATCTATAGTTACACATCTCAATGAAAATAGTCAATTTTTAAGACATTAACCCCTGTTTTGTAAATAAGACCAGTCCATTTAAACCTCATTATAAAACAAGTAGCCTTAAACGACCTGGGGTCGATTAAGTCAAGTCATCTTCAAATTTCTAATAATAGCCTATTAAAATTCTATAGAAAAAGACATAGTTTCAATCTTAATCTTCGATGTCAATTTCAAAAGACACTGAATACTTTTCGTCACAATTGTGTCCATTTTAATGATGGCTTCTTTATGTTCATTTCAACTGGTCAAAATTACCTTCAACAAAGGCTGTAATTTAGCCACAATGTATAATTTTCCTAAATATGAGAACAGTGTGAAATGTGACCTTTTATTGCATTGACCTATGAACCTGAAAGCAGCTGTACTGACATGATTATTGCTGTGGTCTTTAATCTATGGTAAAATTCAATTAAGATTTAAGATCACATCTTTGTGGTTCAGAAGTTATGTGCCACTGCTTCTTCAAAGAATTTTAGTAAGATATCTCCATAAGTCAAAGCCCTTGGTTGTTTTCAATACAATTAATAAAATGTAAAAGTCTTTAAAAAAAAATAAGCTATATTTGAGCCTCATCCCTTTTGCAAAATGGTATTTGTACATCCCAATACCAGAAAAGCAGCATCATGAGCCCTAGAAAAGAAACATACTTTTTCCAACATTTTTTCTTTATCAATTTTAAACAGATTTTTGCACCTTTTCTTATCTTGTGCTGTAGTACCACTGTCCCAAGTAATGAGAGCAGGTTGTGCCTTTAAAAACATGTTTCAACCAATCCACTTTCTTTATCTGCCTGTCCTAAGCTATTTGGGAGAGTATAGTCCAGTAGTTAATTGTTGGCTTCTATTAGCCAAATTATTTTCATTTATTGTAAGCAAGCGCTAGGCTGTTGAAAACTTCTTATAAATTGCATGACATTTCGTCATCCCTGGGCCTTTTTATAGCTTAAATTACTATCATGGTTTATTAAGTCTCATTGTTGCAAGCAAAATGGTAACCTGAAATTATTTACATCCAGCAATGAGGGGGGATAGGAGGGGTCCTGATCCCAAAATCCCGGGCTTAAAAACAAGAAAAACCCAAAATCCTGGGCTTAAAAAAACGAAATCCCGAGGTCCTGAAATTCGAATAAAGAAATTCCCAGATCCCGAAAGGGTCAATACCGAAATCCTGAGCTTAAAAACACCCAATCCCGGAATCCAGATAAAGGTCCTATCCCCCTCAGCAATCAATTTCACAAAAATCTTACCAGAAAAAATACTTGCAGGTCATGAACATTTCAGTAATTTTAAGACCAATTTCATTTATACAATTTTTTCATTTGTAAAAAGGTGTGCTTGAATGTGTCCTTTGATCTTCCATGGGCTAAGTTGTCCTTGATATTGACAATCATAATACCGCATCTCCTTATCTTTATATATTCAAAATATGTCTTGCATATAAGCCATAAAAAGTGGTTGAATATGTATAGTTTTATTGGTAGCAGAATTTATATGTTTTTATTGTCCTAAATTCGTTTCTCAATACACCATGAAATTAGCACCAATTATATTAAATTGAAACATTTTTCCAGAACATTAATTTACCATAAATCATATTCAGTTTAATGTAATTCACATTTTCTAAATTTCTTGCATTCAAAATAAATGTAAGTTATATCAAAAAAAGATATTAAAAATTTTTCTCAATTTATTAAGGATTAAAAGTTAAGTAAGTTATCAAAGTTTAATATTAAGAGCTACTTTTAGTGGAAAAATAAACTACAAAAATTTAAGACTTCAATTTCCCCTTTTTCACGGCACTATAATTTGACTTTCATGTGTCATGCTTACAAAAAATCAGCAATCCTTCGTCACACTTCGACCCCAATGAGACCCACTTTTAACTTTGTCATGAAGGCAATGAATTGATCACATGCAGTCAAAGATGGTTGTTGCATTTTAAAAGAAAATAGAAATTAAACTTTTAAAATACCCTGGCCAAAAAGGTTCTTTGGTATCAGAATTTTCCATATTCACAGCATCTCACAATATTGTATTTTTATGACTTGATATTTATCTTTATATATTAAAACAGTTATTTGAACTCGTCTAATTTGTTAAAACATGTGCAGCACTGGGATTGGCAAATATTCAATTTTTTGCAGTTTCAAAATTTAAATAATAAATCATGCCGATATTTTAATGAAACTGTGAGCATTTAATTTCCATATACTTCAAATTTTGCTGATAAAAACACATTTTTTGCATACAAAATTAATACCTATCATTTTTCTATTTCTTTCTTCTCATTCTGATATCTTATTATAATAATAGTACAAATCAATTTAAGTCTACCAATTTTATTTCTTTTTCTAAAATAAACAGCTTGATTTTGAGCTTGCTGTTGGGTGAAATATCTGCAATAAATTCAGCAAAATTTCAAGAGCTGTAGAAAAAAATCCCCACGTCAGACCATGCTTAAAATTACCATTGAAATTTCATTTTCTCTCATTAACTTTTGACTGTCTTAATTGGTGTTTAGTGCCACTTTCAGCACTATTGTACTGTTTTGTGGTAGTCAGTTTTTATTGGTGGAGGAAGCCTGCAGTCTCAGTGCCTGGGGACGGGACAGAGGTTACCACCCCAATTTGGTAGGAAAACTGACAATCTTAGTCAATTAAGATTGGAGTCGAACTCACCTACCATAAACTCACAATCATAGTGCTTACAGGCTAGTGATAATGAGTTCGAAATACAGGCTAGTGATAATGAGTTCGAAATACAGGCTAGTGATAATGAGTTCGAAATACTTTAGACCACTGGGCTACTGAGGCCTCATTTAGACTGTCTTGTTTTTGCTTGTAAGTTTGAGCATGATATTTTGCTTTGTGTTAGAACTCATACTGAGATTTTGAAATTAAAAAAAACAGCAACGAGTACTTATATTTACTTTGTGTCTTTTACATTTTATTATAATTAGTATACACTCAAACTCTTGGTCACTGGTTGAATTGGTGTTGACACAATCAATCAATTACTTTTATCATGACAAAAGTTTCATGTTCAAGATTATATTTCATAATTTGTCTGAACTCTAGCCCTTGAACGATCATCTACACTAAACAAGATGTATCAAATTCTCCCAACAGTCACCTTTTTTAAACCCCAGAGAAATGACAGATAAAGTAGCACATTTTTCAACGGAATCTACTAAAATAAAGTCTGCCTTTTCCATTATGTTTTAACTTTAACATGACCATATTTGTGAGAACAGAAATTATTGTAAATGAGTCATGATGGCCACAAAGTGAAGGATGTGTTGGGAACTGATTATCCTGCCAGGTCACATCAAGACTAACTAAACATTTGCCGCCTCTCCTCCAAGCATGCTTTGTTTAGGACTGGTCTGAGCTTGGAGTCAAAGTAATGTATGACTAGATAAAATGATAGGTCGATCTTCTTTTAGAACTATGTTGAGCCAAACAATTCCAGGACTAATAAGCAGCTGTCAATTGATTCACCCAAAAAGATAAAACATTGAGACAGAGTAAAATTTGCATTCAAACCTTTAAAGTCAGGACCTCATTTTAGTATATGCTGCAACCCAAGATGCAGTATCAAATTCTCCCGTCTCATTTATAACAACTGTCAACACAGTATTATTGCAACTGAGAACTCATTACCATATGTTAAGATTTACTTTAAATTTAGAAAATATGTCATTTGTTACAAAAGTTGTGCACAAAATGAGTTAATGTTAGGGTTCAAATTTCTGAAGAAAGTTTTAACAATGTACAAATGGGATGATAAGAAGTGTGATAAAATTCAGATATATTAAGTCACTGAGACCTGCCATCACGCCTGCCACAACAAAGTCCGTAACTTCAAATTCCAGAATGTTTTGCATCTTTTTGAATTAGCAAATCAAAAATGCAGAAATGTAACACTTATATGAGATGCAATTGCCAAAAAATATGAAAAATTAGTACAATTAAAATTTACATAAGAGTTTATAATTGATGCAATATATCTAATTTAATAACGTTTTTGGAACATTAAATTCTTCTTTTTTTAAATAGCATGACATAATTTATGATCAATGCTTGGTGTATTTGTATTAATTGACAACATACTCCAGTTGCAAGTTTCATATTTTTGCAATAATTATATCTAATTCGATAACATCTTATAGACACATTAATCTAAAAAAAATATTTTCAAATAAGACATTATATATGATCATTCTGTTATCAAGTTGGGATTATTTCTGCTTGGTACATTTGCATTAAATTTACAGCATGCTTCAATTGTGAGAATTCCATATTTTTTTCCAAATTTAAGAGTTAAATGCCAAATATTTAAAAGCATCAACAGAGTGTGATTCCATTTTTGATAGGTTTCTTTGAAATACTTGATATATAAAAAAAAGTTACATCAGTCAACAGTCAACAGTAATCACATAATCATCAACTATCCAAATCAATTTTTATGTACCATTTCATTGACTGCATAGTAATCATCAATATCTTAGCAACTTAACAGCAGGGAAATCATCACCTTATAATGAGATTAGATATTGCATGAGATATCATCAGACACATGACATAGCCAGCAGCTAAAAGATATAAAATCATCACCTAATATTGAGATAAGTATTTTTTTAAGGTACATATATCATGAGAGACACCTAATAGATCTGTTAACATGACAATTATCTCAGCAACAAAATTGGTTCATCACAGAATCAACTTCTATCAAAATAGATGTAATCACAATATATACTGAGACATATTTCAGCTGCTACAAGTAATCACATTATCATATGATACTGATGTAAGTAATAACACACTAATCAGATACTATGGTCAGTAAAATTATATACATTTGACACTTTTACTACTGATTTGTAATCATATGGTAGTGAGACAAGTAATCACATGATCAGCTTATAATGAGACACGAAATCACATGATCAATTGACACTGAGACAAATAATCACTTGATCAACTGAACTGAGATAAGTATTCACATGATCAACTCATATTGAGACAAGTATTCACATGATCAACTGAACTGAGAAGTATTCACATGATCAACTCATATTGAGACAAGTATTCACATGATCAGCTTAAACTGAGACAGGTAATCACATGATCAAATGATACCAAGAAAAGTAATCACTTGATCAAATGTACAATGCAATGTAATGTAAACTAATGTGTGTTTCTGTATACCTTTGTCCAACTTATGTGATACCAGAATAAAATGATATACAATATACAATCAACAGATACTCAGAGGCAAGTAATCACATGATCAACTGAAACAGAGACAAGTAATCATATGATCAACTGTTACTGAGATAAGTAGTCACATGCCATGATACTGATACTCACACAAGTAATCACATGATCAAATGATATTGAGACAAGTATTCACATGATCAACTAAAACACCCATAGAGAAAAATAATCACATAATCAGCTGATGCAGAGATACGTAATCACAAAATTATCAGAAAATGCCATCAACTTCCAGTGATAAAGTCACGTAAAGTTCTTGTCATTGAATTTTGCATTAAAAATGCCTTTTGAAGTTTGACATACAAAAATCAATTTAACCAGTACACTCCCCCATTCCCACCCCTATTCAATCTACCATCAACATATTATATCTTTACTTTGTACTGTTAAGCAAAATATCACAACACAATATTTATTCTATGAATGGAATATTAAACTTATCAACTGATTGATAAATTGTTTAATATTTATTCAAGGCATGAGATTAAAAGATTAGAATTATACAAATCACCTGTAATCTGAGGGTCTAAAGGAAACCTATAAATTGACATAGGGCTTATTCAAAGTTTTAAAATATTTTGAACTTTAGAACTACACTAGAACACACCCGTGATATCGCGGGTCCGTGACTGATATATAACTATGCAATTCAATTCAAAGCTTTATTTATAGTCGGCATGTTACATAACACATAAAAATAAGCTCTCTCTTTTAATGCGTATGCCTTATAATAAAGTCATGCCGAAAGTCATGCCGATTATAACATAAGGTGCACAGTTTTCTCTGCTTTCAAAATCTTTCTGTTTGAACCCTTCGACCTGGAACCTATCAATTATTAGTAATATTAATAATTTGGAAAACAAAAGGGCCTGGAATGGAGTATTTTTTACTCAACAGTATACAGCAAAATTCTAAATACACTGTTTGGTGGTGCGCCTGTCAGATGCGGAACGTACAGATAAGGTAATAGGTAACAGGTGAATATACTATTGGTATCGGTGTCGGGACTCGATCCGGAACTTCTTAATTATTGGCAATATTAATTACGTGGAAAACAAATGGGCCTAGAGTGGTGTAATTTTTAATCAACACCATCGTACTATATTAGTTATATATAAAGTTGAATTCTTTCATTCATCGTTTTTACGTGATGACGGCTGACAAATTGGACCTCGTAATTTGTTTTGAACCTTAGAACTACATATTTTATTCTAATAAAATATTTTTCTTAAAATGTCTTAGTTAATTAAACTGTCATTAATATCAAAGTGATACTTGTAGGCATTTTACAACTTAATGGCAGTGTAAAATGGGAGTTTTTTCTCCTTTTATATTAGCAAAATGGTATATCAATCTTGATATCAAATCTATA
Organism: Mytilus edulis; assembly: GCA_019925275.1. Taxonomy (NCBI): domain Eukaryota; kingdom Metazoa; phylum Mollusca; class Bivalvia; order Mytilida; family Mytilidae; genus Mytilus; species Mytilus edulis. The sequence continues at coordinate 35,840,826 of CM034358.1, read as the reverse complement.
GCCTGCCAGCATCCTTACATCTTGATATCACAGTAATTTTATAGATACCAATATCAAAATTTTGAACACAAGAAGCATGTTTCGTCTCCAAAAGATTCATCAGTGAAGTTGAATTTTGAATTTTTGAAATACTTAGGCTTTTATACCTCAGGAATAGATAACCTTAGCTATATTTGGCAAAACATTTAGGACTTGCTGATACGCAATGCTCATCAACTTCATACTTTATTTAGCCTTTTTATCTTTTTTTTATTCGACTGTCACTGATGAGTCTTTTTGTAGATGTCTGGCTCAATTACAAAATTTTAATCCTTAGGTATCTATGATGATAAAATTGAGAATGGAAATGGGGAATGTGCCAAAGAGACAACAACCCGACCATAGAAAAAAACAACAGCAGAAGGTCACCAACAGGTCTTCAATGTAGCGAGAAATTCCCGCACCCGGAGGCGTCCTTCAACTGGCCCCTAAACAAATATATACTAGTTCAGTGATAATGAACGCCATACTAATTTCCAAATTGTACACAAGAAACTCAAATAAAAATAAAACAAGACTAACAATGGCCAGAGGCTCCTGACTTGGGACAGGCGCAAAAATGCGGCGGGGTTAAACATGTTTGTGAGATCTCAACCCTCCCCTATACCTCTAGCCAATGTAGAAAAGTAAACGCATAACAATACGCACATTAAAATTCAGTTTATCAAATACATGATTTGAGTGACTGCCACTGTTAATTCAAAGCATGACAACATGTACCTACATCAATGATTAACATTTTACTAAGGCTCTCCAACTGACCCCATACATGTAGTTAAATTCCAAAATCAACACCTTGCAGCTTAACTCTTAATCTGCACTGAAATACACAGATTAGAAGGAGGGGCAGACTGTATCTTTAATTTAATTAAACTTCAATCGTAAATCCATGGGATTATAGTTTTAAACAAATTCGGTTAAACTTTGAACATAGTAATAGCTTATATTCCACTTACATGGGATGGTGATCCTAACAAACTACGTAGTTAGCAAACTTATAACTGTTGTTTAAATTATAAACCTTTTGAGAACTAATTGACATGGATTTCATTGGTATAAGTGAACCTTATGTATTCTTGGTTTTATTTCATTTTGGGGTCCGTTATAGCTTGGCGTTTGGTGTCTCAGCAATGGCTACATGTTGACCTATATATAATGGTTTACTTTTACAAATTGTGACTTGGATGGAAGGTTGTCTCATTGAGACTTGTACCACATCTTCGTATATCTTTTTAACAAAATATCCATACATTTTTAAATAACATTTACTTGTCGAGTAGCTGAGAATCAAATGAGATTTAAATAGAACTTAAGAGGCACATCTTTTTTTTTTTATTAAATAACTGGAAAATTTTGTGTTTGACACACAGTATATAGAGAAATAGCTAACAGCCTATTCAGGGATGGATCCAGTCATTTAAAAAAAAAAGGGGGGGTTCCCAACCCAGAGTAAAGGGGGGTTCCAACTATATGCTCCCATTCAAATGCATTGATCGTCCAAAAATATGGGTTCCAACTATATGCTCCGATTCAAATGCATTGATCGCCAAAAAAAAGGGGTTACAACCCCCCAGCCCCTCCCCCCTCCCTGGATCCGCCACTGTGTTTGACTGTGTCATTTGTCTTTTAGATGTTTTCTACTAGTTGTGTTATTGGATTGCTGTCTCTAAAGGATATTATGTCAAAGACATTGACCTTTAAAATTTCAAATAAATGAGTTTTAATTATAGAATGTTTGCATCCATTTTAAGTATTTAAAATAAACTAAATCTGGCAAAAATCTAAATTTGTTACCTCTAACATTTGTTTCAAGTATTGGTGTTACTTTAACAACTAAAAACCAAAAAACAAACTGTTTGAATTTCTTTAAAGAAACCATAATTCAACAATCTTTCAATTTGGCACCTGTGTTATCATTCTTGTACTTTCTCTTCCACTTTGTTGTTATTTAGATGTATGGTCATTAGGCAGTTTGAAGTAAAAAAAAACCAGAATGCATTGTAAATGAGAGAGAAAACATAACTTGACAAGTAGAATAATTACTTGGCACAATTGAATACTGACAGTTCTGATTAACATGCAGCTCATCTTACTTTAGGCAAACATTCTTTTCAACAAAGAAAACACCATGATTACAAATTACCTCACAACCCTTGCCCTCTAATGTAAACTTGGGTACTTAATTATCACCAAACTTTTTGAGAAACTATTTAAAACCATCTTTTACTACTGTTTAAAGGAAAATCTTGAATTAATAAAAGAAGATGTAGTTACAATGATTGCCAATTATAGACAACTGATTGCCACATTAGAGACCAAATGATGGAATAAAACAAATTCTCCAATATACCTTATAACTTAAGTGTTACTGTATGGTGTTCAACAATGAGCCAACACACAACACAAAACGTAACCTATAAAAGTCCCAGAAATGACAAATAAAGTGTATTTTTCAAAAAAGTGTAATGATTTTAAACCAGCTGTAAATTCTTCCCTAACTTAAGGATGACCTATAAGAAGCAGATCCAAGGGGGAGGGGGATAGAAGGCATACACTCCCCTCTAGGATCAATAAAAAATATAACATAGCTCTCACAACTTATGATATTTTTGCAGAAAATTGTCAGATTTATTTTTTTATATATATTTGGTTTTTCTCCAATTTCAGCCCCCCTCTTTTAAAATTCCTGAATCTATTCCAGTGTAGGTAGCTTATGTCTATATTATTTGGTCTCTGATTGATAATCCCCTCCTTAGGAATCAAAATTGTTACCACATCTTGAACTTATTCTTATATAACTCGATTCTCATCAGTATAACTGTCTTATGTAATATAGAAACAGTTTTCGTCAATTTCAATGAATTTGGTTTTAATAGCAGAACTTGAGTCTCTGTTTAATTCATTCTCATTTTTTTCCTCAGACTATCAAAACATCTTTTTCCTCTAAAATATGTATATGAAAATGATAAAAGAGATGTGGTATGCGATTGCCAATGAGACAACTATCCACCAGAGACCAAAAGAATGTACTCAAGGTCACCTTACGACCTTCAACAATATCATCAAAATGTGCATACTTTAAAGTAAGACATAATATTAACCAATCAAAAAGATCACTGCAGAAGTTATGCAAAACAAACAAATATGGCAGACAGCAACTAAAAAAGCTACTGTATCAAAAGTTCCTGATTTTGGACAGGCAAATAAATAATGAGGCTAAAGGTCTAACAATGTTTTTGAGCACTCAATCCTCCCTCTAACCTGGACAGCAATGACAACACAACATTAGAACAAAGTGTAAAATTCAATGGCAACATCTTCAGGGCTAGCCATGCTCTATTTTTGCTACCACTGCCTCTTATTTTGATATTTTGAAGCCACTATGCTACAGACCTGTAGCCAGGAATTTCCAAGGGGGGTAATTAGGACTCACCAACTTGACTTTAACAATCACAATTGGAACAGAATGTTGACTTTAACAGTGCTTATTTGTTTTCAAAGGGGGGGGTATGCGACAGACAGGGTTTCAGGTTCAAACCAGTTAAAGGGATTTTCCAGTAAACAATTTAAAAAATATAACTTTGGAAGCTTGATATTTTGGGCTCGTCAGCCATATCAAAAGGCTGGTACAATATAATGAGGTTCATTTACCAGTAAGTAGCAAACAAAATTTAACAAAATAATTTTTGATTGTATGATTAAATGTTTTGCAGCTCTTCAGTCAGACTGTAAGACTAGTACATTACTGTGAGGTTCAATCCAGTTTAAGAAGAAGCATATTTCCAGTAAACAATTTTATTTAACATATATAATTTTTTGAAAGTTTGATATTTTGAGGCTCCGCAGCCAAACTGTGCATGAGACAGCTTCAATCCGGTAAGCAGCGATTTTCTTCCAGTAAACAATTTAACAAATATAATTCAAAGTGATTCCACTAATAATAATTACTATGAACCGAATGACTATTTTAGCCACAGTGGGAGTCCTTCTTGTTGACTCATCTTCATCAGTATAATAAAACAATTAATTATCCGTAATTATTAACGAGGCATCCTAATTAAAATGCGCCAGGCAACAGAACTGCATGTCATTGTGTGATAGTCCATTTATCTAAAGTCTACATGCCTTTATAATCCTCCCCCTGATTATAACCATTTCTTAAGAGGAGCATAAAGGGGGGTATCTGCAAGGAAGAACATGAAATAAAATTGCCATATAACTATGAACGAACAATTAAAAATTTCTTGCACGTTGATCTTTTTACATATTACACGAAACACAGTGAATAACGAACATTTTTTTACAGCTGCACGTGAAATAAAAATGGCAAAACAAGTTGCACGAAAATAACCCTTTACCACCCTCTCTTAAATGTCTAGGAAAATTGTCTCTATGGTCCTAAGATTAAACCATTTGTTTTCAAGAGGTTCAGAGGTTTGTTAGTAACAGCTGTCAAGAATGTATATGATAGACCTTATTCAATGTTCCACCTCAAAGTTCAGGTACATGTAGGTTCCACCTCAAAGTTCTGTTACATGTAGGTTTCACCTCATAGTTCAGGTACATGTATGTTCCACCTCAAAGTTCAGGTACAATTGTATGTTCCACCTCAAAGTTCAGGTACATGTAGGAGTTCAGGTACATGTAGGTTCCACCTCAAAGTTCAGGTACAATTGTATGTTCCACCTCAAAGTTCAGGTACATGTAGGTTCCACCTCAAAGTTGAGGTACATGTAGGTTCCACCTCAAAGTTGAGGTACATGTATGCTCCACCTCAAAGTTCAGGTACATGTATGTTCCACCTCAAAGTTCAGGTACACATGTAGGTTCCACCTCAAAGTTCAGGTACACATGTATGTTCCATCTCAAAGTTCAGGTACATGTATTGTAAGAAAAGTAACGGCAACTTGTAAGACGATAATTATACATGTAATATGTCACCTGTTGTCTGTATTCAAGAATGTAAGGGTTGGGTGCCAGATTAATAAAGACAGGTGAAAATAGACCTGGTTTCTGTTTCTCTCAGGTACCAGATTTATAAAGACAGGTAATAATGGACATGGTTTCTGTTTCTCTCAGCAATAATACAACTGTATTACATGCAATTACAATATATATAGAACAAATAAGACAGAAAAAGAACAAACAAAAGAAAACTTGTATTTTGGAACCATTAAAGAAAGGGGATGAAACCAAAATACAAGGCCACTTAAGCAGCTGCTAAGAGAATTTAAAAAAAAAAATTGGCAAGTGATGACTGCATTTCAAAACCTTGAACAATTATCATGATTATAAAGATACAGAACAAATGGCAAAAAAACATGAACAAACATTCAATAAACTAAGGATGAGTAAAAATATGACATTATATGCAGAACAGAATCTGTTTCTTATCAACAATTGATATAATATGTTTACATTCTCTATAAAACATTGCCCCTCTGATGTCATACTAACAATAATTTATAGTAAATGTTAGGGTGAACTGACCAAGTTCTTGGCAACCTTTAGTAAGGTCATTCCATGAGGGTCATTTCTACAGTAAAATCTAATAAACGATGCTTTGAATCCATGTAACGCATTTAACTTGACGAAGTTAATGTAGCAGCCTTCATTAAGGTCATTTCTACAGTAAAATCTGATAAATTGAGCTTTAACCACACATTTAAACTTGACCAAGTTTCATAAGCAACCCTCATTAAGGTCATTTCTACAGTGAAATCTTATAAATTAAACTTTGAATCCTCACATTTAACTTGACCAAGTTTTTAAGCAGCCTCCAGTAAGGGCATTCAAAATCTACAGTGAAATCTTATAAATGATGCTGCTTTAAATCCACACACTTAAAACTTGACCAAGATTCTCATAGAGTGAAATCTTGTCAATGGTACTTAAACCATCATTTCTAAGATATATAGGCTGAGTTACAGAAAGGCGTCTTTTAAATGTTGTGTTTTATATGTTAGTCTTTCCGCTATTCTTGAGAAGATAGTTATTTGCTGTTGCGAGTAACTTTTAAAACTCACATCCTGTTAATAAGCGTTGAGCCTTTTTCACACTTATTGAGAATTCACTGATATGAAACATGACGAAACAGACATTTTATTACTTGATAGAAATAGACATTTCTTGTAGGAGGACTTACTGTATGCATAATTAATCAAATACAACAAAAACCCAAATTTCTGAGATTTTTTCATGTAAAAAATGCACTAGCTGTCAGTTTGGTTAAACGTAATCATTACACATATTAACAAAAACCAGGTAATTATGCCTTTGATAATTAGGCAAGGTGTTACACACTCTGTATTACAGCTGATCAGGGAAACAGAAACCAGGTTATTTAACCATTTGTCTATATAGATCTGGTAGATCTGTTACCCCACCCTTGTATCCTAGAATATAAAAGACAGGTTAGCACCTCCATCTGTATCCTGTTCACCTGTGTCCAAATGTTTCATGGGAATTGTTTCACACCGAAATAATACTCAACCTATAATTTTTCTCCTGCTTAAATTACTATAATATTTATAAACAGCTATATTCAATGAGAGTTCATGTAGCAGAAAATCTTTTTTTCAGAGGATAGATAAAATGAACATATCCTGACCCTACATTAACAAACATTTACCAAATTTTTTTTATATAGAAATTCCTGTTCTTGCATGATTCTGATCCACCCTTCCGTTATACTTGAAATTTTACAGTTAAACAATTCTAAATAAATAAAGCAGGTAAAAAGAATGTCACTTTGAATATATCAAGATCTATCAAACCAGATTTTTTGAAGGTAGACAATCGTACATAGATCACAGATATCAAATTCCACATCTCTTTCACTGTATCTCCTTACCTCAGGCGTTATAACACCTGCTAATATTCATGTGTTTTAATCTTATATCATTTGCATTAAAATCTAATTTTTTCGACTCGTTCATGTTTTTCAACCCCCCATTCATCATTCTTTTAATCTGATCCTTTCAATTTGATCATGATTTTTTACCTCAAAATATTTCTACATTCATTCATGATTATAACCATCTATTCTTTCCTGCCTTTTCTTTCTTTCCTTTACCGGTAACTATCTTTTTTAATTTCTCTTTCCTAAGAAGACTTAAAGATCAGAACCTGAGTACACAGGTAGACTTGGTTTAAGTGAGATAAATATTTAAATCAGTTTATACAATTTCCTTAAAACAGTGAGTTTGCTTTTGGTATTTAACACCATTTTCAGAACTCTTGGCTTCTTCATGGCAGACAAGGAAACATTGGGTGTCCCGAGAGAAGAAAGACCTTTGGCTGGAAAACCGACAATTCTAGTCAATTAAGGTTGGAATTGATCGCACCTCACTCAGACATGTGCAGGGTTCTGCAAACTTGTACCTTAGTGTTCATACAGCCTCGTAGTGAAACAGTAGAAGAATTCATAACTAAGACAACTGGGCCAAAAAAAAACCTCATTGGTGTGATGGCAAGCAGAATTAAAATAACATAAGCTTTTTTAAAACTAATGCTATATTTATGAAAATGACACCAAAGCAATTTCCATAAACACATGGTCAAAGAGTTATTTCCCTTTAGGCTTGTAATATCTCTATCTATAACTTTCCATTTTCATCTATCTTAAATTCCATCAGTTCAAAATGTTAATTATATACAATAATTATAGCTTATTCAGCATAAAATTATAATGGCATCCACACCTGTGATAAACATGCTTTAACAGTTACTTCATCAAATTTCACATCATTGTCAGTTTTTTTCTACAAATGGAATTCTCAATTTATCTTTATTCTAATTAAATCATAATTTGCTGCACCTCCAATTACAATTGCATATGATAAGCAATTAACAGAATGTGGTAAATAAAAACAAATAACCACAGCACTGCGATTATGCAAATTTTTGCGGTTGTTTTTTTTTTTCCGCTCCAAATTTTGACTCCATTATAATCATAACTCTTTTTTTTGGTATTTTCTTTCCATAAGATAGCCCATCCAAGAGGGTATTTGTGATATTCCCTCATAAAAACTGATGAAATATTAAAAATCTACCAGTATCTATGAACAGAATATAGGTGGTCCAGCAAAATGAGTGTATTCTCGTCTTACATTAACACCCTTTATTGAAGATCATTATGCATTGAATGCATGGGTACATATAGTTGGAACCCCCTCCCCTTTAAAATTGCTGGATCTGCCCTTGACCCTAGAATTATACAATGTTGAGCCCTTTCAGCAATACTATGGACCTTGAAGTGATTGACTGATTTTAAAGTTATTTGCCATCAGCCCCCAAGGATTTAAGACCACTCAGCCAAGAAGCCCAGAGGAATAAGTGAAGGTACATATAGTGATAAGTGCAGCATAGTAATCTTGCATGCCAATGGTTTTTTTTCAAAGCAGACTTTTCAGCATTAAATTATAATAGTTTCTACACCTGCTTGTTATATAATAGACGTGCTCCGACAATTACATCATCTTTCAAACATTTCACTTTTTACCAATCCATTGCAATTTGAAATCTGTAATTTTAATTATTACGATTCTAATACTGATAATTTCTATCACCATAAAAATGATGCTTACACATATATGATATAATCATAAACTTTAATGGAATGTACAGAAACATGGAATGGATCCATGAACTGGATTGTATCATAATCTTTTAGTGGGAAAACCTGAATATTTGCATAATTGATTTACCAATAGAAATCAGTTTACTGCATGGTTACATAAACTATAATGACTCATGAACAATGTATTTTCAAAAATATTTAAGCATGCGGTTTGCATTTTATCAAAATCTTTGAAAAGTGAAAGTAGGTGCACTTTGAGTTCAGAGCAAAAACTATACTAAATGATTATAGACCTTTCATTTTTATTTATAATGCATTATGCATAGATATGGCAACCATTGCTGACTGTATGGTTTAAAATTCACTGCTCATGGGAAGGTGCATTTGAATCATTTGTCAATTTTCTGTCATAGATAAATTGTTTCCTCCTGCATCTTCCATTTAAAAAACTGGCTTCTATCATTAGCCATTGATTGGTGGGGTTTAACTCAAATAATCAATCAATAAAAAATAGATTTGACTATAAAGAGCCATTATCTGTGGCTGAAATTAGAATATCAATTGTGTGATACTAATTAAAACTTTCAGGAGCACTTTTCCCTTCCCTTTTTTGCCCTTATTGGAATTTTGGAATATCAATTTTGAGTGAGTCCAATATTGGAATATCAATTTTGAGTGAGTCCAATATTGGAATATCAATTTTGAGTGAATCCAATATTGGAATATCAATTTTGAGTCATTCCAATTAAAACTTATAGTAACTCCCTTTTTGCCCTTAGAATTTGTCAAGGTGAACCTCTGTGATTTAAAACCTTATTTTTTGTACAATAACATAATAAATGGACTAAAAATTTACAATCACGATTTTAAAGCCATTATGATCTGAACGTACCATACAAAATGTCACAGTGACAAACACTTATGGAAATTAATATATATAACTTGACTTACATAATTTAAGACCTTCATTCTAAATATTAAAATATAGATAAGAAAAACTTGAGAAGTTACAAAAAGAACACCGAAAAAAAAAATGAAGTATGCAATATAATCCCAAAGTACATAGCTTCAGACAATATATTTTGTTACACAAACATAAATATATCTCTGGTCTTAAGAAAGCATTGAACTTGATCGCCAGACGGAGATTTATTTTTGAGTGTCATAAATCACCTTATGTCCTTATGATTTCATAGTGATCTTTAAAGTCTATTAACACTCACAAATCTAAAACTATCTTAACGTCAAATCTCAAAATTCACGCTAATTGTCTTACGGAAATTAATTTTTATGAAAAGTCATATTTTTACCTTCTGATACATGAAACATAAGGGTATTATAATTTACAGATGAAAATAGTTGATACAATTGTCTACCGTAACTCTCCGTGAACATAATGCCCACCCCTACGCGATCATAAATATTTTTGACGATCATTGATAAGACAGTTAAGTGACAGGTAAACACTAACATATATATTTTTTCCCAGGTTTATCTTCATGGGACAACCATAATCTTGGCATCAATTTCGAGGCTTTTGGTCTCTTTTTTTTTTTTCATTTACTTCGTCTTAAATTTGAAAAGGGCAAAACATTACACAGTACACACTAAAATTAACTTTTTTTTCAGTTTAAAACTTTAAGCAATGTCCTATATATATATATATATATCTTTTGGAAAATGTTGTTTGTGCTGTTTTTAGACCCTTCTACAACGAAATTTGTTTGACATGCACACGTATAAAAATTGCGGTTTTTATCCAACGCAGTCATAGGTTTGAACGTAGTTTTCAATTTAGACTCTTTTATATTTTTTGTTTGGGCATGTATCATATTTTCCCTCCGGTTTATATGATCCGTTCATCCTATATATTGACTCTTAAAATTCAAGAGTTAATCTAAAAATGAGGGTACTTTCTCTAAAAATGAGGGTGCTTTTTATATGGCCTTCCAAATACCGTTTCGATCCCTAACATCACTGAAGAGACATTTATTGTCGAAATCCGGATATGGTGTACTAAAGAAATATTGACACCGAATGTTTGTGGCACAACATCCTGTCCACAAGTTAACAAATTTTTTTTCTTTCTGTGACGTATTAAATTTATAATAAGATCCATTTTGTTACAACCTGTGATCAATTTTATTTGGCAATCGCCAATGGCAGTCAGCAGGGTTAAAGAACATCAGTTGTTCTACCTGTTAGTCAAATGCGTTTTGTTTAAATATACTTTTTCACTCTTTTGGTCTTTTGGAAAATGTTGTTTGTGCTGTTTTTAGACCCTTCTACAACGAAATTTGTTTGACATGCACACGTATAAAAATTGCGGTTTTTATCCAACGCAGTCATAGGTTTGAACGTAGTTTTCAATTTAGACTCTTTTATATATATATATATATATATATATTTTCTCAGGTTTATCTTCATGGGACAGCCATAATCTTCGGCATCTATTTTAAGGCTTTTGATCTTTCTTTTTTTTACTTCAGTCTTAAATTTGAAAAAAAAACAAACTAAGACATCTTTGGGATAAATATTGTATTCGCAGAGCCAAAGGATACTACACGTAATGACTGACATTAACTTCTTTTACTATTAAACTTTAAGCATTGTTCATCTGAGTGTATTTATGTTTAGTTTCTCTCATATTGTGTATATGGCACTAAAATTAAGATATCAATTAATGATCATGTTTAAGACATTTTGCATGTAAAGTAAATGTTTATATCACTTTCAGCTTCACATCTAAGTGTATGTTGTGTGACACAGGTCAATAACAGCTACGGTAGTTATATATGCACAAAATTTACAATCTATCTGAGAGAGTGGGCAAAATTGACAATCTAACTAAAGAAAGGTAGGATACAGAACCTTATTTTTCAGCCTTAAATATGTCTACTTTTGCAAAAATATTCTTGCCCTTCATATGACTAATATAATAATTTGTACTTCTTGAGACGAAGATGCAGTTAACATTCCTTTCTCTAGTTAACAACTGGATGACTAATGTCCTTCATCTCTTTTTCGTATTCGCCCATACTCATAGTTTTTTACAATCTATTCAAGATGACTTACTTTTAAGATATGTTGTGTCTGTGTCTCAAGCAGATTAACAGATAATTATTGGATGAACAAACAATGATTGCTTCCCCCCCCTTTTAAAACAAAAAAAGAAAATGCATTAAAAGCCTAAACCATATATTCATTTAATAAATGCCAGGATCAGATCCAGGTCCAAAGAGACCTACCCTAATAAACCCCATTCTGACCCAAATTTTTTTTAATTTTTAATGTCCCGATTAGGTCACTGAATACATTGTAAAACATATGGAATTGGTAAAATTTTGTAATTGAAAACAGGTTTTAATGTCACCAAATGAACAAATTAAAAAAAAAACATATGGTGGCAAATATTAACAACTATAAAGAATTCAATTAAACAGATGACATCAAAGAGATGCTGATTTCCAAAGTGAAGTTTTCAATTTCTGTCATGTGCAGGAAGTTCGCTTTTCCCGTAGTTTTGTGATTAGCTCTTCAGCGACACTTTAGCATTACATATGAACTAGTGTTAAGGTGACATAGTTCAAGAGGGTATTACTTGATCAAAAGGTACTCAAACAAAAGTACTGAATTAATCGGTTTATAAATGTCGCGACAGTTCAAGATGACCGAATTGCTGCTAACTGTCAAGTTGTCATAATAAAAACATTTCATTTTATTCTATATTATTTTAAATTAACGTTTTGTATTTATTTACATATATTTATTATGGACAAGACACCCTTTTTGTTAATACTTATATGGAGTACTTTTCTGTTCTATTTAAGATTCAACCTTAAGGAGGTAGACCTAGGTTAAGGGAAATAACTCTTAAAATCATCAGTACGTTTGTGTCAGCCATTTTCATTAATATGTTCTAAGCTTCTTGGATACATAGATTATTTCCAATCTGTTTCAGGTAAATGCTTGAAAATCATTGACGAAACTTGACTTTTACAAACGCATAACTGATTTAAAGAGTTATCTCCCTGAACCAAGGTCTGCCCCCTTAAATAGTTTTATTATTATTTCACGCTTTTAAAAATTGTGTTAGTTGGATAAATTATGCTCTTTTATAAATGAAAAAGTAAATTACTTAATAAGTGAATTAAATACTTTGTATTCAGAAATATAATATGATGGTTTAATAATTACCAATAATTAGCCACAAATATTTCTCTAATTACCGTAACAAATTAGTCAGGTCAGGACTACACAATATGTTTTTTGATAATTATGTAGATATAGAAACTGTCGTGATCCTTGCCATACTAAATGAATATTCATAACACAATTTCTAATACCCCTGGCACTACGAAACTATAAGTGGGAAATGAAGAGTTGTGCCAAATCAAAAAATATCCTGTGGATTCATTTATTTTAGTGGGAACCAATTTTCGTGGATTGAACAAAACTTACACTTTCGTCATTATTTAATTTCGTGGTTCTATCAAAGTCATTGGTTGAACATTTAAATTCATGGTTCACCTGTACTCACGAAATCCACGAAAATTGGTATCCAACGAAAAATAATGAATCCACAGTATAGTAAATTGTAAAGCTCTTAATACAAAAAAGTTTGGAAAAGTATATCCTATATGCAGGTGAAGCTGGTATATTGCTTCTAAGGTAGGGGAAATAGATAATTTCAAAATGAAAGAAATCCCAAATACTATTATAAATGCCAAATAATATAAACTATAAACATGCCTATCATAATCTATTTAATAGTTATAAATCAATTATCAAAGTTACACAACGAATTATTTGATCCATGTTTCCAGCTTCCCTTAAACCCAAAAAGAGACAAAATTTCAAATAAAGCATTGGATGAATCAGAATGAGATGTACATAAATTAACCCACAAACACCCTGGCATTATAAACAATAGCTGTTTATATCCCAATTAATGTCTCAACTTCCTGTTAAAAAGTTGCAGGTTGCATAATTATAATGCCATGTTCTGTTTAAATCAACAAATGCTATTTCTGGTGTTAACTGTTCTAGTCTGCCAACACAGCTATTCTTGTGCTTATTTTCTTTCACATGTTACAAAAAAAAAAACGAGTTTAGAAATTGATGTCCGTTATATTTGTATTGCATATTAAAATGCAATAAGCCAATCTCCAGTTTTCGATAAGTAACACAAGTTGACCAGGGATTGAAGTCATAAAACTTTGCTCCGTGCTTGGGGCCCAAAAATCATGCTGTAAACATGAAATCCAACAATTTGATAGGTTGATTGAAATTTTGAGTATGAGTACAAAAACTGACTCAAAAGTTTTATGACTTCAAGGTCAGAGGTCAATAAGCGTAAATCCAACAATTTGATTGGTTGATTGAAATTTTGAGTATGAGTACAAAAACTGACTCAAAAGTTTTATGACTTCAAGGTCAGAGGTCAATAAGCGTAAATGACATCAGTGAACAATCAGGGAAAGTAAGAATTCAGATACAGAAAATGTACATGATCATCCTTAAATCCATAGGCGGATCCAGGGGGGGGGGGGCCTGGGGGGCCCGGGCCCCCCCCCCCCCCCTTTCGTGGGAAAAATTTGGTTGATTATATAGGGAATCACTGAAGCATGACTGGAGCGGACCCCCCCTTAGGTCAGTCAGCAGGCCCCCCCTTAGGCAAAGTTCTGGATCCGCCACTGAAATCGATAGACCTTTAAGTCAAAGCACTCAATGATATATGTGAATTATAGATGTGAAAAATGAAATGTAAAAATTCATTATCTTGCAGAACTTTGTTAGAACAGAAAAAGACCTGAATCAAAAGCTTCTGAATGTAAGGACTTACAACTCACAAGATAAAATAACTCATCAATGAAACCAAGGAGGTTATATTCTAATATAACCTCCTTGATGAAACAGACTTTAAATTTGATATAACTAGACATCTATTTCTCTTCACAAAACTCATCAGTGGCACTCAATACAAAAGTTGAAGAAAAGTGCATGCCAAAAATTCTGAAAATGTGTCTGCCAAATATGACAAGCCATAATGCCTGTGGTAACCTTCATGTTTTGAATAATTCAAGAACATGAAACCTAATATCTGAATGATATGACAATTAAAGGTTCATTACATCTTGAGAAACCTTACATACTATCTATACATTTTGAGAATATCCCTATGCTAATTGCCTAGAACACTGACATTAGTATCTCAGGTATGCTTTGTGAAACATGTAATAAGTAATAGAAACTGAATGGTTTATGTGTTTTATGATAATGATTCCTAGAGTGCAGTTAAGGTCGAGTCATAGTGTAATTATTTTATAACTTGAACCACTGTGATAACTACTGGATACTGACTTGATCTCTGTATTTTATGATTGCTACTGTCCTGAATCACTGTTGGGTGGTCAGAGGCAGCATGTTATATCCTGATTGAGATCAACACAACACTATAACAGTGTGGGTACTTCAGAATTGTTTTATGATTTGAAGAAAATTCTTAGGTATAAATTGCTTTCTATTTGTATGTTTTGACACAAAATGTTTGAGTAATGTGAAGTGCAATTCTTCCAGAAGGAATTTGTGAGATAGTGTATTAACTAAATAACAACCTCCAGATATATTGTACTGACACTTGAACTAAATGGACAGTTTAAATATGCTTAACTTAAACTACCTTCTGGTATAAAGTTTTTTGCTGTGGTACTTGTTGGTGGTTGCTGCAAGCCTCTGGTTGTTCTAGTATTAAAGAAATCTGGAAAGCGTTCAAGCTGTCTTCGTCTGAAAATTGCCTGTGATCTTTCTGCAAGTAGTTCCATATTTTTGTCGTCATGAACACACAGTCCACTTGTTTGAAAATTGTCACAGTTTAAGGCCGCTGGCAAAATATATCCCAGTTTCTCCATTAAATTTTTACATCCATTTTGTGCTTTCTCACACAATGAACGACATGGCTGAATAGGTTCTTCCAAAACCGTGCAAACTGGAACATACATTGAACACAAAAAAAGTCTCAAATGGGGACTACAATTTGCATCCAGAAAGGGAGATAACTGCTCAATCTCTGAACCAGCTACAACTTGTGACTGGTGGCGGAATACATTTGGCATTATCGTCTTATTATATGGTAAGTCTTTACACAAAGGTATTACGATTGGTTCACATCTACCATGCTGCTGAGCATGGATGTTCATTGTAAAAGTTGTGACAACAAGAACTGTCCAAAAATGGAACGCTTTGAGTTGAGATGGCATCATTTCTCCAGTCTGTTAAGGCAATCCACTAGTATTAGCTTAGTATCGCTCCTTCTTGTTGATGAAACTGTTTACAAAACATTTAAAAATACCATTGAAACACAACATTTTCTGATCTGATACTAATGGCAGATTTTACAATAAGAAGGAATTGTTGTTTTTTTGTATCCATCAAAAAAGCAATTGCTGAAACTGTGAAACAGACTGTGTAATGGAGTAATGCATTATGTTATTGAATAAAATGTGTCTTTCTGAGTAAATAAAAATAAAAATTACTCTGTGTTTGTGTTTTTTGTTAGAATTAGAGGGTTTTTAATTTCAAAATATTGGACATGGAATAGACATCATGACCTACTTTACTGACATCCAGCTTATTTGGAGTGGAATTTTGAAGTATTATTTATAAGTGGAGCCTAATAACATGGACTTATATTTTAATAAAAAGTCTTCTTTTGTGTTTCAATCATAACTTTAAGGCAGATTTTTATTGGTAAAGGCTAAAAAAAGGTAATTAAATAATATTGTTGCTAACGTCACGTCTTTTCCGTCCATTGTGGTATGTCACGATCGCAATTTTCTTGTTGGTTCTCAGACAGCCCATTGAAGTTATTTTTATCCCTGGTTTTATAAATAATTGAAAATAGCAATCATATTAAATTTGGATGACGTAAGGGGGTCAAAGGACTTGAGGAATCAATATCATTGGCTGTTTTATTTTTTGCGAACGTTACTGCTCGAGGTTTCCGTCCAAATCAGTGTCACGTGAGCAACATATATTTAGATCTGTAACTCTCCTGTATAGGAGTTACGATATCGCCCTTTGCAGAAATAGATTCAGAGTCAGTTCCTTCACATGATGGGGAAGCAAAGAAGGTAAGTTGTATGTAATATCGTTACAAGAGGACCTTAAATATATTCCGTCCATCAAAAAGACGTTCGCAACAAAACGTAATGTCATGATAGTAGATGTTGCTAATGTTACTATTACGAATTGGTTTCTTGTGGATTCATTTGATATAAAGTACACCTGCAAATGACATTCTGTATATTTAGAAATTCTAAACCAGACTGTACAATTTTATTACTCCAGGCATATATTAAACATCACTGTGTGCATACATTTTAACTTTTAAAGATGTTGTTGCTAATGTGACATGTCCAAATGTCGCTAACGTTACTAATTAATGTCTCCGTCACGTTAGCAACATGAAAGTAGGAGACAGAACACAATACTGTAAAATCTGCCATATCTGATCTAAGTGTAAAACGAAAAAGAGATTGTATATTTTGGTGGAAATTGATTTAAAACCAAAAATACTGTGAAACAGAGAATTCATTCCAACTTTCCTTGTTGACAATACTCTGTATTCCGTTTTTTTTCTTAGGTACCAATTTTTCTTGATTGAGGAAAAAATTGTACTTTTATGAATACTTGATTTCATGATTTAGCCAAAGTCAGCATACAAGTCTATTGGAAATTTAAACTTTATTGAACACATAAACTCATATCCAAAAAATCCATCAATATTGGTACCCAAAGAAAAATATAGAATCCACAGTAAATGAAAAGTACATATGATTTATAATCAGAAAATGTATTTCAATGGTATTTTTAAAAGCAGTATAACGATGTTCACACAGAATTTAGGGTCCAACTGCAGCATATGACAAAATTTAAAATCATCCTTAAGACTCCAATAGCCATGTTAAAAATCCTTACATGTGTGTTGCTAATCTATGAAGTACAGCTTACTCCTTCTAGTGTCCTAGTATAATATCCAAGTGCCACCTCTTCAAGACAATTAAAACATATAGAAAATAATTTTGCCGGGCACTTCATTTATATTTATATTTGTAACAAATTATGACAGTTAAATCTAATTTTCAAGTGTGTTAGGTTGATCAAAAGACCTTCTTAACCTTTACCCTTAACAATTAAAATAGCTTCTTTAGTAAACAAACTGCTTACCATTGCAGCTTTAATATAATTACATGATAAGGAATTTCTAATTATCAAAATTGCAATCAAATAATTATGGTTCTTGAAAAAATAATATGAAAATAATCAAACCATTCTACATATACATCTACATTCTATGTTGATCTGTCAAACTTGACCAATACTCAACGCTTCCGAGGCGCAAGAAAAAGAATAATTTTGTAAGGTAAATAAAGAATATACAACCCATAGATAAGAGCATGATTGTCACTATATTAAATCATTATTACAAATTAAAGGCTTGAAATGATGATCTTTTGAAGCATGTCGGAGTCATTCGAATGTCACTGACAAGGGAAATCACTCTCCAAAATGGGAAACAACTTATGTTCTGCATGAATGAACAAAGTAGGAATCATTAAACAAAAGAAGGTCACAACCCATGAGAAGTAAGTCTTGGATGAACAGAGGAATAATCATCTGACATAGACGGAAGTAATCTGTGACGTACCCATCCATATACAGAAGTTGGAAATACAGATACAGGTACAGACATAAGGAGGTAACAACTGAAGGGAACTGAAAGAATCGTCTGACATAGACGGAAGTAATCTGTGACGTAAGGTAACAAATCAGTGGGGTTACTCTTGGATTATTAGAGGATTAGAAGTTGACTGAGAAATCAGGGGTAGTAATTCTTGGATAGACAAAGAAGAAAACAACTCAGGGGAAGTAATTTTTCGATAATCAGAGGACATATAGTAGTAATATCTATGGGGAAGTCATTCGGAGATGATCCAAGTAATATATGAGTAACTATTCAAGGGAAGTAAGTCTCAGGTTCACTGCTGAGCTTAAATTGTTTTCAGAACGACTATTTCTGACCGCAAGTCTTTTCAAATAAAGTATGCTATACTTGGTTTTTTGAAAGGCTTTATAAGTTACATAATTTTTATGATATTAAATCTGTCACTGATCCATATTTTAACCAGACAGTCAAAAAAATAATATTCAATAACAGTGTCAAATAGACTATTTAATAAAATCTTATCTTTGTTACTTTCATTTTTTTTACTGGTGCAGAATTAAATCTTCAAGTAGTTTGCACTGGTCCAACAATAAAACAGATCTGGCATTATGCCAATGTACACACACACCCAGACTTAACATAATTTATGCAAATTAGATAACATCAGTGTCTATTATGTAATAGTACCTTTTACAGTGGGGATATTTTAACTAAAGAATTTCAAACTGATGAAGCCCTCCTGTGACATTTTGTTGAATTTATAATTTTAAAAAGGTCTAGCAAAAGAAATCTGGGGGTCATGACACTTGATCAAGACCTAACAAATTTACAACAAGTGACGAAATTTTCTTCAGTGGTCCAAAAAGGTTGGTCCAAAGGTCCAATCAAAAAACACATTCCCATTAGTTTAGTTTAAATATATTTTATTTTTCAAAAATGACAAATGGATTAGACACAAGTTTTACTGCTTAGTAACGTCTTCTCCAAACATTTGTGGATTCAAATTTAACTCCATTACTTGAACACTAATATTTGAGGTTCACATGTACCTTTACAGCTGAAATGATCGAAAAACTAATTAGAAACCAACATTTAGTAACAATGAATCCACAGTAATTTTTTCAAATGCTGCGGAAATGTGGATTTATTATTTTTCATTGGATATTAATTTTCTAGGGTTTGATGGGTAGAGGTGAACTAAGAATTGTAAAACAAATTACTATTATTTTATAGGCTTTGAATGAGGAGATTGGCAAACCATGAAATCAAATATCCACAACAATGCAAATTTCCTCAATTCATTAAAACATGCAACGCAGAAACAGATATGGGATGCAGGAAACAGACAGATCCCACTATAGCAGATACATTTATAAATCTCCAGACATCTGAAAATGTCTACTCCCCCCATGGAGCACCTCACGTAAATCCTTGACATGGGATGCAGATACATGTATTATTCATGTTACTTTTAAAATGTCAAACACTAACTACATTGATATTTGTATTTTATTCAAAACTAATTTTAAATGATATAACACATCCGAATTCTAAACCTTGTGTAATCATTTTTTTTTCTTTGGTCGTGTTTTAAACCTTGAAGGAAATCTTTTAACAAATCTATCTACACTAAATTAGCCTTTAGGACTGACACAAGTACCACAGTATTTGCGACCAAAAAGGCTTGAAAAATTTTAGTCAAGTAAAAGATTATTTTTTTTCGTCTTTTAAATGTTATCCTTTCATTCTGGATTTCAAATTATATATACATGTACAATGTACATGAAAATATAATGTCCCAGTGTTAATTGCCAGGAGAAAAGAAGGTGGCCTAAAATGTTATTTTGGCGAAAAAGAAAATTGACCCTTGACTTAGTAGGGAAAACCCTTTTCAAAATGACTGGATTCACACCTGTCCTCTATAAACCCCCCACTTGAAAAATGTACCCTCTATTCCAGGCATCTTTAAAACATATTTGAAGTCAATATAAACTTTAGATTTAATTCTGTTTTTGATTGTTTTGAATTTCAATGATTTTTAAGTTTATCAGTAAAACATCATGTTTTTTGACAAGTGCTATCTTTGCCCCCATCCCTGCTGTATCTATAGGGAATCAATGGTTATCTTTAGTGCTGACAGCTTTATCAGACTTCTGTAACTGCTAGACTGAAAAGTTTCAATTCTGCTATCAATTAAAACAAATAAAAACCATTTCATTGCAGGCATAACAGATACAAGAAATTCCAGATGTATAATTTTTTTTAAAGTTTATTTTGATGTTTTTAATGGCTTAGCTTCTGCACTTTTGAAATTGCAAATTATTTTTATGTCAATTCCCAGTACAGCGCTCCTGGTTCTATTGCGAAAACAAAGGGAGTTAAACCTATTAGCACTGTGTGAGGAAATTACGCATTACCAGAATTATGCACCAACATGAGCAACAGTTACTTTTCACTGCATGCAACACTTTAAATATCTAAGATTTGTTCAAGATTAAATATCTCTGACAAATTTTAAGATAAACTAAAATACCTAAAACTAATGTTTCATTTTCCTTTCATTTTATGTGTTTCAACTTAATTTATCTAGGTTTAATACTTTCTTTTTAATAAGAGGTGCTCCTAAGAAGGAGCATATGTAACAGTTACATGTACAGTTTAAGGTCAATTTCAAAATTTGAAGTGTTGGTGATCTCTTATGCTTCAGAGGGTCAAATCAATAAACGGAATCTAGTTACAGTGACTATATAATATAGAAAATTATGAAGTGCAAGTGACCTCAGATGATTAAAGCAATTGCTACTCTTCATATCATCGTAGCAACACCAACACACTTCAGAACATATAGTGTCAGCACACATTGCCTTTACCATGATAAGAATTACTGTAGCCAAATGTTAGAAAGGGAGCTACCATTTGATTTTTATGGGGGGCTAGGATGAAATTTGAAAAAAATAGGCAGGACAGGAGTTTTGAGTAAAAAAAAAGGCAGGATGAGACACTTTGCCAAAAAAAAAGGCAGGATGACAATTTAGGTAAAAAAAGTCAGGATAAACTAATAAAAAAAAGGCAGGACAGAATAGAGTGAAAAATAAAAAGGCATGACAGAGATTACAACTAAAAAAAAATGCAGGACAAAATTTTTCATCCTAGCCCCCCCCCCCCCCCCCCCCCCCCCCCATATAAATCAAATGGTAGCTCCCTAAAGCTTCATTATCATAGAATTCATGCACCCTAAATCCTTTCCCATTTAATTTTGAAACCATATTTTCTGATCATTTGCAATGTACCACAAATATCTCTTTACTTTTATATTTCTGTATACATGTATTTGATAAAATATTAAAGCTTATAACTATCATAATTTGCACGATTATGAATGTTCCTAAATATTTTAAACCACAATACAGTACAATACATTCAAATTTCAATCTTATTCTATCAGTTAAAAAATACAAAAATGTGGTATGATTCAATGTCAATGAAAAGCATTGCTCAGTTGCAAGATTGTCTAATTTGTCCCTCATATATTCACAGGTACTTCAGATAACAATGTTTGTATATATGCATGTGCAAAATGTATGATGGCCTTAAGGTAAATGATCAGGGACTTATGCCTTATCTAAGGATTTTGTTTGAGGGTGTTATGACGGTAATGTATTGGCAGAGAAAACTATCTGTGTTATTTAGAAACAGTAGAGTAAACAATATTGGCTGAGGACTAAAATGAGTCCTCAAACTGTGTTTGAAATTAGACTAATTATTAGTAGGGGCCCACTCGCCAATGGCCCCTAAAATTTAGTGTGGGCTCCTAAGTTTCACCTTTTCTTGTATAGAACTATATATATATATTGGCTACAAAATTTAAGCTGTGGGCTATCATTGCCAGAACATTAACTTCAATCCCTGATAAAACTATAAGCTGAGTTACACAGCAGTGAAGGGCCATCATAGGATTAATTGAATTCAAGACCCATGCATTCTCAGGGATACATACATCAGACGTAAATCATTAATCACATTATTTTTTTTGTTTTTTGCCTCACATCTTCCAATCAGTGCTGAACAGAGAGGTAAAATACCCCCCCCCCCCCCCTTTTCTTTTTTTTTAGATATCACCAATAAAACTAAGTTACTCTTCATTTATTTTTAGGATTGTTATCTTTTGCCTTTGAGAAAATTAAGATTTTATTAAAGACAACTAAATGTATGTTATTTGTTGGAAAAGTTGCCAACAAAAAAACAATCAACGCCCAGACATTCAATTAAAATTCACATTTTGTATTTGTCTGATGATACTGGTATCACTTGGGTATAAAGCTCTGCTATTTCCATTAACTTGGATTTTTGAATAACAAAAATGTCAACCAAGTGCAGACTGACAGAATAACCTATCTTTGAAATAGAACAAACATTTAAAAAAAAAGTATTTTTGATTATGTAATGTATTTTCAAGAACATTCATTTCTCAAATTAGTTTTGTCCACTGTTTTACATTTTTCAAAAGGCAATATTTGTACATCTTCATCTTAACCTATACCTATTGACACCTACTGACCTTCCATTTCTTGGAAATAGTAAACTGACCTCAGATCTAGATCTGCTGGAAGTAAATAAGCCAAAAAGGGGAGATAATTCTAAATTAATTTAAATATTCATAATGGGAGATAACTCTCATTTAGCTGCTTTGATGATTGAAGCCATATTCCAGTCATTTCACATGCATTTAAAGGCCAAGCAAGTGAGAATTTGTGAGCCCATGCAGGTTTGAACTGTATGGACTAGCAATCCAGTGGACTGAAGATGATGTGATGACTACTATAGTTGATCAAAGATATTCATGATCATGTTTGATTACATATACATATTTTACAGCTCATATGACATTTTGCAACTGTTTTGTTCCCCTGACAATGCATTGTTCTTAGATCTATTAATCTTCTAAAATCTCTACTGTTAAGCAGACAGTCATAATATGAGCCAGCAACCCAACAACAAAAATAACCAGAAGAAATCTAGAATTTATACAATTTATCATAAAATAAAATTGAGAATGGAAATGGGGAATGTGTCAAAGAGACAACAACCCGACCAAATAAAAAACAACAGCAGAGGGTCACCAACAGGTCTTCAATGTAGCGAGAAATTCACGCACCCGGAGGCGTCCTTCAGCTGGCCCCTAAACAAATATATACTAGTCCAGTGATAATGAACGCCATACTAATTTCCAAATTGTACATCAGTCTATCCTGTTACCAAGTCTTTTAAAATTTACCAATACAACATATCCTTCTTTAAACCTTGATCAGACACCTAAATCATTTGGTGTTGTTTTCATATATCATAACAGTTTTTAAGGGCAGTAGACAATGTAACAAGCAAGGTCATGAAACCTAATACTGCTCTCCACTTGTAAAGAATTGAAAATAATTAATAAGTGGAAAATACTTTGAGGAATAAAATGTTCCACCCATACTTACAACTACATGTACTTTTTTGATTCAGACTCTTAGTCATTATAATTAGTCAAAAACAAATTCTTATACATCTGTCCTGCCACTTTCTAATTTCTATTTTTAAAATAATGTGAAGTTTGCCATTCATCTTCCCACATTTTTATTGTTTTCTCATCTTAAAAAACATATACATGTGTTCTGCATCTTTCTATTTTCTATTTCAGTAGTTATTTTTTTTTTTTTTTAAATAATGGTAAATTTATTGTAATTACCCACATTTTTATTGACTTTTTCATTTTCAAAATGTATACATGTGTTCAGCATCTTTCTAATTTTCTATTTCAGAAGTTAATTTTTCTCTTTTTTTTAAATAATTTAATTGAAGTTTGATTTTATCTACCCAAATTTTTATTGTTTCTTCATCTTCAAAAAATTTTGTATTCATATACACCCAAGAGGGTGTTAGCTCATGATTGGGTGTATCTAATCTACACATCATGTTATGGTACCAAAATAATGGCATTCAATCATTTACTTAGGAGGGGGTATTTCAGAAATTTAACCTTTAATGCATGATAAATGCAAGAACAACTTCATTTGATTGCATCATGATGTATATTTAGAAATAATTGACACATTGAGGTGTAAGTCTTCATTATTTTGCTATGGTATTCAAACTTTACATGTTGTGATGGTTGAGGGCTTTCTTTTTCTGCACACTTTCATTAAAATCATAACTTTGTCTCATAAATCTTTTCTAATCTTTCACAAATACTTGGTACTATTCTCACTCCCTCATATATGAATAACTCTGACAGATTCCTGATCTGCCCAAAGAAATGTTAATTTATGGTTATTATTATTTTTTAAAAGATAAAAAATCGATTTTATTTTTATTTTCAAATTTCAGAAAATATACATGTAACTCGAGATATAACTGAATTTTAAAACTCTTCAGTGATTTTGATCTGCAAAAATAAATGATAATTTATGGCTATTATCATATTTTTAAGTATAAAAAGGTCTTTAAAAAACATCTGCAACTTGCTAACGATTTCAATTTTCAGGATAGGTAACTCCTGATTAACCTCATTTTCAAAAACTATTCTCTGGAAAAGTTCAAGAGATTTGACAGATTCCAAGTTTTTGATAGAAAAAACAATCAATCTCAGAGAGTCAACAAATGGACAAAAACAAGTCAATACATAATTTTGATATTACATTGTTATTTATTATACATGTCTGTTAACTGGCTAAGGAGGGATATTATGGCTGCATTTGCACCAAAAAAAAGCTTACAATGAAAGTTGAAAAATGTGTTAATCTATTTGTTATGCCTTTTACCAATTCAATTTTCATCTTTTCATAAACAATTTATGTTGTCAGTATCTATTTCCAAATCACTGACCTTTTTATGCTAATTTAACCTGTCATTTTAGTTTTGATAAAAGTCCATTGCTCTCCGGCCCCTGTGGTCACAAACTGACCATCAAATGACAACTATAAACTGACCAGTACAATATATGTATCATTTGTCAAATCCAATTAACATATATCTTTAAACAAGATGAAAACACCAGATTATTTATATCTAAAATCTACATTAAACCAGCTATGCGACCCCTGATCTTTTACCTTTCACTTTTTTCGTTAGATGTAAAACAGAATTCTTGAATCAGCAAATCTCATGCAAAATGTCTGATTTGTTGATTTTTAGTACAGAAAGGTTATGATAATTAAAACAAGTTCTGATTGCAAGAGGATGTGATATGATGGGTTGTTTAAGACTTTGCTTTAGCATACAATTTGACTGTATCATGGTTCTCTGTAATTTGACCTTTTTAAGAAGGGCCTTAAATATTGATCAACTTTTATAAAGATAAATCAATGGTAAATAAGTTGATATCTAAAATCTACATTAAACCAGCTATGCGACCCCTGATCTTTTACCTTTCACTTTTTTCGTTAGATGTAAAACAGAATTCTTGAATCAGCAAATCTCATGCAAAATGTCTGATTTGTTGATTTTTAGTACAGAAAGGTTATGATAATTAAAACAAGTTCTGATTGCAAGAGGATGTGATATGATGGGTTGTTTAAGACTTTGCTTTAGCATACAATTTGACTGTATCATGGTTCTCTGTAATTTGACCTTTTTAAGAAGGGCCTTAAATATTGATCAACTTTTATAAAGATAAATCAATGGTAAATAAGTTGATGAAGATATAAGAAGATTGTCCCCTTCATACTAGAACCAATTCAATGCCTAATTTCAAGACTTACAGGTCATGCCATACCCAAATAAGTTAAATACACAATTAGGAAATGTATATTTTTAAATGCTTATTACCTGGCTATGAGCCAATCAAATTCCACAGTTGCATCATTCTGTTTTAATACTGCATATTTAAACAGTAATAAAACAAGTGCAGTATTATTCTACAATGTGATTATTTTATCAGAAAATAAACGATATCTACCTCAGCCTTTGCCCTCTGCCAATATTGCTTACTTTACTGTTTTCAAATAACCCAGATAGGTTTAACTCTGCCAATAAATTACCATCATAACACCCTCAAACAAAATCCTTAGATAAGGTACTAAGTCCCAGAGCATTTACCAAAGGGTCATAATATATTTTGCATATATGCATATACAAATATTATTTATTTAGATCATAACAGTTTAAAAATAATATTTAGATTGATTTTGACAAAATTCACATGCATTCCTTTAGAAAATATGCATTTCGTTGAACATTTAAATTCGTTGTTTCCCTGTACCCACGAAATCAATGAAAATTGGTATCCAACGAATATTAATGAATCCACAGTATCTAAAAGTAGGGAGATTGGTATGATTGCCAATGAGACAACAATCTGCATGAGACCATGTTAACAGACATGGATGTTCACAAACTATAGGTCATTGAACAGCCTTCAAAAATGTGCATAACCAAATGCATAACAATTCAAACAAGAAAACCGACTTATGTATTCTCGTGTCGAGTTCTGCGGTCTGTGTACATGTTTTCAATACCTGTCAGAAAAAAACATGCATAAATGTACAAACCGACATGCAATTAGCATTTCATTGTTACCTAATTATCTTGTAATAATATTTCCGACAGGTTACGAGCTATTTATGACATTATGTTCCCCTATTTATAATATATTTATATTGTAAACATTGCCAAAATTTCCTTCATAGAGTACATATTTACATCAATATTAGAAATTTAAACATAAGTGTTATTTTAGCAGTAATAATCTTTATTTAGATCATAACAGGTTTAAAAATAATATTTAGATAACTAATAAAGTCTATTTTGATTTAAATTATCCATTAGTATCATTTATATACAACAGCTCTGATGTTGACAGTTACATTTCCGATTTAAAACACGATTAAAAACACGATTGAAAACATGCGTTACAATACATAGAGTCAGGAAGAGATTTGTACCAATGATGTTCAAAAAATGTCATAAAAATGTGCACCTCTTAGTAACATCTACATGCAATCATGATTGCAAATCCTTGACCTCTGGAAAAATGCGCAAAACAATTACCATATATATGAGAAAGATGAGGCTCCTAAAAACTGTAGACAAAACATGTCTGAGTTTCAAACATGATTTTTTCACTGTGTTTTGTGAAAATTGGTAAAAAAGCAAAGTGAAACCTGTGTATGATAGTGGTGAGTGCAGGCGCGGATCCAGAGGGGGGTTCCGGGGTTGGAACCCCCTTTTTTTGGACGATCAATGTATTTGAATGGGACATGTAGTTGGAACCCCCCATTTGTCCTGGTTAGGAACCCCCTTTTAAAATGGCTAATCCGCCCCTGTGAGTGTGTCAACAAATCTTTGATAGTCTCAACTAAATTTATTCATAACATATTTTAGAACTGCTGTCAATATGATAAGAGCTTTGACATAAGTGTATAGATGTCTATTGTTCAGAACACCATATTTTAAGTCTTCTCAATGTCTTTTCAGTTTTTTGTGTCATTGCTCTTATTGGTTTGTAAATGTTTCATTGACTTATATATATACCGGTACATTAATCTCTTTTATTCATATGCTCAATAAATATGACAATTAACTTTTTACAGACAATTAATAATCTTCCTTCAGTAAGACAAATTTTAGACTTAGAATTAAATTACAAACTCTTGTTTGATGCTCAGAAATTAAATATATTAAATTGTTCGTAAATTTGAATTGTTAACCAATTACAAAGCACTTATTGTGTACTTTATAATAAAGTACAAACATTCAAATATAAATCCTTTATCGGAAAGATTTTGATTATGACCAACACAAATATATATAATTTGAAATAATTAGGGACTATTAGTATGTTATTATAGTACAAATGTGACCGGACACAATAACTGAATTGTTTGCTAAATCATCGGCCATCAATATACACTTAGTTTAAATTTAGCATTGAAACCGGACTTTATCTGGTTTAAATCATGGGAAAATGATAAGTGATTTATATTCCAGCACGATTTACCACTACGGTAGCCTCTATATTTTTTCTTAGAATTTTAAGCCTTAATAAGTTTACTGAGTAATCCAATTGATACATAAACATCTCAAATTGGCCCTTGAACTAAGACCCCAAATATATATTTATGGTAAAAAAGACTGCACATATATTTAGTGGATTCAAAAGAAGAATTTGCTTACTGACATTACTAGAATGCATGATTTTGACCATCAATAGAATTCCAAATAAACTACCTTTTAAATTACTCTTGCAAATTTTGAAGAACATTAAGTAAGATATTTTTAAATTAGGACCAGACTTTACTTAATAACCTTCAATTTCCATAAAATATTGTCATTTCATAGCTCTAAATAAAAAAGCTTGATTCATAAATTGTTCAAAAATTGCATTCCTCCAAATTACATGTATTCTGTAATTCTTCTCCTTTTTACAGGTAAATTTAAACCGTTTGTAGATCAAAACTGACTGATGTTGGATATGAACCATTAAGGGTAAAACATTGTCGTTTAAAACAATTAACAAAAGTACAAAATATGACCTAGATTATTAATAATCATTCATAAATCTAGATAAATATTTACAAGTCATAATTCATTAGCTCTATGTTAACTTAAACAATTACAGTCACAAAATCTATTGTAGAATTTACACCTGTTTTTTATCTGTGTAAAAAAAATCTTCACCAGAAATAGACCAAATTTCACACTTGTAATTCTTAAGTCAAAGGTCGGAGACACTCGTGTCAATCATTTAAGAACAAAAAGATTTAAGATTGACAAATGTTACACACATAGATGTTTTTTCTTAACTATGACTTATTCAAAAGAGAATGTCAGGTAACTGTCAACAATGACAGCAAGCCAACACGAAAAAAATCACATGCAGATGTACTGACAGTAAATTGTATACTTTGTTTTACACTTGGGATGTTTATAAAGCTATTTTTATATTACATATATGTATGTATAGTGTAAAAGATTCTTGGCATTTTCTCAGCTTTGTCTTTTTAGATCAAATGAAATTAGAATCTGAAGAAAATACTGCATGTCAAAAAGCTCCAGTAAAATTAAACCATCTCTTTTAATTTTAAGGGTTCACCACCATGACTAGGCTGATATTTGACTTTGAGAAATATATTAACCCCATTGAGGACTAAAGGGATTATAATTTCAGTTCCAATAAAATCACTAAAAGTAGTATGAGAGATATATGTCACTTTCTAATTAATGCCTTAACTCTGAAATCAGTCCATTTGAAGAAAAAAATAAAAAAAATATACGATCATAATTATAAATTTTGAACCAGTTTCATACCATAAAACTTCCACTTGCACTCAAATAATCATATCTCGTATTTTATCATTTAAGTTTAAAAATCACCAATTTGCAAAAAACAATTTCATCCCATTAACATCTGATGATGTAGTATGATAAAACTAACATACATATTTTTGTCTGGGGTCCGCTTTAGTTCACGGTACGATTTTCATCTTATACATTATAGTTTACATGAATATTTAATTTATCTAACTACATGTTATATTTAAGTGATAGTTTTCTCTTATTTTTCCGCTTAAATCAATTGAAATTTGGAATTACATGATGACATTTTAAACAAGTAATCACTATGAAAAACATTTTGCTGAATCTACTCAAGTTATGTTTGGCAATCTACTCCAAATTAAGCTCTACAATCGTCTCCAAAAGTTTCAAGTCAGGCAATCTGAACTCCAAATGTTTTAGCTTATGCCAATTGCCTGATTTTCTTTTAACTTAGTAGTCTTATTGCCCAAAGCTTTATATGCCTTCGTTTTGACTTTGGAAACTTAAATACACCAACATCAAGAGACCTACAAAATAACTTTGTGTAAGAAACCAAGCGTTAACATTTTCTATACCCTGTTTTCAGTGCATATTTAAACAAGTAACTTAAAGAAGTTACTTACAACACCATGAAGGCTAAGATTAATGCAGTACATATTCTCCACAAAGGCCCCAATGTATACCTGTCACTTCAAGGCTCTACGTACATAATTTTATTCTTTGTTTGGCCTAATTAATTACCCATAAGGCCACACAAATCTCCCAATGTGTAACTGTCACTACAAGGCTCCACATACATAATATTGTACGTTTGGCCTAATTAATTATCACCGTATGTTAGTTTTTACTAATTATTTTGTTTATTCTGGTAAACATTCCAATTTAGAAACAAACAAATGTCTAATTATTTTTCATTTTCTTTTAATTACGTCAATAATTAGAACATATTATTTGGCAATAAAATGTATTGCTTGCATTAGATGTACTCCCTGGCATGATTGAAAGGATAGATTTTGATTTCTCTTAATGTACATGTACTGAAACGCATGAGGTTCACTATTTTTTTAAGCAAAAATTTTAGATTTTAGTTTACAGACACTTGTTGGTTATTGGTCCATGCTAATTAAAATACTGAGCCAATAGAATTATGGCCAGCATACATTTTTTTAAATGGTAAGCTTTTAAGTATTATAAGTACAATTTTTTTGTCAAACTATGCTTAAAGGTTCTCTATATATCAAATCAGCATGTTGTTTTTGATTTCGGTTAACAGGCCCTCTTTATTCATTCAGGTTCATATGCCTATTAAAATACTGAGACAACATAATTCTTGCCAATGAGGCATTTTTAAAGCTGTAAGCTTTTAAGCACAATGCTTTTTTGTCAAACTATCCTGAAGCTCTATGTTTTTAAACAAGTAAAGTTTTGATTTGGGTTTACAGGCCCTTGTTAATTATTCAGATACATGCTTTTTAATATACCATACTGACCCAACAGAATTATTGCCTACATGCTTTTATTCAAATTGTAACGCTTTAAAGTGCCACTTTTTTGTCCAACTAACTTTTAAAGCTTTAAGTTTTAAACAAAATAAACAGAAATATCTTTGAATTAAAAGGTCAAGTGAAAAATTCCTTGGTCTTGTCAATGACAGCTGACATCTCCGAACATATGCATATCACTTTACAAAGAATGTAGACCATGGTTACTAGTTGTAACACATTGACAATCTTAGTGGTACCCTCAATTCTGAACAGTACAGCCTTTGTTTTAAATTTCATCGATTGTTTGAATAAAAAGAGCAGTTTAATTTAAAAACTCAAGAGATTTAAAACAAGGTTAAAACTTGGGGTGCTCTGCAAGGGTAAGCAGATCCTCAGCGGCAACTGCACATGTGGCACAATTTAAGTATTGATTACAGGGTGTTTAAACCATTCTGATATTTATATATATATAGATATGTCCCCCTTCTTGGATGGTTTAGAAAGTATGCGAAACCTTTTAATTTGTCATTGTCAAGTAGTCTAGATCAAAGTAAAATAGAATTTTAAAAATACTTAGGACTTTCTACCCTAAGAAAGGATTACTTTAGGTGTATTTAGCATAACCTTTCTGAATTTTGAGTCCTCAATGTTTTTCAACTTTGTTCTTTGTTTGGCCTGTTAGAACCTTTTTATTGGAGCAATATCACTGTTGAGTCTTGTACAGACAAAAAGGGAGTCTGGCATACAAAATTGTTTGGAAAAAAAATTTCACCTGGCCTTAAGGCCAATTAAATTCCTTCAATAAAAACTACTTGACATCACGGACAATGCCCTTCAATCATGAAGTCTTTGTCAATAATGACCGATTTTACCTAGTAGAAATGCAAATAAAATATTTGGATACCTAATACTATTTTAATGACATAGATTTCCACATTCTATTATTAAATAAATCATTCAAACTTTCTTTAAATATCTTAATCTTTATTTATTTATAGTAAAGTATATTTTATTATGTTATAACCCTATAATTTTGACAATTTCTTATTTAAAAATATTCACTACTCAGAGGGTCTACACCACTGACATAATTATGGAGCAACAATTAAACTTCAAAGGGGGTGTTATAGTGTTTTTTCTGAGTCAGATTATTTTTTCGCACAAAACCCAAACATTTTTTTTCACTTTGTTGGCACTATCAATCAAATTTTTTTTCAAATTTTTTTCAACACTATTAAAAGTATGGAGAAAATCTGGATTCAGATTTTTTTATCATCTGCTTGACCACAATATTTTTTTTTCATCAAAATTGGGATCAGAATATTTTTTAGGAATAAACCACACACACCCTTGAAGTTAAATGGTTGTTACCATACAGATGGTTAGAGATTACATTGTACCATTACCTTAGTTGCCACAACACTTCCATTACAAACTGGCTTAGACTTGTACTTCAGAATATTTTCAAGTAGTCAATTAGCAGCTCAGACTGAACTAAGATTACATTATCACTGCAGAACAAATCAACCTCTATACCAGAAAATTAACCCTCTAAACCAGAAATTGCAAATGAAACAACAGGTCGCATATCAAAGGTGAAGGTCAAACTTTATGTGTAGAATTTTGAGAAAAGATTTCTGGATGTGAAGCATACTCCCCAGCAAAATGTTCTGAATCATGCAGTAACAGCCATTTAAAACAAAAAATAAGTACATTTCAGACTTAACAAATTTCAAATGATTGAAAAGTATGGAATACTGCTATTTGTACAGGTTTTTCTTATTTTTTTCAAAACTCAGTGATAGATTTTTTTCTGACATTTAATAATGAACTGCGCTAAAAAGGAGATTTGATTAATTATAGGACCGATAAAGCCATTTTTTAAATTCATGTCATTTTTGCAATCTCTCGCTTAGCTAGCTGCTGAATTTAAATACAATTCAAACCATTAACCAATTCGAACTAACAAAATTATAACTTTATAAGTACATGTAAATTAAGCTTATTTCCCTATAAGTCCCATCAAAATAATCCAGTCAAATATTTATTGCCGTTTCCCTATTCTTCCTCCATTAAGATGGTTACAAGGTTAACACGTAACTCAAACATATAAGACCCTAAGACATTTTGATGACTGCTTCCCTAACAACCATCTCTGGGTACCAGTTATGCTTACTATGAATGTCATGTGACCTCTAATAGTAAAAATTCTTTCTGTAGATGAATGTAGTATAAGAGATTGAAACAGTGGATTCATATAGCTGAGATACGTGGAGCGCATGTGGATTTAATGTCATGTCCACCTGGGACTAAACTTATCTGCCAACTCAAATTTAATTTAAAATATCGAATTCAAAAGTTGAACAATGTTTCCTAGATATAATGTAGCAGTATTTACAATACTTTAAAAGCCCCTGGTAACCAATGCAAAAATTTAGGATCACGCTGAAACTAAAAGGATCATGCTAAAAAATTATGGACACTTGGGTCCACGATGCTGAACTTGGGCACTAAAAACTAACACACTTACTGGACTTTTAAAAGTCCAACCTTAACATCAGCCTTATCCAATGGTAGACTGGTAATGCAAAATTCATTGGAACTTTTATAAGAAAGACACACTTCTGTTATTATAGAATGGTCAACATAAGTATTATCATTTTGATATGGAACACGCCAAGACATTGAAATTTACAAATGGCAGCTCTGCAAAATCCAAAATAAAGCCATATATATAACATGTGGTCATGCATCTGTAACATAGGATCAAAGTTCTACTGTGTTTTAATAGCATTTGATTCCTGTTTATATACATACATAAACCTAAGAATTACAGCAATAATAAGTACAAAGTATACTATTTGTCTATCTATGTAAACAAGCATACAATGTATTTATAATTAATAGCTTTAGATTAATATAACATACATCTTATCAAACAATAATCTAAAGGTAAATTACTCTACACTTAACATCTGAGGTAATCTATACCTTTATAAAGACCACAAATCTTGGTGTGGTCAATGGGTTAAATAGCAAAGTAAGCATAAATAACCACAAATAATAACAAACTGTTTGATATCTCAATATTTTCCTACGGCTCTTTGCAATTTTAAGAGTTATTTCCCCTTATTAAAGTCAGGGGTAAAATATATCTTTTTAAAGACCACAAATCTTGGTGTGTTCAATTCACATTCAATGGCAAAGCAAGCATAACTAATCACTGTTATGATACTGTATCTTCAGAGGCTATAATGTAGGTAATTTGAAGAGTTATTTCCCTAATTAAGATCTGAGGTAATCTATATCTTTATAAAGTCCACAAATCTTGGTGTGGTCAATGACTTTCAAAGGCAAAGCAAGCATAAATGATCACAAACTGTTTGACATCTCAATATTTTCCTATGCTATTTGCAATTGTAAGAGTTGTTTCCCCTAATTAGGGTTAGATGTGATCAGTATATTGCTATAGGAACTGAAATTTTGGTGTGGCCAGTTATATTCAATGGTGAAATAAGCAAGCATAAATAATTATTGTGTTTAAATACTACATTTTTGTATATCTCTAATTTCATTTGAATTGTAATTTTGAGAGTTATTTCCCGTAGACTTGTTATTTATTTTTGCAATATCTAAAAATTGCAAATTTCAGTTGCATAACAACACTTATTGGTTTTATGATACTAAAATATTTCAATTTTTAGAGTAAATTAGACAAATCTTCCTTTTGAATCGTGACCTTTCATGTATTTCTATGCCTTCATAAAAAGACTTTAAGAGGTTCAAAAAGAAGTCTCTGAGTTACTTCCCCTTATATTATATTAATTTTCAGTTTCACCAAACAATCTTTTTACCTAATAATCAAGCTACAGTTATGATTTGGAGATTGATACAAATAACTCTTGCTGGTTTGGATAGAATTCTTTGTGAACTAGATGAGGGTGGATCAAAAAGTATGTCACCCACACTCACGGATTTCACAGGTATTCACTGTGAAATATCACAAACAAGCTTAAAAATAATACTTAACTGAATCATACTGTTAATCTACAATACTTTAAAATTGTCTGGTATGTTTTACATGTACTATCGAAAATTTGTTACACCTTAAAGTTAAACCTCTGGAAACTTTTGTTATAAACATTTATGCTTTTATGTCTGTTCCTATAACAATTAAAATATCGTAACATTTCTTGTAATGAAAAAAAATATTTCATAATATTTCTTCCATTTGGAACCTAAGTATTATAAATGAACTCCTGTTGCATGTGACAGTTCTACAGTCATGCATGTGACAGTACTACAGTCATGCATGTGACACGTAGTACTACAGTCATATGAAAATGGAGGTCAAAAGAAAAAAAGACTGAGGGAGCTACCATTTGATTTTTATGGGGGGGGGGGGGATGGGGCTAGGATGAAAAATTTTGTCCTGCATTTTTTTTAGTTGTAATCTCTGTCCTGCCTTTTTATTTTTCACTCTATTCGGTCCTGCCTTTCTTTTTTTTTTAGTTTATCCTGACTTTTTTTACCTAAATTGTCATCCTGACTTTTTTTTTTTTTTGCAAGTGTCTCATCCTGCCTTTTTTTTTACTAAAAATTCCTGTCCTGCCTATTTTTTCAAATTTCATCCTAGCCCCCCCCCCCCCCCCCCCCATAAAAATCAAATGGTAGCTCCCTAACAGAGTCAGACATTTCATTCAAGAAAAGGTAGCACCCCCGGATGGATAGTACCTCATCTGTGTGAAAATCGTGAATATTTAGATGTAGATAAAACCGTTAAACACTTTCTTCACATAAAACCACTTGAATCTATTAAAAACGTCTTTGATGACTCAATTGGAAATTGTTTCAGACTTTTGGAATGTTTTCTTCAAAGTTTGAGCAAATGGACACAATATTGACTAATCTCTTTAAATATTAGCAACACATTTTTCGGTCATGTGCAATGCAATAAAAGTGTAAAAACCTAAATAAATTGTCACACTTTTTAAACTTGGTCAAGTGGGCACCTGTAAAGTACAAACTATTTGCTAGTGAAAAGTGCCTGAGAAATTTTTTTCACAAACTTTGGTAAAAATAAAGTTTTGAGCAACCATAAAGTGCAAAAAATATTGTCTGAACATTTTTTCTTCATTATCTATTTATTTTATATTGAGTTTTTATTACTTCCCAAGCACTGCTATGTACATAATAAAAGTATTTCTACAGAAGCAGAATAAAAGCAAATTTACATCAACTTACTATATATTGTATTGAAATATTGAAATGCTAAGCTGCAATTAAAAAATTGACAGCAAATCCGTGAAAAATAAAAAAAAAAAACAACATCTTCATTATACGTGTATAGAAGGTCAAGGGATTTTTTTTTAAATTTTGCACCCAAAATCTTCATGAAATTTTTGCAGTATATTACACTGAAGAATTAGACTGACTTCCTAATCATGACATGATATTCTCATTATTAAACTACAATGTATGTATCACAGTTAAATTAAATACCGAAACGTAAGTTTAAACCAGTGAACTACAACCATGTTCAATTTTTAATATTAATCCATAAATTCTGTACCCTGTGCATAGCAGATATGTATGCTAATGAACGTGGGGTTAAAAAATATGAAATAATAAACAAGGGTTCATCTTCCTATATCTGTTTAAAAAATATATAGACTATAATCTCCAGTTGTTTTTATGAATGAGTTCCACCAGTTGACCTGAGGTCAATCTACGTAAAGATGTCCATAAACCATTGGTCCTTACTGTGACATGGCATAATAGCATTAGCCCCATGATATAGCAAAAGTAACAAATGCATGAATTCCAAAGTCATTGGTTACTGTATGGCTCACTGTGAACCTTCAACAATGAGCAAAACCCATACTGTACATGTAGTTATAAGCCTAGAAGGCTCTAGATTATAGAAGTGCATATTTAACCAAATGTGAAACAGACAAATAAAGACACATCTTCTTATTTTCATACATAAAGAATGTACCTTGTTTTTCTATAATATTTTTGTCAAAAAATCTGCAATTTTGGTGGCAGGCCTTAATACATGTACATGTACATGGTAAAAAATGTATATTGTCAATCTTAGCTCTAAATTATAATATATTGCCTTAAGTCTAGACTGAAATAAGACAATACCAACAGGGCCATATAAAACAACATGATTTTTAAATAAACTATATGCAATAAAATATTTAACAATGTTCTTAGAATTTTAAGAAACAATGTCACCTTGGCTTAACTTTTTTCCCAGAAATAATTTATAACCTTCTGAAATAGATTTTAAAACAACACTCAAATTTCAACTGAAATTCTGGCAGCACCATTTTGTTTTATAACTTTTTGCAATCTGCCATTCTTATACGAAAGAATGTCTGAATCACAAAAAGTGCCAGTACTGAGTTACGAATGATCATATTTTTTTTATTTTTTTTATTTTGCAAAATTTTGCACTCCAAATATATATATATATCATTTAAACCATCAGTATTGAGTCACCAGGACTATTTCACACGGTGAGCAAGAGTAATTTTAATTGAATCAACACATGCATTATAAACAATTATTAAACACTTTATCCATGTACATTTCTACTCATTCACACGAAAAGTACACAGAAACATGAAAGAAACATGTAAAGAAAATCTATTCAAAAGTGTAAAGGTATTTGCAATCTTCAGTTAAATAAACAGACCTAATGATTAAATTATAAAGTCAATTTGTTTTAAAGGATATTATAGTAGGAGTTAAAATAAATACAATGTTGAAAATTTACAAAATGTATCTTTTTAATACCTCATCTTTCCGGGAGGGCTCCTCAAGGGGGAGAAATGATTACTTATGTTTAAAGTGCACACCTTAATTCTTCCCCCATCCTTTCCAAAATAAAAACACATCTAACTAGTATAGACAAATGTATACAAAGATATACTTTTTTTGAAGAATAAGAATATTCATTATTCAAATCAAAAGGCCCTAATCTATCCTTTTAGAAGCAGCTTTGCATTTTTTTCTTTCTGCAATATTTCGTGAATTTCATGAAAGGTTATGATCTACTCATGCTATTTGTGTCGTCTGCTACACCATCTGTTTCTATACTTGACATTCTTTCATTTTTTATAAATTTTAAAATGATGGTTATATTTTTAAAGTCATAGGACTGACATCTGATATCTATGACTGGTAAGTACAAAAATGTTACCCATGTAAAGTTTCTCCAGAAAATATATTTGAAAATACACATTTTCTGAGACACACTCTCTTATGATGGAGGTGCTCTAAATCTTCAATAGCAGGAGGAAAATACAGAAAAGAAAAAGGAGATGCTGTTATAGATTTTCACATATTAGTACAAGATGAACCTAATTTGTCAAATGTGCATGTTGTTTATTATCTCCCCTTTATAAAATACCAAAAGAATTACAAATGGGATTACATCTACAGCGTTATATCTTTTGTTGTGTCCTGTCTGTTAAACAAAACGCTTACAGACATTTTATAACAGATAAAAGACTATAATTAATGTTCAACGGCAAAATATTCAAATGACAGATACATGTATCATACACCTATGATGATACAAGTACAATCTATTTATACCTGTACTGCATAAAAAGTTTTTTGTGGAATAATAAATAGACGATTTACAAAAATGATCATAAATTTTAAATGTATTGAAATTTGATAAGGTTTATGAAAAGAAATTGTCCCATTAAAAACAAGACTTCATAAAATAACCACACATGTCTAGGTTTTTAAGGCGTTCTTTATCAAACTGGGGTAATTCCATAATGATATTTTGTTTGAACATGCATTTAACTGCACATGTGCAATGCAAACATAAGATTTTCCTCTTGTACTTGGAGTTAAAAACCTGTAATTTTCCACTCTTAATTTAATCGAGTGGCAAATCTTTCAAAAAGATACAAAGTACATGTATTGTACCTGTAAAATCAAAAGCTGTACTTTTTCTAGATCTATATATGTTGTACATTTACATGCAACCACATGGTTCAAGCAGCGACATATAACAAATGTATTATATGTCACCCCCAAGGAAATATGTCTGACTATAATAGACTAATACATGTACCTTGGTGACAATGGCTTGGTTTTTTTTATAGTTTAAACTTTATATGTTACCACAGTTTTTATGTTTTAAGATATGAGGGTCTGGATGGGGGGGGGTCTGTTATTCTGTAAACATTTAATTTTCACCCCTCTTTTCTCTAATCTTCAAAAAATAACCCCTTTTTTCTCTAATCTTCAAAAAATTAACCCCTTTTTTCTCTTATCTTTATTTTTTTGCCCGTTATTCTCTAATCTTCATTTTTAAGGGCATTATTCTTTAATCATTTAACCCCATCCAACAAAATTAGCAATCAACTTGCAGCAATATTTCATTCAAGTTTTTTAATACAGTTGGAAGATTCTGCATTCAAAATTGATAATTATTTATCCTATACTCCTTCAAATTTAATTCATCAAATTTGAAAAAACAATCGTACAATAACATTTGTAGGTTGATAATTAGTACTTTACATACAGGTGCAGGCTGCATTGGACCTGATATATATGTTAAAAATATAAGTACATGTATGAGCGTAAATTTGCAGTGCATACATGTACAATTAACTAACATTTATCTACATTAGAATTATTAACTAACATTTATCTACATTAGAATTGCAGACACACGAAAAAAGAAACATACAATTAATTAAGCCCCAATTAATTCAAAGAATACATGTATGTCATTTTTGACCTTTTTTATAATGTACATTCAATTAACAATGATTAAAGATTTGTATACCAGTAAGAAATACAAATTCTTGATTCAATTTCATAATTGTTTTTTAAAGATTTTTTTTAAAGGGGGAGGGGGTATCAAAATATTAATATTTCTAAGTTAAAAGGTCAATATAAGGAATTCAAAATTATTTTCACCTATATATCTGAAAATAGAAAAATCAGGGCAATAAAGGGCACCATGTACCTACTATATAACATACATGTATATATTGTACCTACATAGTTAAAGTTTAGGTAATTAAAGAGACTACCTCAAGTATCTTGTTCAATACTATAAACAGGATCGTTTACATTATACATGTATAATGGGATAAGGACAGTCCCCCCTAGGGGTTCTAATAAATCTGATAACGTTATAACCGTGTACATTTCATCCAATAATTACAGTAATTATATCTACAAGGGGTTTAAAAGATTACCACCTTCGAGTCCGCTATAAAGTATTAAATCGTATCCCCAATATCGCCAGGTCAAATGAGAATTAAACATGTTAAATGACAATTTTTATTTATTTACTAAGTCAGTTTTTAGGTTAAAATATTCTCAAACTGATAACGTTACAAGCACACGAAAAAAGTAAATAAACTTAGTGAAAGTTGAATGATCAACCGACGTTTTTGTAATCAAGAAAAAATCTATTTCATACACACAAAGGTAAAAATCGTAGAAACTTACCTGACTGGGTATAAACTTGAACAAATATACAAACAAGAGGAAATATAACTTGGAAATGCCACATTTTGGTCATAAATTGATTTCAACCACTTGTTTTAAAACTCTCTTTCACGTCTGTCAAAAATCCTCTCTGCTATGAAATTGGAATTCCAAAGTAAGAAACTTTTGTAAACAAAACTTATCACTCTTTTATAGTCATTGTTTACATCCCGAAATTCAAAACTTTTATGAAGAGGAACAACATGTGTGTTTACACAATTTCACTACACGTGCGTTTTTGATCCCGTCAAAATAACGGTGTTGACTCTTCAAGTTCCTAGCACGTGAAATCCAATACGAGAATACGACCATAGACAAATATTGTTATCAAAGGGGAGGCGACTCGATGACGTAATCTATCCATTCATAACTTCGAGGTGCACTAAACCTTTGTGGTTGTTCGACTCTCATATAACAGACCCAGACGGGTTCACTAGTGCGTGAAGTTGTTTAAATTTTGTATATGAAAATGACCCTGCGAGATGTCATGTAAATAATGGGATGACTGTATCTACCTAATTATAAATTATAGTCTACCGAAAAAATAATCAAATATATTTTTGTAAAATTGTAATGCGTCTTTTATTAATTCGTTACAGATTTATCATTGATAATTTATTTGTTGATCCGGCTAGCCATTTACTGTAATATTGATACAAACATGTTATAAATTAAGAAACTGTCCTTATAGGTTTTCACAAAATACTTTTATTCTTTGACTTAGCTTCTTTTTATTTCTCATATCTGTCATTTTTGTGGGATTTCTTCAAGTATGGCTCAACGATTTAAGATTGACAGCAATTTGACTAATTCATTTTCAAATTTGTGTTGTCACTCAGCATGTGGTGTTAAAAATACAAACAAAACAGCAGTTCATTTTTTTTTTATTACACAGCCTTTGACATGTGTAAAAAAAAAACCACACAAACAAGAGTTGTTCTTGTTAATTTTTTCCATCACCCAGTATTTGGTATAAAAAAAGTACAAAGAAGAGGAAACCTACAAAAACCTTCGATGCCGAAAGGAGTGATAATTAAAGTACTAACAAGTTATGATTAAAGGCACTTCGTGATAACTTTAGTCCCCTCATTTTGCTTTTAGCTTTTCACGCGGTTCGCCAGTTGAAAAACTGCGACGGGATCATCGAAATATCGATATGGTTAATATTATTTCTACGGCGTTGATCTTGCATTACGAGGCTTTGCGGGGGTGGGGGTGAGGGGGAATATTTTTTCGTCTGTTCTAGCCTGACAAACATGTTTTCAAATATTTCAAAAACAGACAGGAACCGTCCACTATTTGTTTTAACTTAATGTTAAAGTCAATGTTTTCCTAATTTTCAATAAAAACAATTATTTTTCCTTCCCATTCTGAAATTTAAAAAAATTTAAGACAGTCACAATCAAAGCTTTTTTTCTAAATAACCTATTTTCAATCAAACAATTTATCTGTTCTTAAAAACACCGTTTTCACAAAAATTACAATCAAATAATCAATGTATTTATTTTAAACACTCATTTCAAGAAATTTACGATAAAACAAGTTATTTGTTTTTATTATCATCCTTTTCCAAACACACCCAAAAGAGGAGTAGTCGTTGTCTTATAAAAAAAAATGTGCAAACGGCCGCGTGAAGTTAATTTGTAGATGTGTTGTTAATAAGTCAACTATCAAACATAAACAGAATATAAGCAAATGATGGTCATTGAATGACCTTCAACAATGATCAAAACCATATCGTATAGTCAGCTACAGATGTGGATCCAGGATATTGAAAATAAAGGGGTGAGGCCAAACTAGGCAAACAACTGAATAAAGACTTGGGACCGTTGCATACAGAATGTGACGAGGTTAAACACATTGTGAGCGGTCAACACTCTTCCTTATCAGGACCACTGATATAAAGATACACCATACGATCAGTTGGAAACGACTTGACACATTAGATCGACACGAAGCAAAAAAAAAATTACGGTAAAAGGCAAAAGACAAAAAACACAAAATAATGTTCGAAGGGTATTCGCAATTACTGAAAGGTAGTCAGTCAAAGCCAATATCTATGGTGGCCGGTTAAGGCCATTTCGTGTTTTCGCGTTTTCGCGTTCTCGCCTTTCATATTCTATAGGGCGAAAACGCGAAGACGAAAACACGAAAAGGCGAAGTCGAAAACGCGAAAGCGCGAAGTCAAAAAGTCGAAAACGCGAAAAACGCGAAGTCGAAAACGCGAAACCGATTTTGCGTTTTCGACTTCGCCTTTTCGCGATTTCGCCTTTTCGCCTTTTCGCGTTTTTACGATATACATGTTATTATTACATAACATTTTAAATATAATTGGAGACAAGACTACAAAGTATAAGTCATTCAAATGATTGCCATATAAATTTCATATCTGTGACGCATTTTAAATATTTTCACAAATTAGACAATTTCTTTACAATCTTTGTTGACAATTACTGAACAAATTTAAAAACAGATGCATTTGTATAAATGCCTTTGAATATACATTTTTCTGGAAGTTATAGTTTGGACATTTTAAAATAAATGAAATTAATCATTATTATCGCCATGGTAACTTAAAATACATAATCTTTCATTTAATATCAACTAATGAATGTGTTATATTCTCCATTACTAAATATATAATCAGCAATTATACTGTAAAACAATTAAATTCAAGCCTTGCTATGCCGTGAGTGGGCGATAAATGAATTCGTCACTTGTTTACTTTCAAATCTTAAAATATACCCACAATTCGGGCATTCTGTCTGGAATTCCGTAATTTTGTCTCATCAGCGACAAAAGTGCATGACAGTGATTATAATCCGGCGGCGGCGCTTCTAACTTTTCGCATCAAGCTTTATTATTCAGAAGGTAGAAGACATGGAGGCTTCATACCTTGTACATACGTATGTCCTTAGTTACGATGCTGTCATATGTCTGTTGTCCTTGATCTCTTTTTCATTTGGTTCGTGGAATTGTTGTACGGTGTACATGTCTGTCTGGCATATATCATTTGACCTTGACATCATTTTAAAGGTTCATTGAT
The DNA here is from genome assembly GCA_019925275.1 of Mytilus edulis. Classification (NCBI taxonomy): domain Eukaryota; kingdom Metazoa; phylum Mollusca; class Bivalvia; order Mytilida; family Mytilidae; genus Mytilus; species Mytilus edulis. Next base: position 35,797,117 of record CM034358.1, on the reverse strand, counting down.
TAGTATAAAGTTTTCATGATTTGGTCTTTTTATTATACTGACTCTAGTTATAAGCAATAGGTCAACTAGCTATGATTGGTCCATGGAACGGTCGTTAGTACATGTCGGTCTGGCTTGGCTTATTTGACCTTGACTTCATTGTCATGAATCATTGACAATGTTTATGTATTTCTTGTAATAAAAATATATTAGGGGGAGAGAGACATGTGTGATGAGGAATTTTACTTTCGGTCAGGTGAGCTAAACATCGGATTACTTTTTCGTAAGGTTATCTGATAAGTATGAACAAAGTTTAAACCATGATTTTTAAGATAGAATGTTTACTTTTTTAAAAGTGATAAAAATGGAAGCACTATATCATATTGTCATGTCAGGTATTGTTCGTCATCGATCATCGCGATACATTATTTAGTTGGTATTTTCATGTGCACTATATTTGCAGATCCAAGTTTAAATCAGAGAAGATGTAATACCCTAGTCCCACTAGGCCACGATCGCACTACGATCTGTGAAAAAAATAGAAATTTTGATGATCGTGGTACGATCGTGTAGGTCGCAGTAAGGTCGTACCACGGTCGTGGTGAGGTCTTCAAGATCGTGAAGAGCGTGGCTAACTTTGAACATGTTCAAAACAATCGTGGTGCGGTCGTGGCGAAATTATGTCGTAGTATAAGCGTAGTGAGAGCGCACTAAGATCGTAGTAAGATCGCAAAGGTCGCTGTACAATCGTAGCGAGAGCGTGATTCTATTTGGAGAGATTGCGCTACGATCTCACAGCGACGTTATTACGACCTTACTACGACCATCACGTTCTCACCGCGACCCAACTACGCTTCCACTACGACTTTACCACGCTGTTCACGACCATAGTACGATTCTAGCACGCCCTTGCAGTCCTCATCACGCTCTTTTCACGACCTTACTACGTTCACACTACGACCATCATTTTTATTGTCATTTTCACATAAAATATATTAAAAAAAAAACTCCCTAGATTTTGTTTGTTTGAATGTATTTATCCATTTGCTCTAACGACTCACCCATGCTTCTCGTTTTTATATAGAATAGACCGTTGGTTTTTCCCGTTTAAATGGTTTAACATTAGTATTTTTTGGGCCCTTTATAGCGTGCTGTTCGGTGTGAGCCAAGGCTCCGTATTGAAGGCCGTACATTGGCCTATAATGGTTTACTTTTATAGATTTTTACGTTGATGGAGAATTGTCTCATTGGCACTCATACCACATCTTCCTATATATATATTGACACATCTGTGTCATCTCTGCTATCGTTCACTAACATATCGTCATTTGAGCTTTATGGACCAGCAATAGGTTGTAATTTAGGTTTGATTGGTCTTTCCGACATCTCTTGATGACAAGTATTATACTACTTATGTGTATAGTATCAGTTTAATTGAAGTCTGGAGCTGGCATGTCAGTTAACTGCTAGTAGTCTGTTGTTATTTATGTATTATTGTCATTTTGTTTATTTTCTTTAGTCACATCTTCTGACATCAGACTCGGACTTCTCTTGAACTGAATTTTAATGTGCGTATTGTTCTGCGATTACTTTTCTTCATTGGCTAGAGGTATAGGGGGAGGGTTGAGATCTCACAAACATGTTTTACCCCACTATTTTTGCGCCTGTCCCAAGTCAGGAGCCTCTGGCCTTTGTTAGTCTTGTACTATTTTTAATTTTAGTTTCTTGTGTACTATTTGGAGTTTAGTATGGCGTTCATACTTTGCTCCCTCAGCCCCTACATCAACCCCTACCACCACGCCCACGTGTTCTAGTACATTTTGGTGGCATGACTGTATTGTTTCCGAGAAATCTCCGTTTTAATCAGAAATAGAAGGCATGGAACTATATTGATATGAAACACGATATTGACGGTATTGCTGAGAACGTAGTAAGATCGCGGTATGAACGTAGTATAATCGTGGTAAGAACGTGCTATAATCGCAGTAAGATCGTGTTGCCATCGGATAACTCGTGGTATGGTCGTAGTGAGAACGTGAAGAGCGTAGAAAGATCTTTATAAGCGTAGTGAGGTCGCAGAATAAGCGTGGTGAGAACGTGGTTTAATCGTAGCGGGATCGTTGTAGAAGCGTGATTAGGACGTAGTAGCATCGTGAAAGCAACGAAAATTAACATTTTCATGCCGCTCATACCGCGACCTCACCACGATCTAAATTTATTTTAGATCGCGGTGAGCGTGGTGCGATCGTGGTCTAGTGGGACTGGGGCTTAAAGTATTCGTCTAGAAACAGTAACCTAGCAACAAAAAGAATAAAGAAAATCATAGAGCAGGGTTTAAATAAGGGTCTTGCATTTCTGTATTTATTATTTTTTTGTGCCATTTTTCTCATTCTTTTATATAAATTTTGCGGCCTGCTATTCTCTTTACTAAAAAATATATGTTTGCATGGACCATTATTCTGTTTGGCGTAATTTTCCAGTTCTTTTTTTTTTCTGCATATTTTCCCGGCCATTATTTTACTATTCTACAAACCTTATCCTCCCCCTCGTAGAGAGCAACATTTAGTCGTTTAAAATTATCTGTAGCCTGAAACTGTGAGAATATTAAATTCAACAGAAACAATCTTAAAGAATGCATTCATTCGTATAAAGTTGGTTAAAAATTTGATGATGAGGAACACTTCTTCCTTCATTCTCAAATTAGTAACAATATTCAAAATTCCCTCATTTATTAGATTCTGATTTATACCAGCTTAACTCCGACTTCAAAACTTAAAAAAACTATTTTAAAGCAATTTTTTTTAGTTTTCATGTTGTAAGAACATATGGTCGGACCTTTTTGTCAGACCCTTGTAAGCAAAGCTTGAACAAAGGATTTGTATTTCAATCAAATTGAATCAATTTACTGCATATTTTATTAAGTCTGTATGTAGCATATAACCTGCCAAGGTACGCTTTTATAATATAATTTATATATTAACAGCCAATCAGTCATCGGATAAAAAAAAAACATTCGACAAAAATTTGACCGGTTAAAACTACTTTTAAGATGCAACCCTCGCCATTTAATCTCAAACTGTAGATTTAAAAAAAAACGAACATTTAAGAATTGAATGCTTCTTTTTGTAACTTCATTGGGGTGTAAAAGTGTTGACCGAAGTACATTTTGTATGAAGCGCGGAAAAAACTAAAATGTGCGCACGGTCAACGCTTTTACCATGTTTACAACCCTATGAAGTTACAAAAAGAAGCATTCAATTCTTATAATTACATTTTTTAGCTATGATCATGAAAACACGAATTTTATGATTGTTTTATTTAATTCACCTGTGCACTTTATTGTGGGACCACGTGTTATCATGAATGAAAAGTTTTATTGAGTGATGCAATTGCTTCAGGAATAACACGTGATGTGCAGTTAGCCAATCAGAATAAAGTATTATGTTGAAACATACATCTAATGTAATTATTTATTTATACCACGAGTATACTATTTATTGGTAGTTGAATCGAACTTAAAGAAGATCTTTCAAATAATTATGAACAAAAAGAAGTCCTGTAATTTTTCTTTGATGTCGACAGATGACGAAAATGGCAAACACCTGCGTTAATTGGCAATAGATTATGAACGCTCAATGATATTTTCAAACGTTGTGTATAATATTGGTTAACCTTTAATAATAGCCCTGTAATCGTTATTTTCTAAATCGTTAGCTTTATTTTGCTTTATGTTAGGGAGCTACCATTTGATTTTTATGGGGGGGGGGGGGCTAGGATGAAAAATTTTGTCCTGCATTTTTTTTCAGCTGTAATCTCTGTCAAAACAGAGCATACAAAGTTAAGACTGAGCAACAAGACCCCACCAAAAGCTATAGGTGATATCAGATGCTCCGGAAGGATAAGCAGATCCTGCCCCACATGTGACACCCGTCGTGTTTTTCATGGTAGTACAAACCCGGTAATAAGTCGTATTCGGTAGTTCACATTCAGGAAAAGGGACAGAGAAAGTAGTTCCGACATTAGGACCATATCTGCTATCATCTGTGAAACGGACATTTCAATGATTACGGTCAACCAACTCGTGATGGCGTCATGATGAAATTCAAATATATAAGGATTAAAATTTGGTACACCATGCTAAAGAGGGATGTTCAATTAGATGTATGACATGTATAATAACGTCTGCTTGTAAGGTTGAAATTTAAATGTATGTTCCGACGTCTCGTGTTGGGCAAGTGTTACGGTCTCTGTGCAAAAGAAAGCAAACTACAGAAGAAAAATCTTATAGAGAGACTCTTAAGGTGGTTGTTGCAAATCCTGCTCCAAAAATTGAACCTGTCGTGTTGTTCCCTAATCTAAAAGTAACACAGAAGCGGAAACATGACGGGATTGTGACAACACCAATCGGAAAGTTACACAAAGCGGAAAAATGACGGGAGTGTGACTTCATCGACAAAAAATTTACACACAAGCGGTAATATGACGGAAGTGAGACTACACCAAACGGAAAAGTTAACACAAGCGGGAACATGACAGGAGTGTTACTACACCAAACGGAAAGTTACACAGAAGCAGAAGACAAGACGGGAGTGTGACAACACCAAACGGAAAGTTACACACAAGCGAAAACATGACAGGAGTGTGACTACAACAAACGGAAAGTTGCACACAAGCGAAAACATGACGGGAATGTGACTACACCAAACGGAAAATTACACACAAACGGAAACATGACGGGAGTGAGACTTCACTAAACGGAAGGTAACACATAAGCGGAAAACATGACGGGACTGACAACACCTAACGAAAAGTTACACACAAGCGGTCACAGGAGTGTGACTACACCAAACTGAAAGTTGCACACAAGCGAAAACATGACGGGAATGTGACTACACCAAACTTAAAATTACACACTAGCTAAAACATGAAGGGAGTGTGACTACACTAAACGGACAGTAACACAGAAGAAGAAAACACGACGGGTGTGTGACTACACCAAACGGAAAGTAACACATAAGCGGAAACATGACGGGAGTGTGACTACATCAAACGGAAAATAACACACAAGCGGAAACATGACGGGAGTCGGACTACACCAAACAGAAAGTTACACAGAAGCGGAAAACATTATGGGAGACAGACTACACTGAACAGAAAGTTACACAGAAGCGGAAAACATGACGGGACTGACAACACCAAACGGAAAGTTACACAGAAGAGGAAACATGACGGGAATGTGACTACACCAAACGGAAAGTTACACACAAGCGGGAATTTGACAGGAGTGTGAATATTCCAAACGGAAAGTTACACAGAAGCGGAGACATGACTGGAGTGTGACTACACCAAACAGAAAGTTACACAGAGGCGGAAACTTGACAGGAGTGTGGCTACACCAAACGCAACGTTACATAGAAGTGTAAACCTGACGGGAGTGTGACCACACAAAACCAAACGGAAAGTTACACACAAGCGGGAACATAACAGGAGTGTGACTTCACCAAACGAAAAGTTACACAGAAGCGGAAACTTGACAGGCCAAGGAGTGTGAATACACCAAACGGAAAGTTACACAGAAGCGGGAACATGACAGGAGTGTGACTACATCAAACGGAAAGTGTCACACAAGCCGAAAATTGACAGGAGTGTGACTACACCAAACGGAAAGTTACATAGAAGCAGAAACTTGACAGGAGTGTGAATACACCAAACAGAAAGTTACACAGAAGCGGGAACTTGACAGGAGTGTGAATACACTAAACGGGAAGTTACACAGAAGCGGGAACTTGACAGGAGTGTGAATACACTAAACGGGAAGTTACACAGAAGCAGAAAAAATTATGGGACTGACAACACCAAACGGAAAGTTACACAGAAAAGGACATATGACGGGAGTGTGACTACACCAAAGGAAAAATTACACACAAGCGGGAACTTGACAGGAGTGTGAATATACCAAACGAAACGTTACACAGAAGTGGAAACCTGACGGGAGTGTGACCTCACAAAACCAAACGGAAAGTTACAAACAAGCGGGAACATGACAGAAGTGTGACTTCACCAAACGAAAAATTACACAGAAGCGAAAACTTGACAGGCCAAGGAGTGTGAATACACTAAACGGAAAGTTACACAGAAGCAGGAACATAAGAGGAGTGTGACTACATCAAACGGAAAGTGTCACACAAGCGGAAACTTGACAGGAGTGTGACTACAACAAACGGAAAGTTACACAGAAGCGGAAAACATGACGGGACTGACAACTCTAAACGGAAAGTTACACAGAAAAGGAAATATGACGGGAGTGTGACTACACCAAACAGAAAGTTACACACAAGCGGGAACTTGACAGGAGTGTGACTACACAAAACGAAAAGTTACACACAAGCGGAAACATGACGGGAGTGTGACTACACCAAACGGAAAATTACACAGAATAGGAAAACATGATGGGAATGTGACTACACCAAACGGAAAGTAACACACAACCGAAAACATGACGGGAATGTGACTACACCATACGGAAAATTACACACAAACGGAAACATGACGGGAGTGTGACTACACCAAACGGAAAGTTACACAGAAGAAGAAAACATGACGGGAATGTGACTACACCAGACGGAAAATTACACACAAACGGAAACATGACGGGAGTGTGACTACACCAAACGGAAAGTTACACAGAAGAAGAAAACACGACGGGTGTGTGACTACACCAGACGGAAAGTAACACACAAGCGGAAACATGACGGGAGTGAGACTACACTAAACGGAAGGTAACACATAAGCGGAAAACATTACAAGACTGACAACACCAAAACGAAAGGTTACCGACAAGCGGAAGCATGACGGGAGTGTGACTACACCAAACAGAAACTTACACAGAAGAGGAAAACATGACGGGAGTGACAACACCTAACGAAAAGTTACACACAAGCGGTCACAGGAATGTGACTACACCAAACGGAAAATTACACACTAGCTAAAACATGACGGGAGTGTGACTACACCAAACAAAAAGTTACACACATGCGGAAACATGACGGGAGTGTGACTACATCAAACGGAAAGTAACACACAAGCGGAAACATGACGGAAGTCGGACTACACCAAACAGAAAGTTACACAGAAGCGGAAAACATAATGGGACTGACTACACCAAACGGAAAGTTACACAGAAGCGGAAAACATGACGGGAGTGAGACTACACCAAACGGAAAGTTACACAGAAGAGGAAACATGACGGGAATGTGACTACACCAAACGGAAAGTTACACACAGGCGGGAACTTGACAGGAGTGTGAATACACCAAACGGAAAGTTACACAGAAGCGGAGACATGACTGGAGTGTGACTTCACCAAACAGAAAGTTACACAGAGGCGGAAACTTGACAGGAGTGTGGCAACACCAAACGAAACGTTACATAGAAGTGGAAACCTGACGGGAGTGTGACCACACAAAACCAAACGGAAAGTTACACACAAGCGGGACATAACAGGAGTGTGACTACACCAAACGAAAAGTTACACAGAAGCGGAAACTTGACAGACCAAGGAGTGTGAATACACCAAACGGAAAGCTACACAGAAGCGGGAACATAACAGGAGTGTGACTACATCAAACGGAAAGTGTCACACAAGCCGAAACTTGACAGGAGTGTGACTACACCAAACGAAAAGTTACATAGAAGCAGAAACTTGACAGGAGTGTGAATACACCAAACAGAAAGTTACACAGAAGCGGGAACATAACAGGAGTATGGCTACACCAAACAGAAAGTTACACAGAAGCGGAAACATGACTGGAGTGTGACTACACCAAACAGAAAGTTACAGAGAAGCGAAAAACATTATGGGACTGACTACACCAAACGGAAAGTTACACAGAAGCGGAAAACATGACGGGACTGACAACACCGAACGGAAAGTTACACAGAAAAGGAAATATGACGGGAGTGTGACTACCCCAAACGGAAAGTTACACACAAGCGGGAACTTGACAGGAGTGTGAATACACCATACGGAAAATTACACAGAAGCGGAGACATGACTGGAGTGTGGCTATATCAAACAAAAAATTACACAGAAGCGGAAACTTGACAGGAGTGTGACTACACAAAACGAAACGTTACACAGAAGTGGAAACCTGACGGGAGTGTGACCACACAAAACCAAACGGAAAGTTACACAGAAGCGGGAACATAACAGGAGTGTGACTACATCAAACGGAAAGTGTCACACAAGCGGAAACTTGACAGGAGTGTGACTACACCAAACGGAAAGTTACACAGAAGCGGAAAACATGACGGGACTGACAACACCAAACGGAATGTTACACAGAAAAGGAAATATGACGGGAGTGTGACTACACCTAACGGAAAGTTACACACAAGCGGTAACTTGACAGGAGTGTGACTACATCAAACGGAAAGTTACATAGAAGCGGAAACTTGACAGGAGTGTGAGTACACCAAACGAAAAGTTACACAGAAGCGGGAACATAACAGGAGTGTGGCTACACCAAACAGAAAGTTACACAGAAGCGGAAACTTGACAGGAGTGTGAATACACTAAACGGAAAGTTTCACGGAAGCGGAAACTTGACAGGAGTGTGACTACACCAAACAGAAAGTTACACACAAGCGGGAACTTGACAGGAGTGTGACTTCACCAAACGGAAAGTTACATAGGAGTGGAAACTTGACAGGAGTGTGAATACACCAAACGGAAAGTTACACAGAAGCGGGAACATAACAGGAGTGTGGCTACACCAAACAGAAAGTTACACAGAAGCGGGAACATAACAGGAGTGTGGCTACACCAAACAGAAAGTTACACAGAAACGGAAACTTGACAGGAGTGTGAATACACTAAACGGAAAGTTACACAGAAGCGGAAACTTGACAGGAGTGTGACTACACCAAACGGAAAGTTACACAGAAGCGGAAAACATGACGGGACTGACAACACCAAACGGAAAGTTACACAGAAAAGAAAATATTACGGGAGTGTGACTACACCAAACGGAAAGTTACACACAAGCGGGAACTTGACAGGAGTGTGACTACACCAAACGGAAAGTTACACAGAAGCGGGAACATAACAGGAGTGTGGCTACACCAAACAGAAAGTTACACAGAAGCGAAAACTTGACAGGAGTGTGGCTACACCAAACAGAAAGTTACACAGAAGCGGAAACTTGACTGGAGTGTGACTACACCAAACGGAAAGTTACACATAAGCGGAAAACATTATGGGACCGACTACACCAAACGGAAGTTACACAGAAGCGAAAAGATGACGGGATTGCTACTGCAACAAACGGGAGGTTACACTAAAGCAGAAAAGATGACAGAATTGTGACTACACCAAACGGAAAGTTACACAGAAGAGAAAAACATGATAACATCTTATTTTATAGACAAAAGTTATAAATAGTTACGTTTATCGTTTTCTAGTTTAGGTTCTTTATAGTTAACACAATCTTCGTCACAAGGCTAAACTTCAAAGTGAACTCTCGAGGTCTTACAAACATATAATTGGCGACCTTTTACATTTCTAATGTTTACTCATTGTGTAGAAAAAAATGCAACCACCTTTTACATTAGAGTGACTATATTTCATATAATCCGTCGCTTTTAAATATATGAAAATTAGTAAAAACAAAGACATTTGATAGTATTCACTATGACTGATTTTATTTTTCTTCGGCCAGAAGCTAGAGTATACATATTCTTTTTATCTTCCCTCCATACGATATCAGCTGTTTGACCCAGTATGACATTTCTTATATATCAAGGTGTTTCTTATGTTACATCACAGGTATTTTGTGTATTGGAAGCTTTAATATGTACAACGCGTTCAGTTTGACGGTTAATTTGAATCAAAAACACCCTTGTAGATTTTCGAAAAAGAGCAGGCTAATGCCGCTACAAGGCAGCACTCGCGCCCGCAAAGTGGAAAGGGATTAATATAAGTTGCAAAACTTGTTTCCAAATCCACTATAAATAAACATGTTTAAACTAATTTGCATTAGGTGAACGAAAATGGAATGTCCCCAAAACTGAAGTAAATTAAAAAAAAAACCCACTAATTATGTCGTTCGTTTTATTTTATGAGATGTTTCTCATTTTGTCATCCTGGTACCCTTTGTAGATCTGCTTACTCTTCTGGACCATCAGAAATCACCCCCGGTTTTTCTTTTCTTATGATCGTGTTGTTCTTTAGATTTCTATATTGTGTTTTGCGTACAGCTCTGTGTCGTTTTACCATTTTTGTTATTTTCCATTGGATTGTTCCATTTTTTTCGACTTATGAGTTTTTAAAAATAGCTATTTGATATCTCTTGCTTCTGTTTTGCCCATTGTTGAAGGTCATACGGTGACCTATTGTAGTTCACTTCCTTGACCTTTGTTTTTTTTGTGGGTTATTGTCTATCCGTCCTCATTTGAATATGTTGACGTGTTTGGTTAACTTTTTAAACGACCATTTCGGAACTTCCAGTGGTCAATATTACAAGACATGAAGTTATAACGAATGAAAATATGGCGAAGCTGTTTCGTTCATGCAAACTGTCACAAGCATCGTTCTTTCAAATATTGATGCAGACAGGACTGTATGAATTTGAAGAACTGCACGAGCAGTTGCGTGTGTGCGTTTCACACAAACAACATGTGAAATCTTGATGTGGATTACAGAAATAGAGACGAATGAGCGAAAAAAGATATAGGAAGGAGAAAAATAAACACACACTAAAAAAGAGAAAGGGCGCTTAGGTATAAATGATAAGAAAAATAATTGGAAACAAATAAGAGAATACAGAAAAATTGCTTCAAATACAAATAAAGCTCCCGCAAATATTAACATCGATTTATAATTTGATATGAATACATACAAATATTGTATCCACGCTCCGCTAACAAGCGTATATAGATGGTGTGCTACTTGGTTAGTTTCTTGTGTACACCCTAAGTCTGAAAGTTGAACACTCAATCTAAACGAGCTGTCACTATAATACACTGCTCAGGTGTCTAGACTTATATCGGCCTTTACCTGCATATACATAAACATTTAGCACCTCTCGAAAGAATTTATCAAAATCTGTTCTTATTTTATGACAGAGTAGCAACGTTATTTCGACACATTTATTTTTAAACCACCAAGTACAACTTGACGGGCCCTAAAGAATACCGGTCACTAAGTTCACGGCAGAGTCATTAGTTGGTCCCTACGTTCAAGATTAAGTCACATATGTTCAAAATGGTGCCAACTCTTTGATAAATCAATTTTCATGTACAACTTTAATTAAACACGACTTAACAAAAATAAAGTATATATCAATTAATCTATAACCTGTAAAATTATATTTTTTTATTTTTATATCTGTATGACTCGGAGGTGCAATTGGAATGATGAAGTACAACGGTCCCTCTAAATGCGATGGGCTCGCTGAAGTACGATGGTCCGTTCGCTGAGTGTGCGATGGTTTATATTACGCGTGGTGGCTCATTCTAAAGACGGATGTTTAATCGTTATGCCTATGATCAATAGATTTTTGTAATAGTAAGTTACACAAATTGCATTCTTTGTTGTTTATGTACGTCCTAAGTTACAGTTGCATACCAAATGAGAGATCGTCTTCTTTGATTTTCTGCACGTGGACATATTTTTGCGTTAATATTTTATTTTTATTTGGTTCCTCTCATAAGTTTGAATACGAAGAGTCTGTCTGCGAACTCGTTCAGAAGATACCACACTGCATCGTAGATAAACGAAAATTGTTTGTCCGGAAAAAATCCAGACAATTAACTTTCCCCTCTCCACCAATCACTCCCAGTTTCCCGTAGTTTTATAAACTATAAGTCCCTTAAACCCCCGTAAAAATACTTCTAACAAACAAATGAATTTCTACATCGGCATTTAACGTAATGAAACTATAGTTATGTTGTCCATCGCACTCCAACGTTACCACCATCGCACTTCGGCGTCAACAAGAAAGCGTCACAACGCCACCATCGCACTTCAGCGTGATCCAACATGTCCTTCAGCGCCAAACCTAGTCCAAATAATTATACGATTTAAAAATTTGGCTTTGACGCCTTCCTGCGGTGTCAAAGAAAAAATATAATAGCCTTTCAAGACTTCATAATTATTTGGACTACCGCGGCCAAAAAAATCAGCGCGATTATCGTGGTTCAGAGTGCTACACATATAACTCAGATATGAGACATATGTACATGTAATCTGCGCAAGAAGGACCACTAAATATGGCATGGATAATATGGCATGGATCTTCTATATAGGTGCTCAAATGATGCTCTAAAATTACAATTCTGGCGAATAATATACCTACATAAAAAATGTGCAGCATGATTAATAATACCAAAACCTTTATGGACATGACATGAGCAGACTGTTTATATAATCACCATATGGTACATGTCTTAAAATTTCATACAAGGATGACAGACAAAATGTGTATTCTATATATATATGAAAGTATGTAAAGATTTATGCTGCCATTTGTGACTTTGCACTGTCTGTCGTACGGGATAACAACACTGCCATACGCGTCCAATGTCTACAAATTGGCTTAAAGTACACAACCATCTGACACAAAGTACCACTTCCTATGCTCTAATATCGGTCGCTGTATTTCCCATAACAATTTCAATTAACAGCGCACACAAAAAAAAACCAACGAAGCAGACAATAATTTGTAACAAAATAAACCTAAAAATACAATATGCATTAAAAAGAAAAATATATCAAGGAGACACTACAAAACTTTATAAACCAAACAACGCCAAAAAAGGAAAACAAAATAAGAGAAACAAACAATAATCTGATCATGCAGATTTTTTACTCTGCTTTAGATGGTTTTTATACTACCATAATGGTTAGCAGCGAATCCGGGATTGCACTCTTTCAAAATGTTATACTGGATGATTTTTTTCAAAGTAAATATGACCGTTTTGTCCTCAAGAATGTATAAAAATGATTCTTACAATTATCTCCCAAATAAAAACAATCCTATAAAAATAAGATGTGGTTTGCTTGCAAATGACAGCTCTTCACCAAAAACCAAATAACAAAGAAGGTTTTAAAACTATAGGTCAATGTACGGCCTTCAATAATGAGCAAACCGATACAGCATTACGAGTTATAAAAGATCCCGAAATGACAAATATAAAACAATTTTCAAACGAGAAAATTAACGGCATGATACACGTACAAAACAATAGACGGGTAACAAACATGATATACAGCAACAAACGGCAACTACTAGTACATAATTATAGGTTCCTGACTCAGGACAGGTACTTACAGAATGTTGCGTGGTTAAACAGATTTGCGGGCACCCAACCCTCCCTTAATCTAGATTTGTTATACGAGTAAACTTTGTCGAGACTTAGCAATTGAATTTTTATCAATGAATTGGTGTGTTTTTCTTAAAACAAAATTTCTTATCCCAAATTTGTTGATAAAAAATATTTTAAAAGCTTGCTGTTTCTGCTAGCCAATAATTGACCATCAATATAGCTACAGTTAGCTGTACTTAGCGAACTTGTAGTGTGCACATGTCTTATTGGCCCGTTCGCATTTTTAAAAAATAAACAAGTGAAACTGCGAGCTACTGCTCACTGATGATACCCCCGCCGCAAGTGGATAATATTACTAGTGTAAAAATATGCAAGTGTTCGGTAAACAGGAAGTTGTCAAGTGATGAATCTGAAAACGCATCACACGGTATAGCTGACTTATAAAAATCCTGAAACCAAATTTCAGAAATCCTTGTATTGTAGTTCCTGAGAAAAATGTGACGAAAATTTTTAACTTGGTTATCATGTATAAAATCATACAAGTGTTCGGTAAACAGGAAGTAGTCGAGTGATGAATCTGAAAACGCATCACACGGTATAGCTGACTTATATAAATCCTGAAACCAAATTTCAGAAATCCTTGTATTGTAGTTCCTGAGAAAAATGTGACGAAAATTTTCAACTTGGCTATCATGTGTAAAATCATACAAGTGTTCGGTAAACAGGAAGTTGTCGATTGATGAATCTGAAAACGCATCACACGGTATAGCTGACTTATATAAATCCTGAAACCAAATTTCAGAAATCCTTGTATTGTAGTTCCTGAGAAAAATGTGACGAAAATTTTCAACTTAACTATCATGTGTAAAATCAGACAAGTGTTCGGTAAACAGGAAGTTGTCAAGTGATGAATCTGAAAACGCATCACACGGTATGGCTGACATATATAAATGTTGATACCAAATTACAGAAAGGGTGGATGTGTAGTTCCTGAGAAAAATGTGACGAAAGTTTCATGGGACGGACTGACTGACGGACGGACTGATGGACGGACGGACTGATGGACGGGCGGACTGACAGACAGAGGTAAAACAGTATACCCCCCCTTTTTTAAAGCGGGGATAATTAGATAATAAATATATCAAGAAAAAAAAAAATCAAAAATAATTGCACTACTATGTATGGTAACAAACGAACAAAACACATTTAACTAATGATATATAGAGTAAAGAGTTGTCTCATTGACACTCGTACCACATCTTCTTATATCTATATATAAAAGAAAAGCTTTTATGAAACATGAGATTTATTTCAATTATATGTATAGTTCAGATATTAGATGGTTTCGAGTTTAATGGCATGGGGCAATATTACATATCTATTAGGACGAATACATGTTGATCTGATATGGATATGAACTCTGCGTTGTACTAGACCGTAACACTGAGCAGGTTTTCGAACGCACTTGTTCCCATTAATGTACTGTGGATTCATGTATTTTCGTGGGTACCAATTCATGTGTATTGGTATAAACGTGCACTTTCGTGGATATTTAATTTCGTGGTTTTTGTAAAGCCTTTGCATATATTCCTTTAGGATATTTATAATTCGTTGAACATTTTAATTCGTGGTTCTCATATACCTACGAAGTACACGAAATTGGTATCCAGCGAATATTAACGAATCCACAATAGTAATGCATGCATATATATGGGGAGATATTTCACAGTAATCAGATTCATTAAATTCTGACTCTAACAGTCTTTTCTTTAACTCTAAAATGAATATACATAAGAAGATGTGGTATGAGTGAAGATGTGGTATGAGTGAGGTGTGGTATGAGTGAAGATGTGGTATGAGTACCAATGAGACGACACTATGATAACTCTCCATCCAAGTTACAATTTGTAAAAAAAGTATTTAATTAATTCCATTAATTAAAAGTATTTAATTAATGGAATTAATTACTTTTGAAGTGTCAAGAACTCGTTGGAAGTACTTGATAAATTGCATGCTTATATTGGTGATTTTGAATCTGTTCAAAGTTTTGATTTTTCTTCCCTATATACCACATAATTTGCCTCATATTCTCATTAGGAAAAAATTCACACACCTAATTAAATGGGCATTTAAAAAGTCAGAATGAGAATATATATGTTCAAACTCTTTTAGGTTTTTTTTTAGCAGCAATAAACAAAATAACTATGTTAATTGGACATGCTTTGATACTATATCTGCCCTTGAATTTTTACTGATAACATTTTTGTTCGTTATGGAGATTCCGTTTATCGTCAGGTTATCGGAATTACAATGGGGACTAACTGTGCACCACTTATTGCGGACCTGTATTTGTAATTCTATGAGTTACAATTTATGACAAAAATCAGCAAAGACCCATCGAAACAACATCTGATACACAAATTTAATAATACTTTTAGATATTTGGATGATATATAATGACGACGTTAGTATGTTTACTACAGAAGTTTATCCTGTTGAACTTACTTTAAATAAAACTAATACTAACAATGACCACTGCCCTTTCCTCGATCTTGATATCTATATCATTAACGGAAACCTTAATACTAAAATTTATGATAAAAGAGATGATTTTTCATTTCCTATCGTTAAGGGACGACATCAAAAGATCAATGTAAGATAAAAAACTTAATTCAAATAGTTTGGGGGTGGGGGTTGAACTGCTGCAAGATTTTGTTATCCGACATTGATTTTTACATATATCCATATGGGTCAATCAATTTTTCCCAAATTAAGTTAATAGGGGGGTAGGGGGGTCAGTGAAAAAACTATTTGAATTAAGTTTTTTATCCTTCATTGAACTTTTGATGTCATCCCTAACACCATCTTACGGTGTTTATATATATCTCAACTTGTACGATTCGCTCGTGTATGTAAAAACGTTTTAGATTTTAACGAGAGAAATTTATGTATTACTGAAAAATTATTACACCAGGGTTTTCGATATCACAAATTAGTCAAAACATTAACTTAATTTTATCATCAGTATAAGGACATCATTCGTAAATATAGCTCAACATGCAGACTTCTTATACGTTCAGGTATTTCACATCCAATCTTTTATGGAAATATTCTTTATAAAGCACAAAAATGTCAGTATTCACCTCAGAAGCTAACAAAACCTTTAAATAGGCTTATTAAGAAGGGATATAGTTGCGATACTGTTGTCAGGTCATTAAAGATTGCATATTTTGGCTTTGATATTGATTTACTTATTGGGTCTTTGCATCGGAACTAAACACATTTATTTAAAAAAAACCGAAAAAAACCAGTTGTTGGCATAACACGGGTTATGTTCTTCTCATATATTTTATGGTATAATACTAAACCCCTAACGGGAAGGATTGTGCCTGATATTCATATGATGAAGACATAATCTTTCAATCAGTTTAATTGAAGTCTGAAGCTGGCATGTCAGTTAACTGCTAGTAGTCTGTTGTTATTTATGTATTATTGTCATTTTGTTTATTTTCTTTGGTTACATCTTCTGACATCAGACTCGGACTTCTCTTGAACTGAATTTTAATGTACATATTATTATGCGTTTACTTTTCTACATTGGCTAGATGTATAGGGGGAGGGTTGAGATCTCATAAACATTTTTAACTCCGCCGCATTTTTGCGCCTGTCCCAAGTCAGGAGCATCTTGCCTTTGTTAGTCTTGTATTATTTTTAATCTTACTTTCTTGTGTACAATTTTGAGTTTAGTTTGGCGTTCATTATCACTGAACAAGTATATATATTTGTTTAGGGACCAGATTAAAGGACGCCTCCAGGTGCTGGAATTTCTCGCTGCATTGAAGACCTGCTGGTGACCTTCTGCTGTTGTCTCTTTGACACATTCCCCATTTCCATTCTCAATTTCATTATAGGTCAAATAAGATGGAGAATGAAAATGGGAATATGTCAGAGACAACCCGACCAAAGAGCAGATAACAGCCGAGGTCCACCAAGGGATCTTCAATGCAGCGAGAAAATCCCGCACCCGGAGGCAGGTGTCAGCTGTCCCCGAAATAAAATTGTATACTAGTTCAAAGTACGGCCTTTAACACGATACGGAGCCGTAGCTCACACCGAACAGCAAGATATAAAGGAAACAACGGACTCATCTATATAAAAAAATAAAATAACCACTGAACAACAGGTTCCTGAGTGACTTAGGACAGATGCACACAAATGTAGCGGGTTTATACGTTTTAACAGGCGTCAACCTTCACCCTAACCTAAAGTATTAGTGTAACATTACAATACAGAAAGAAACACTAAAAAAATAAATCGAAACAACTTAACTCAATCAAAAACACATGTTAATACAAACATGTAAAATACAATGAACGAAACACTAAAAAATAAATCGAAACAACTTAACTCAATCAAAAACAAGGATCTATGACACAAGGAAGCTTGTTACAAAGAGAAGCAACATTGCACAGTCGACTGTGTGGATCCTTATAGCAAAACCTACTGAAAATCCCGAATCCCCTTTTAGGTTTCCATGCAAAACAAATATTTGGAACCATGTAGTCTGAGAAAAAAAACTGCCCAACCATAGTGCTGGATAATAAAAGCAGTCTTAGGTGTGTTGTAATTTAATTAAATCAGTCAACCATAGCCTCCAAAATAACAGAACTAACTCAATCAGTCAACCATAGCTCCAAAATAACAGAACTAACTCAATCAGTCAACCATAGCCTCCCAAATAACAGAACTTCTATCTAGGATGTTTTTTACTAATGTGCTTTGTCTACTTTTGCACAGGTACTATTTCTGTACTAAAAATATGTAGTACTGGAAATTTACTATTAATATTTAGTCCTATTTCTTTACTTTAAAATTATTGTAATATTTAGGTACTTGCATTTTACAGTACTTGATTTGTACTAAATATTTTGGTACAGAAATAATACAATATTCCATGTTTGAAAATCATAATTTTAAGAGATTTGAAATAGAAAAACTTTCAAATGCTGAAAATGTAACGGTAGTAACCAAAATCTGTAGTACCTAAATTTCAAGTACAAGTTAAGTACTGTAAAATACAGGTACCTAAATATTACAATAATTTTAAAGTAACAAAAAAGTACTGAATATTTAAAGTAAATTTCCAGTACTACAGATTTTTAGTACAGAAATAGTAAAGTGGTTTGTTGACTGTGGATTTATTTGTTTGTTTTTATAGTGATTAAGATTACAACACAATGTTGACTGCTACACCCCTATTTTTGACATTAGTACCTATAATGTATGTTTGTTTTGATCACACATCAGTGTCAATATAATGGAATTGTATGCGACTGTCATACAAGTGAGAGGTTTATCTAGTTATGAAACCAGGTTTAAGAAAATACCGGTATCAAGTCAGGAATACGACAGTTGTTATCCTTTGTCTGATGTGTTTGAGCCTTTGGTTTTGCCATTTGATAAGGAACTCTCGTTTTGAATTTTCCTCTGAGTTTGGTAATTTTTGTTATTATACTGTTAAAATAAAACAGCTTGTGCAATCTTAAAACAAAATAGCTATTAAATGCACTTCATGCACTGCAATTTTCCAGTTGTCATTCCTATCTGTATACGTTCTTATTCATCACCCTTGCTTACCATGACTTTTTATCTATATAGGAGAATCAGTTATTGATAATTAGCAATTGTAGACGTTGTAAAAACAAGATGTTGATGCTTTTAAAACTTAACCTGACATGTAAATATAAACATTCTAACGTGAAAATTTAATTAGCATGTATTGGGGCAGGGTCATGACCAGATAACGACAGGTGATGACCGGCTTAACGAAATATACGTGATATGTATCAAAAACTTCTAAAACACAGAGAAAACATATATCGTTACATTTTTGTTCCGATAACACGTGAACACCAATATACCAGATTAAATATTGTACATTCGTGAGCAATCGACTTTTTCCAATTTTTATATGCACCAAAAGCATGTTTACAATGACAGATGAAGAAATTAAAAGCGTTTGTTTTTCCAATTTTTATATGCGTAAGCTTTGCACCAAAAGCATGTTAAAAAAGAATGTTTACATGCATGCATGCATCCCTATGACTGATGTTGGAATTTAAAGCATTTGTTTTGGAAAAACGCTGTCTGCAACTTATTTATGTTAGTCGCGTTAGTATTTCATGTCGATCTTAGGAATCAAGCCATTTCCAATTGGTATCCATAGTTTGTTACAAATAAAGGCAACAAGTATACCACGCTGTTCGAACGTCATAAATCGATTGAGAGAAAACATATCCGGGTTACAAACTAAAGCTGAGGTAAACACATCAACTATAAGAATAAAACAACGAAACAACAGAAACACTGAAGTGCAACCAAAAAAAAAAATGCAATGCAAAATACACAGAAACAAACTATAAGATAACAACTGCCATTTTTCAGTTTTGGTACAGGACATTTTTGTTCCGATAACACATGAATATACCAGATTATATTTTGTACATTGGAGAATATCGACTTTTCCAATTTTTATATGCGTAAGGGAGCTACCATTTGATTTTTATGGGGGGGGGGGGGGGGGGGGGGGGGGGCTAGGATGAAAAATTTTGTCCTGCATTTTTTTAGCTGTAATCTCTGTCCTGCCTTTTTATTTTTCCCTCTGTTCGATCCTGCTTTTTTTTTTTTAGTTTATCCTGACTTTTTATTACCTAAATTGTAGTCCTGACTTTTTTTTTTGCAAGTGTCTCATCTGCCTTTTTTTTTACTCAAAACTCTGTCCTGCCTATTTTTTTCAAATTTCATCTGCCCCCCCCCCCCCCCCCATTAAAAACAAATGGTAGCTCCCTAAGCTGTGCACCAAAAGTATGTTTACATGCATAACAATGACAGATGTAAATTTTAAAACGTTTGTTTTGGAAAACGCTGTCTGCATGCTTTTGAAAAACGCAGTCTGGAACCTATTTATGCTAGTCATGTTTGTATTTCGTGTCAATCTGATGAATCAAGCCATTTCCAATTGAGTTTGTTCTTATGTTGTGCTGTTACGACACTGTTCAACATTATGTGGAGGAATGAGTGCTCACAAACAAACATGTCCTGCCAAGTCAGGAACCAATAATAAGTCAGGAGCCTGTAATGCAGTGGCTGTCGTTCGTTGCTGTGTTACATATTTGT
Source organism: Mytilus edulis (assembly GCA_019925275.1). Classification (NCBI taxonomy): domain Eukaryota; kingdom Metazoa; phylum Mollusca; class Bivalvia; order Mytilida; family Mytilidae; genus Mytilus; species Mytilus edulis. The sequence continues at coordinate 35,776,636 of CM034358.1, read as the reverse complement.
TTTTCGTTCATCTTTTTGTACATAAATTATGCGTTAGTTTTCTCGTTTGAATTGTTTTAAATTTGTCATTTGCCCTTTTATGGCTAACTATGCGTTATGGGCGTTGTCTATTGTTGAAGGCCACACGGTGACTTATAGTTGTTTTAAAATTTCTGTGTCATTTTGGTCTCTTGGAGAGTCGTCTCATTGGCAATAATAACAACATATTCTTTTTTTATATTTAAATCCTGTTCATTGTGTTGATTAATTGTTTGATATTCGCTTAACGTCCAGTTGCCAATATTTCTTGCATGATCGGGAGGAGAAAAAATACCAATAAATACAATTAGGTAGGTCATATGATGGAGGCAATTTTGGACGAAGGTCGGTGAAATTTTGAATGCCATTAGAAAATGAGGGTATATATCGATAGGAACAGATGACCAAAGTGATCATATCTCTCCTTAGTCACCATTGGGAACGATTTACTTGGACTATGTAGGATAGAAGACTGTTGGTTCCTCTCTCCCTTGCATCATACGGATGTCTGAGTCACCCTTATCTGTCAGAGCTAAACATATAAGGGTGCAACCATTTAACTTGAAGGGGGGTTATGGGTTTTTTTCTTAGTCAGAAAAGTTTTTTTCCCCGCAAGGTGGTGCAAACAAACTTATTTACTTTTTCAACGCGATCAATTAGATTTTTTTTTCTTCAAAATTTTACACTATAAGGTATGGGGGAATTTGCAATCAGAATACATTTTTTTATCATCTGCTTGATAAGAATATTTGTTTTCATCAAATTGGGGATCATAATATTTTGTTTGGAACAAAACTGTACCCCTCCCCCCCCCCCCCCCCCCCCCCCCCCACTCTGGAAGTTAAGTGTTCGTTCCCTAAAGAATAGGTATATGTTGTAATATTTGTCTCATTGGTAATCATACCACTTCTCTTCCTTACATAGCTATAGACAGGAGTAAAACGACGGTTGCAAGAGTGGACGTCAACAGTTAAGCTGACCTTCCGGAGCACCTCGGAGTTTTTTTGTGGGGTTTATTATTTTTCTCAATCTTTTCTTTGTACTGTTTTGTTGATTTCTTGTTTGTCTGCTCTTCCCTTTTCTGTTGGTCTTGTTGTTTTCTGTCTATCTTTTTCTTATATCATTGTGGTTGTCTATCTGTTATCCTATCTCCTATTTCTATATTTGTAGGATATGGAGGGGGTCTTCATTTCTTATTATTCTTTATCTTTGAAAATTAAGGCGATTCTGTTATTACTTGATAATTGTATTCTGGACAGTGTTCTTTTCTGTTATCAGTATACGTTACCCAGTTCTGTAATGTTTGCAGTTATTCTTTATGTTTTAGAATCTATTATTATTTATTTTTAGCACCCTTTATTCTCTATTCTTTATCATTTTTGCCTATGCATTATTTTTTCTCTATTCTTCATTTATTTTTTCCATCATTCTTTATTCCAAAAAAACTCATCCACACCCTGTTATATCGCGATTAAAAAATTGCTTAATCTTCAGTTGGCGTATCCCTTATTTACATGTATGTTCTGTAGGATATATATATATATATATAGTAAGTAAGCTACCAAATGGCCTAGGGTATGGAAACATCCCCAACATATTGTTTCGGTCAACCATATACTAGAAACATTGCTAGAGCTTCACTATACCTTTATTGTTGACACTATTAGCAATATATAACAATTGAAATACAACACGTTGAAAAATACCAATGAATGTTTATTCCTGATTACTTTCTATGTAGTTACGTCGGTAACAAAAAGACAAAATATATCAGAAAACCTGAATTTTATTGAGAATTAGCAAATGTTTATTTGTTAGAAAAAATAAGCAAGAACATATTTGATGTTAAGTAATTGGACCAAACTGAATGTTTGGTTTATATTTTGTGTTTTACTGTTTTTTCTGGTATTTTGATAATCTTACATTAAGGGGGCTCCTGGGTATAAATATTTTTTTTTTCTAATATAGGATTTTGCTATATTTTTTCATGAATGAACTTTATCATATACTTAAAAGAAAAATGAAATAAAAAAATGGGGTCACCGTTCATTTAAGCTAAAATCTGCCTCTGGAAGAAGCATACATTTTTGTTAATGTCCTTTTTTTCTGTTGAACTAATAGGAGAAAAAGAGGAAATATCGAAATAAAGAAATAACCTAATATAAGAAATCGCTTAAATTTTACAATTATTTAGTTTATGTACAGCTTATTTGAAAACAATAATAAAAAATATAGGTCACCGATGAGTTAAAAAAGATATTTCAAATTTAAGGCCAAAAAATGGCATTTTTGCACCAAATGGAGATAATTTGGAGCTTTTTCAATTTTTAAAGTCATCTGGGGCCAAACCAAATCATTTTTTTGGGTTGTTTTTTGTACCATATCATAAAGTAACAACTAATAGTGTAATAAATAAAATTTGTAATGAAAAAATAGAGGTTTAATTTTTTGCTAAAATTTTTGTACCACGAGCCACCTTAAAACATAGAAAAAAAACCAGACACGAACTGAGCTGAACATGATGAGCTTTTTTTTTGTGTGCGATCGTTTGCTAGATAGTCAAGCAATCCCAATTTCTCATGGAACATACGTTAAACATGCAGTCACGAAAGCGAGTACCAATTATAAATTACCACTCGACTAGTCCTTACTCAAATAACAGACTCTCAACGTTATCAATGCTATAAAATAGGTGCTTTCACAAACAGAGAAGCAGTAGTATTGGGTAGTTGTCAGCTATATAGGACAGTTGCATAGCCGAGGGTCAATACAATTGTGATCAAAACACAATACGACTGTAGGAGGACATCGTCTCATATCACCGTATGCCGGCGCAATTATGTATGTTTTCTACTTATCAGTGATAAGTGATATCAGTGAGTTCTGGTCTGATAATTATATTTTTAAAATGCATTGTATAACACAGTCTTCTTTGGTCATATATGTTTTAACGTAAAATCGTCAAAAAGTCACATCGCTACGCTCGGCTTTTTTCTTCAATCCGCTCTGTCAATATAATTGATGGAGATACAGGGTTGCAAATCAATGAATATTCAACCACGAAACCAAACCAAACCTTACGGTTTTTAAGAATAGAAAATGTGTATCATACTTTATATCACGCTGTAAATCTCCATAATACAATTATTAACGGTCGATGCAGGCGCAGTGTACTTTCTGCATAAATATGAATATTTTTGTCGTGTTACGTAATTTTCAATTTTCTTGATTAATGAACACTAAAAATGAAGACAGTTTTATATCAATTTATTCATTGTATCATGTTGTATCATAATTCAAAATGTAAATAATGCTGGCAAAAAAATGGCGTCTCACCGCGTGCATGTCATAGGACAATTCGGGCAGCCATTCGAGCTTTACGCTCAGTTACATAACAGACTGTGACAATAATGGACAAAATACATAAAAAGCTTTTCAAATTAAATATTAAGAAATATGATTTTAATATTGAATTTCAATACCGCGACTTTTTTTTTCATATAGAGTACTTGTCCTGAATAGTGCGTTATTGTTGTACTAAAACTAGGAGGACTTGGGAATAGTATACATACTGTCAAAATAGAGGCCTAGGATAGACAGGGGATATATTGATGAATAAAACATTATGTAACAAAATATCATATATATATGATACTCGACAAAGTTGATCTTTTAAAGAAAAAAAAAAAAACAAACAAACAAAAGACTATATAGAAGCAATGGAGACGAAACTGACGTAAACAGCGTGAAAAATTAAGCAGTCTTTATTAAAGTGGGTTTTGCGTAGTTTGAAGTTATTAAAGAGTAGGGAACACAAGGAGTAATTCAGTTACAGAAATAAAATATATCAAACAACGTGTTGGTGATATAAATCAAATAAGTGAACGATATACTCATACTTATACTTAAATTACCCATTTAAGAGCAAAGAGGTCAGTCAATTTGAATGATAAAGGGATTGACATTTTCTCCCAGTGCTCCCAGTGCATGGTAAATGTGGAGGAAGGTTTTTACATGTCCGTTCACGTGACTTATGTATGGTATACCGTTATCCATTTATATCTATTGACATAAATAAGCTCCCTTTCGTACAAATTTTATAAATTTTGGATTTCATATTTCCGAACTAAATGTATGGGCTTTCATTCATAAAATTGGGGATTTTCCAGATTTCTGACTACTAGTATTATAACTCAAATTTGCTTCGAGCAATTTTTCATGAAACTTTGGTATTAATTGTTTGTATATTTTGAAACGAGTTTTCTTTCGATTAAAAAAACGATGTGATTTTACGTTTTGAGAATTTGTACTTAATCCAAAAGCAGGAGGCTCTAAAGAGCATGTGTCGCTCATTTTGGTTTATGTGCCCATTCAACAAAGGATTATCTCCAATATTGCAGATGCAAACATAAGGCATCCCCTCTATCTTCTTTAGCTTTTGCTCAAAACAAAAAAGGGCAATGTTTAGTAGAGTTTGCCTTGTTGATGTTTTTTGTGATTTAAAGTGTCTATTTATCTATTATATTTTTTTATCATAAAAGACAAAATTGTAACAAAATAGTAAAAATCGCCATTTAAGATCAATATCAAATAATGAGTTGGCGGAAAATTCCTTCATTATCTTGATTGCAGATCTTGTCTTTCTGATCGTTTTGATCATACAAGTTTCTAAATATATATTACAATTTTAAAGAAACATTATGAGGCAAAGGTAAAATTTTCACTTACACTAATTGTAATATCATTAAAGCCAACAACTGCTATAAGAAGTCGTCTGACAGTTTTGATGCATACAACCATTTGGTAGAACTGAAAATACTGTACATTTCTGCCCTGTCAGATTTTCTCTATTTATAACAGTTTTGAAAATTAATACACAAAACTTGCATTTTACTCCCTATGCTCTATTTTTAGCCATGCTGGCCATCTTTGTTGGTTTGTAGGCGGGGTCGTCGGATACATCAATGATGTTTGTGGCCAAGGTTGATTAAATTTGGTCCTATGAAATTTACAAGATTTTTGTAAGTTTACAAACGATGACGACGGCCCCCAAGTGATGAAAAAAGCAAGGGCCAATTGATCTAAAATTGGGCATTTCCAGTCTGTGACAACCATAATATAGACAAAATAAAGTAGACTTATCACTTGTAGTATGTATTAAAGAAATAGACCTAGTTACGAACACTAAACGTTGAGCACAAAACCAGAAACAAGGTCAAGGTCAGGAGAACATTGTCTGTCGGACATGTACCACATGTATTTGTAATTGAGGACAAGATACCTTTTGAGTGCCTCCTAAGTTGGAGTACCCGGAATGACGCCTAATTTAGTAAAACCAGCTTTACTAATGATTGAATTTATGTTTGTAAAATAAAGGTTTTACCACAAGTATCACATAAAAAGTGGAAAGGGATTAATATAAGTTGAAAAACTTTTTACCCAATCCACTATAAATAAATATGTTAAAACTAAACTCAACATTCGTAATGATCCATGAAAATGAGGTCAAGGTCAGACACACCATGTGATAGACATGTACACTATACAGTACACAAAATATAGTGGTTATACTGCTTACAGTACCTGGAAAACAGACCAAGTCACAATACGTAACATTGTCCAAAGAACCAGGAAAATGAGGTCAAGGTCATATGAATCCTGCCAGACAGACTATGTTGTGATGTTATACTACTGTTTCAGAAAAAGGGATAAGGTTTTGTATCATTTAAACGTTTAATCCAGCTGCAATTGTTGTCTTTTTATGTGGTTCATAAGTGTTCCGCGTTTCTCGTTTTTTTATATAGATTAGACCGTTGGTTTTCCCGTTTGAATGGTTTTACACTAGAAATTTTTGGGGCCCTTTATAGCTTGCTGTTTGGCGTGAGCCTAGGCTCCGTGTTGAAGACCGTACCTTGACCTATAATGGTTTACTTTTATAAATTGTTTCGATGGAGAGTTGTCTCATTGGCACTCATACCACCTCTTCCTATATCTATGTACACATTACAATCATTACAATCATTACATACATAAAAGTATATTTAGTGATCATATGAACCCTGACAGAAAGACATGTACACCTTACAATCATTTCATACAAAATAAATTGCTTCACGGAGCGCAGCTGGATACGACTGCAGAGGTCCAATTATGAACAGTCGGGGCAAAAATGGACACAATATTTGTGCTTGATAAAGGTCTGAATTTAGATTGTAATTAAACATTTGACACATAATAGGTTTCTGACACAGAATAACTGTAGTCAAAGAACTTATAATTGGTTATATATGCTAGCATATATGATTTGAATTTATATTTGTTTTTTTAGCTTTTGTGCAATACACTAAGCTGCAAATTGACCCCCTCAAAACAAAAATAATAAATAACCCCCCCCCCCTTTTTTTCAGCAAAAAAAAAATGTTTTTAAGAAAATTTCTTTTTTATTTCTGAAATCTTGAGGAGAAAAAATTGTCCACCATATCTTTTTTTATCCCCCCATTTTTTTTCTTCACCCCCCCCTCTTTTTCCAAAAAAAAATTCTTTCAAGATATGATCATAATCTCAATTGAAGTTTCCAATAGAGTTTGCAACCATAATTACCCATTTAAATACATCATAAAAGTCTTAGAATAGAAAATGTCATACATAATCATGGCTAAAATAATTATACCTTCATCAGCATTTTTAATAGTAAGGTCTATAAATAAATTGACAGCTAATTACCTCAAGACAATACAACATATTTTCCTACCTAATTTAAAAGCAGTGTAAGGAAGGTAATTCCAACACATTGTTCTTAAGTAATTGGCCATTAACCAGGAAACCTTCTTTTCCCCCCTAATTCATAAACGGTTTGACATCTAATAACATCAAAGCCAATCCTTACCACCCCTTTGTGATATGGAAACTTGTGGTACAGTTTCAGAGAGATCCAAACACTGTTCCACAAGTTATTGTCTGGAAACTAGAAAAAGTTGTAAGGTTCCGCGGAACCAGTGTCTTGCCTATTTTTGCTATAAATCGTAGGCTCAACAAAAATGAGGAACAAAAATAATGAAATGTTCCTCTCGATACTCTATCTTTTGATTGTAAGAAGCTTCTGTCCAAGTTCAAGTATAAATCAAGGATAGTTTAAGAATCTAATAAACGTTTTAAAAACTTTAACTGCAGACTGTATGTAATGTTAACTAGTCCATTTATGGGTAGAATACGGAAAAAAATTTATTTAAAATAAAAAATTTACTTCTGGATACTATTTTATGTTCATAAACAAGCTTCTGTCCAAGTTTGGTAGAAATCCAGGATAGTTTAAGAAAGTTGTTAAAATTTTAAAAACTTTAACCAGAGTGAATGTAATTTTCCCAGCAGAAAAACTAAGTCCATTTATAAGTAAATTACGGAAAAACAATTTCGTTTTTTATTTACAAAATTTACCTCTGTATACTATCTTATGATCATAAACAAGCTTCTGTCCAAGTTTGATAGAAATCCAGGATAGTTTAAGAAAGTTGTTAAAATTTTAAAAACTTTAACCACAGAGTGAATGTAATGTTTCCAAGCAGAAAAACTAAGTCCATTTATAAGTAAATTACGGAAAAACAATTTCGTTTTTAATTTACAAAATTTACCTCTGGATACTATCTTATGATCATAAACAAGCTTCTGTCCAAGTTTGGTAGAAATCCAGGATAGTTTAAGAAAGTTGGTTAAAATTTTAAAAACTTTAAACCACAGAGTGAATGTAATGTTTCCCAGCAGAAAAACTAAGTCCATTTATAAGTAAATTACGGAAAAACAATTTCGTTTTTTATTTACAAAATTTACCTCTGGATACTATCTTATGATCATAAACAAGCTTCTGTCCAAATTTAGTAGAAATCCAGGATAGTTAAGAAAGTAGTTAAAATTTAAAAAAAAGTATAACCACAGAGTGAATATTTGTAGACGCTGCCGCTGACGGAATGTAGGATCGCTATGTCTTATTTTTTCAACAAAAGTCGAAGGCTCGACAAAAATGCTTATTTGGGCCCCTATTAATCAATCCAAACCTATCCTTTTGTGGTTATAAACCTTGTATTTAAATTTCATAGATTTCTATTTACTTATATACTAAAGTTATTGTCAGGAAACCTTATGTTTGAAGACACTGACGATGACGAAGTGATACAAATATAGGACCACAAAATGTGGTTGTATAAAAATATAGTTGCCATCTTGGTAATAATATTTGTGAAATAGACAAAACCACAAAAAAATAGTATGATACATGAAATTAGGTCAGGTAGATGAAAATCTGCCAGTCAGACATATACACATGAAAATCATCCACAATCCCAAAATCGATGCACTATTGCTTCGAGTATCTAGGAAAAAGACCAAACCACAAAAACTAAGCATTTTCTGCTGAACCATGAAAATGAGGTCAAGGTCAGTTGAACCCTGGTTTGAAAGACATGTAGACCAGAAAGAAAGCAATTTACCAAATTTAACCACATATTTTGTAAGAAGTCTCTAAACTATATAAATTTAGATCATGGACAATGGACAAATGAAGATGGAACTAAGTAACATCAGATATCTGCACACAAGGTAGGAAGCATCCAGATTTTTGAAATATACACTTTTGTGCAAATAGTTTATGCAATCACCACTGCCACCATATTGTAATCAAAATGTTACTTTCTGCTAGTATACATTGTCCGGCTTTCTGTTACAGACATTCTTTCCTAGACTTTCCCTCACTGTAACACAAAAGGTTTTGTTTTCTTAGTTTGTAGATTGGTTGCTGTTTTATTGATGTACTTATCCGCTTAATGTTTACCCAACAGTTTTATTTATGCATACCTATATAAAAATTATATATATATGTAAAATAAATGGGGAAAGCGTCTATGGGATACGAAGACGCCGCTTGCATTTAATGTTAAAAAGGGACATAACTCAAAAAAGTGACATTAGCCAAATTTGTACTTGATCTGAATTTTGTGGTAATAAGCATTGTGTATATGTTTCATCACTTTTAATTGAGGAAAACTTAAGTTAGAGAACATTTCAACAGAAACAAAAAAATCAGCAATTTTCAATTTGAAAAGGGGCATAACTATAGACCAGTAAAAGTTAAGCCCTTAAAATTTGATCTGTGTTTTGTGGTAATAAGCATTGTGTATAATTTTCTTAACAATTGGTTGAGGCAAACTAAAGTTAGAGAAGGGAAGCAAATTTAAGGTTGTATGGACGTACTGAGTAAAGAGGACACTAAGGGACATAAAAAGAAATTGTGCAAGGGTAAGACATAAAAGCCGATATCAAAATAAACTATGATTCTTTACATAAATAATTAACAAGAAGATTTATAAAATATTTAATTGAAAAAGAACAACCTCTGATCAACAAATCACAGAAATCACATGGAAGGCAATATCACATCAATCAAAATATACACTCTTACAATTGGTTTATTTTAATCATGTGACTGATCACATGATAGAAAAGTTGCATAATTTATTCATAATTATTCCAATCATGACACTATTCATACTCATCATATGAAACATGACAAACATAACATTAACAAACAATTAAACAAACAATTAAAAAACTTTTGTGTTAAAAAAAGTTATGAGATTCAGTCACATGATCTGATCACATGACAGACAAATCACATTCAATGAATTTATTTTAGTGGCATATTTATATCACAATTGTTGACATGATCTAGAGAAATTACACAACATTTTTCTTCTTCTTTATGTCTTAGTAAACTGTGTTGAAGATACACACTCTAATTGTTTTAGCAAAAGATATAATATTATCGTTTGGGGACAAGGTGAAATTTTGTGATGAAATGTACCTTCTATTGAAAAAGTACAAATTTTCAACTTGACATCTCAAACATAACAACATGAATGCAATATTTCATTAACAAAATCATTTATGCATAATACATGTAATTGCAAATCAAAGCAAAGTCAAATAATAAAGTCTGAACGCCTCTTACTTCAGTAACCTTATGGATTTTTTTTTTATTTTACTTTCATGTTCATAGAGGGTGGTAAAGGGTTATTTTCGTGCAACGTGTTTGCATTTATTTCACGTGCAGCCTGAAAGGTTCCTTATTCACCGTGTTTCGTGAAATCGGTAAAAGATCAAGTGCAAGAAATTTTTAATTGTTCGTTCATCGTTGAAATGGCAATTTTATTTCGCGTTTTCCGTGCAGATACCCCCTTTCATAATATCTTTATTTCAAAATGTAAGTTTTCAGACCTTTTTAACCATATTTGAAAAAAAAAGGCATAACAAATTAAAGATTGAGAAAAATTGCAAAAAAAGAAGGAACCCAAACTCAAGACAATTATATATCAAAGTCTATGATTATCTATGGGAACACTGAAAATCATGATCAGTGACATAGTAAAAGGTACTGTTAAAAGAAAGGCATTTGATTCTTAATATATTGACCTTCTGTACATTTGTTGGGCTGCAAAATTAGATTAGCTTTTTACACAGAAACACATTCCTGAATGAAATTTACAATATTTTTTTCTAAACTAAACAACATTGTAACGAGATTAAGATTTCACATAGTTTGCCCTCCTAATGTAGACAAAACACCAAAAAAATATCATCAAATAAAATTCTATCCTACTTGACTATTACATGTATTAAATAAATAATGCAGAAATACATAAAATTTAAAACATAAATTAGTCTGCCATTAAAATACCTATTATTACATAACTTGCATTCTTATGTAATAAATACACCGTCACTAACTGGATTATGTTTCAATCTAGACTGGTTTATTTCTGAAGTATCAATTACTAAACATGTATATGAGATTTTACACCAGTGACTGAAAATAATATGGAGCACTACAAGTACATCTAAAAAAATATACAAATATTTTACCCTCTGTTATTTTTAGTCATTAAACTGACTGTCATTGTTCACTAAATATATAATTGGATTTTAAAGTTGAAATACTGTAAATTCAGAAATTATTGCGAAAAATTATAGACAGGGTAATAATTGCAATAATTAAAACTAACATTTTGAAATTATTTATATGAATTAACATTGCTAAATAGGATTTTTTTTCAATATCCCAAAGATAAAAATCACGTTTAAGTCTTAAATGACAAGATCTCAATAATAAATGCAAGCAATAATTTCTGAATTTACGGAAGTACCGGTACACTTTTTTTCATCTTCATATGAAAAAAATTGATTAAGTCATCAAGCAATGATCTTTGATTTAAGTTGTGGTGTTTTTTTTCCAATTGGGTGGAAGATTATGGGGATATGCTATCTCCATACAAACAATTTGTTTAAACTTTAAATTCTTATATGAAAATCAGAAGATGTGGTATTATCATCAATGAGACAACTCTCCACCAGAGACCAAATGACATACCGGTAGAAGTTAACAACTATAAGTCTTTGTACAGACTTCAACAATGAGCAAAACACATACTGCATAGTCAGCTATTAAAGGCCCTAAATGACAAATGTACAATTCAAACGAGAAAAATCACTTGATCACAGGCTTCTGACTCGGGTCAGGCACATAAACAGTTTGGCATGTGTGTGGATGCTCCTGTGCTACTCCCACAAAAAGTCATCACACTACTCAGACAGGTAGCACTGACTCCTAGCCGACTAATCATTGCTCTAACAATGTGTGCAAGGAACAGAAGCAACACATACCTATATTTAAGTTAATGGTCTGGTCCAGACAGAATTAAACTAATGACTTCCCACACTTGAGGTCTCTACCACAAAACAAAAGAGGGGCAAAAGATACCAGAGGAACAGTCAAAATGAGGTAAAAACAAGCAAAAACAAAACAGGAAGACAAACAGTTTTTTCCATATCTGAAATAAAAAATAAAAAAAGCCTAGTGTTAGCAACGAATATCAAAAATAAGATTCTTATAATAAATCTGATGACTAGGTTTGAACACAGAGGCAGCCCTAAAAGTGAAAAAGTATATTTATAGACTGAGAATAAAAAGTCTTGTCAAAATTACAGTATGATACACAAGAAAACATTTTTCTCATTTCTCATGAAAATTATTAAATAAATATCTTTTAGTGACATTTTTTAACATTAATTTTATAAATTCAAGAGATGTTGAGACAATCTAAGAAACAAAGTTCGTAACTGTGGATTCATTTATTTTTGTTGATACCCATTTTTCGTGTTTTGAGGAAAACTTGCAATTTTGGGGATATTTTGAATTTGATGTTTTGTCAAAGTCTGCATATAGAAAATTTGTATTTAATAAATTTGTGGTTCCCTTGTTACTACGAAATCCATAAGAATTGGTACCCAACGAATAATAATGAATCCACAGTACTTTTGGTTGTGGGGAATTTTGAAAGTTTCTTTCAAACCCCTTGCTTCCATTTAAACTGAAAAATTTTCATACAATATTTAAAACAACAAATATGCAACTTTTTGAACTTATTTGGCAAAAAAAACACATGTAATAAAGACAATTTCTCCATTTAAAATAAGATATTCTAAAAGTAAGCAAATATGGATTCCTTTAAAAATCAAGCTTCCACTAAACAATATCCCTGAAGGCACTACACATTCATGAAAGGCCATATACATTAATATTTTGTTATTCAATTTTTCTAAAAAAGAAAACCATAAGTTTTAAGTGTAAATCATATAATTCAACGTAAAATATTTGAGAAGCATGGAAAACAAGTTAAACAGAAGCAATACTTTTTCTGTAAACTCAAAAATTATTGTGTGCATCAGTCATAGCATTTTTTTAATATAAATAAGAAGATGTGGTGTGAGTGCCAATGAGACAACTCTCCAAGGACAAATGAACAAAATTAATTATTGCTATTTGATGAAAATCTGCATACAGGTATATGTATCAGATATCAGAATGTAAGTTCTTATCATTGCGATACTCACTAAGTCGCATTTTTTTACAACAATAGGAATTTTGCAATATTCATGATATTTTCCTTTATTCACAGTAAAAAAAATCATCTTTTTACATACTGTGGATTCATTTATTTTTCAGGTATGAGGAAAACTTGTATTTTCGTGGGTATCTGAATTCGTGGTTGTACCAATCTGAACATACAAAGTCTATAGAAAATTTGTTATTTATTGAACATTTGAATTCGTGGTTTACCTGTACCCACGAAACTCAGGAAAATTGGTATCACATGAATAATGATGAATCCACAGTTGATGTGGATGTGCAATCCAAAGTCAGATATAATTTAAACACACTACACAGCTACTTTTGCATAGGTACTATTTCTGTACTAAAAAAATGCAGTACTGGAAATTTACTTACTATTTCTTTACTTTAAAACTATTGTAATATTTAGGTACTTGTATTTTACAGTACTTGATTTGTACTAAATATTTTGGAACTGAAATCATACAATATTCCCTGTTTGAAAATCATAATTTAAAGAGATTTGAAATAGAAAAACATTCATAATGCTGAAAATGTAACGGTAGTAACCAATAATCTGTAGTACCTAAATTTCAAGTACAAATAAAGTACTGTAAAACACAGGTACCTAAATATTACAATAATTTAAGAGTAACAAAATAGTACTGAATATTAAAAGTTTTAAATTTTTAGTACAGAAATAGTACCTATGCAAAAGTAGCTGTGTAGATGTGCTTTATCAGATCTAGAGATCATGGTACATGGATAACAAAATCATGATTTCTTAGTTTTGATGACCATTGAGCAAAAACTATATCCAGTAAGCACTGCCACCAAATGTAATGTACAAACATGTTATCAGCCTCCCATTTCTATAAATAACTTCCTACAACATCCTGTGCTACGAATTCATCCCGCCATATCGAATTTCAACTTGTCTGTCCTTTACAGCATGAATTTCTGATAATTTTTCAATTAGCCTCTCAATTAACCCAGCCTGTTTAGTCCGTATTGTTAATTGTCGTGGAATATTTCTGTCTGTTCGACTTTCAAATCGTATCACATTTACTTCCAGCCGATTCGCTTCTGGAAGTTTACAGCTGATTTCAGAATATTTGAAACTATGTAACATTACCTGAAAACATAAACAGAAAAAAATAGTGATCATGAATTATTGTTTCTCTGATTTTTGTGCTATTGTCACATTTTTTTATCTACATAGGTGTGAGAAAAATATCTGTTCTCGGCAAATGATTGGTTGAATTTTAATAATGATGTCAAAGGAGTAGGCGCAAAACTGGGGAAGGGATCAGTTGAACCTTCGCTCTTCCCAGTTTCTCAGTCTCATACAAAAAAGTTTATATTTTTTTTTCATTGACTTAATATTGTATATTTACTGAGTGTTTAATCTTTTGATTATAGAGAACAACAAAACCATGAAATAGTAACCATCAGTATAAGTTTCACAATTTCGGTCATCTTTTAAACTAGTAAAACAACAATTTCTTACAAAATTTGTTTATAGTTCTTTCATTTGTTGCAGAATAATAAAATGACTATATACATCTAAACTAAAGCAGTGGGTTTTTTTTACGTAAACTTGTGATTTTGGCAACATTCAAGAAGCGATCAATTTTGACCATAATATAAATAATATTTGCCTTTTCAAATTCATTTTACGCAAATTTTTTTCCCTGCAATTGCTGAAATGAGAATTTTGGAATACCCAGTGACAAATGACATGTATATTCAGTTCAGTAATAAGTTATTGTCAAATGAAAAACATCTAAGCTATGAAGCTAACTATATATACTTTTTTTAATAACTCACCCTTGTTTGAGAGTTTATGACATGGATACCAACATCATTGACACCAATATGGCACATGCTACCCTAAAATGAAAAATCAAAATACTTGAAAGTGCTGTAAAAAAGGTTGCTTCCTCAAATAGTATGATTTTCAGGACCTTTCAAATTTATTAAAGCTAACATTCAATCTAATTAAAATTAAATCTCCGCACTCGCTCATTTTATGCTTGGTCACTGCGTGGGTAATTTTAATTAGATTGAGCTAACATTCCACTCAAGATTTAAAACAGAAAAAAAAACTATTTTAGAACTGTTCCTTTGCTTTTTGTGTGTGTGGTTTTTTTTTTAAAACTTTTAATTTTTCTGTGCATGTACTGATTTTGAGTCATGAATGGATGGATACCCCATATCCTTTGCTTTTCTATTCAAAGAACAATGCGGCACATTAATTTATTTGTTTGATATCTTATCAAATTACAGTTTTGAAATTTAACCGACATAAAAACTGTATTTTTGGTTATACCTAGTATACTTTTATAGCTGACTATGCAGTATTGGCTTTGCTCATTGTCGAAGGCTGTATGGTGGCCTAGCTATAGTTGTAAATTTCTGTGTTATTTTGGTCTCTTGTGGAGAGTTGTTTCATTGGGAAACATACCACATCTTCTATTTTTATATTAAACTTTCAAATCTTAACTCATGGTCTACAATATCGACATATAAAACTTGTGTATGCTATATGAATTATTTTTACCTTGACCTGGGGTACCAGTAGTGTACCAGTGAAGAAAGCAGATCCATAAACAGTCAGGTTTCTGCAGAACTTCAGGAACTGCTGTTTTAAAATCTGAAAAAAAAAACCCAGACAAAATGTTAAAAATTTTTATCCTACATCCTGGTAAATTTTACCTGTTAAAATTAAGATTCCGAAATCTTATGAAAAAATTTATAAAATCAGTGCTAATAGAAATAGGTTCCTTTAATAGGGGAAAATAAAATGAAACGACCATCAATCTTGGAAAGATAGCATATTTGAGAGTGGTTATACTGTCTCAGATTAGGGGATGCTTGACTTCAAGCTACTTTAATCCTTCCACATTCTGTATGTGCCTGTCCCAAGTCAGGAGCCTGTTATTTACCGGTAGTGGTTGTTATTTGTAGATGTAAATCCTATTTTATCTTTTCGTTCATTATTTTGTAAATAAATCAGGCTGATAGTATTTATTTTACCTTTTAAATTGTTTTAAATGTGACATTTTGGGACCTTTAAAAGCTGAATATGCAGTATGGATTTTGCTAATTGTTGAAAGCCATATAGTGATCTATAGCTGTTAAGTTCTGAAGAATTTGGTCGGTTGTGGAGTGTTGTCTCATTTAAGCAATAATACCACATCATATTTTTATTATTATGATGATTGTAAATAATTTTCCGTCATGTAAAAGGTATATGTTAAAAGATAAGACTCTATTGAGAGTGCCTTATAAACAAATTTCTTAATGATCTGTATTCTTTTGTTTAATGAGTGTCAATGTACAAAAATGTTGTTTACTACTCAATGGGAGACAACTCTACAGTAAACAAATAGGTATAAATATCATTAAGAGAATAATGAGGGTGTAAAATATTAGATTGGAAATAATATGAAAAACTTGTAAAAAAAAATGCCTAAATCAAAGAATACAGAAATGAAGGAACCCTCATTGTACACAAAAAGGAAGAACAACAATTTTTGTAGCAATAGTCTTGTGTTGCAATTCAATAGACAACTTTCAAGTTCGATGCCTTTCCGTCAAAAACTCTGGTTTTAGTGATCATCATTTGTGCGTTTAGGGGCATCGTCACTTCCACTCCAATGTTGAGCTAGTGGTTGAAAAACTATAATTCTATATTGCACGAATTATTCGGCAAATTAAATTCTCATAATTGACAATCAGCACTGCTGTCATTAGAGAATTGTGATTAAAACATACCATATCCACTTGAACATGAGAAGGACCTTCAAGCATGCTTTTCCCTACGTCCTTATAATGTCGAAATACATTGTTAGACCATGCATGACTCTTTCCTTTCATCATTTGTTCTGGTACCATTGACTGCAAGTTTTTACTGAAAATAGAAATTATAAACCAGTTTTAATACAAAATATGAAAAATAGAATCTGTTCAAATTCTAAATTCTGTTAGTAGTTTTTAAAAATTTTCACCTTTTCCTATTTATTTTTGAAAAGAGATTTTCATCAAATATTATGATAATCGTATAAAAATATACTATAAATAAATAGGAAATATGTCCATAGGGACACAGGATGCCCAAGCTAGCATATATAACGTTATAAAGGGCATAACTAAAAAACTGTAAAAGTGTTGCTATCAAAATTTGAACTGTGACAATAAGCCTTGTACACACATTTCATAACATTGAGTTGAGACAAATACTCAGTAGAGAACGAAAACAAATTCATCAATTTTCCATTACTAATGGGCATAACTCTAGAACGGTAAACGTGACACCACCAAAATTTATACCCAATCTGTGTTTTGTGGTAACGGGCATTGTATATCAGTTTTATAACATTTGGTTGAAGCAAACTAATGTTAAAAAAAGGGAAACAATAAATTCATCATTTTTTCCATTTGAAAAGGGGCATAACTCTTGAACAGTTAAAAGTGAGCCCACCAAGATTCAAACTCCATCTGTGTTTTGTGGTAATGAGCATTGTGTTCATATCATTTGGTTGAGGCAAACAAAAGTTAGATAGAACGGAAACTAATTTTGGGACGTACATACAACATATGGACAACGTACGAACATACAGACAGACAAGGGTAAAACTTAATGCCACCTCTGCTACAGCGCGGGCATAAAAAAGTTAACCAGATGCTCCGCAGGGCGTAGCTTTATACGACCGCAGAGGTTGAACCCTGAACGGTTAGGGCAAGTATGGACACAACATTCAAGCTGGATTCAGCTCTAAATTTGGATTGTGATTAAATAGTTGACACAGCATAGGTTTCTGACACAGAATGAATGTGTTCTAATGAACTTAAAATTTTTGTTTCTCTTAGAGCAATTCACTAAGCTGTTGAATATTAATCCTCTCAAAAAAATGTTTGAAGAAATTTTCTTTTTTATTTATGAAATTTCAAATGAGAAAAATTGAACCCAATTTTTTTAATCACATCCCCCTTTCCCTTATTCCAAAACTAATCTCAATTAAAATTTCTAATGGAGTTTGCAACAATAACTACTCATTTAAATACATCATAAAATATTAAGATGTAAAAAAACTGCTTGTTATCACTGAATGGTAAAGATTATTTTAATTTATCAGTTGGTAGTAAAAAGTGAATATACATTGTATATTGTATATAACAAAGATTTAAGTTGATTCTGGACAAAGAAAGATAACTCCAATTAAAAAAAAATCTTGCTATTGCACAATATTTTGCAATTAGATATTTCTTGCTTACTATTCTGGACAAAGAAAGATAACTCTAATTAAAAAAAAATTTGATATTTCACAATATTGTGCAATTAGATATTTCTTGCCATTGCGCAATACTGTGCAATTGAAAAGACTTGCTATTGCACAATACTTAATATAATAATTTTAGATCCTGATTTGGACCAACTTGAAAACTGGGCCCATAATAAAAAATCTAAGTACATTTTTGGATTCAGCATATCAAAGAACTTCAAGATTTCAATTTTTGTTAAAATCAGACTAAGTTTAATTTTGGACCCTTTGGACTTTAGTGTAGACCAATTTGAAAACAGGACCAAAAATGAAGAATCTACATACACAGTTAGATTTGGTATATCAAAGAACCCCATTTATTCAATTTTTGATGAAATCAAACAAAGTTTAATTTTGGACCCCGATTTGGACCAACTTGAAAACTGGGCCAATAATCAAGAATCTAAGTACATTTTTAGATTCAGCATATCAAAGAACCTAACTGATTCATTTTTTGTCAAAATCAAACTAAGTTTAATTTTGGACCCTTTGGACCTTAATGTAGACCAATTTGAAAACGGGACCAAAAGTTAAGAATCTACATACACAGTCATGACAGTTAGATTCAGCATATCAAAGACCCCAATTATTCAATTTTGATGAAATCAAACAAAAGTTTAATTTTGGACCCTTTGGGCCCCTTATTATGTTGGGACCAAAACTCCCAAAATCAAACCCAACCTTTCTTTTATGGTCATAAACCTTGTGTTTAAATTTCATAGATTTCTATTTACTTATACTAACGTTATGGTGCGAAAACCAAGAAAAATGCTTATTTGGGTCCCTTTTTGGCCCCTAATTCCTAAACTGTTGGGACCTAAACTCCCAAAATCAATACCAACCTTCCTTTTGTAGTCATTAACATTGTGTTTAAATTTCATTGATTTCTATTTACTTAAACTAATGTTATTGTGCGAAAACCAAGAATAATGCTTATTTGGGCCCTTTTTTGGCCCCTAATTCCTAAACTGTTGAGACCAAAACTCCCAAAATCAATACCAACCTTCCTTTTGTGGTCATAAACCTTGTGTTAAAATTTCATAGATTTCCATTCACTTTTACTAAAGTTAGAGTGCGAAAACTAAAAGTATTCGGACGACGGACGACGACGCCGACGCCGACGTGATAGCAATATACGACGAAAATTTTTTCAAAATTTGCTGTCGTATAAAAAAATATAAAAAAAATGTCCAAAGTCAAAAACAAATATTTCTTAGCACATCTTGTGGCTGCAACGTGGTGCAAGCAATGCCTTGCAAAGTATATCCTTGCTGTTTATTAGACATTGATAAAATCTATGCTCAATGGGTAAAATTAAATGTTAAAGTATGGAAGTGATAACCTGAAAGATCTGAAAATTGGTACAAGTCAACACTATAAGTTCCTGATCAAATATCAAATCATTCCTGAATACAGAAGCTAATTCAACAAAAATTCAGAGAGAATACATTTTTTCTCAATAAATCGCTTACATTTTACAACTCAGCATCATAATCAAAAGTTTCTAGAAAAGTAGAAATTTTCATGTTTTTATCCATCCCTTTACCTGAGAAATGCTTTGGCAGTTGATGTGTTGTAGACGCCATCTTGTTTCATCAGAATAATGATCACAGCAAAGTTTAGAACATCCTGGTCTTTACATGGATAGAGGGCGGTAATGTAGTTTTTATATGCTTCGTGGAACAATAAATGGATGGCTGCTGGGTGTGTAATCTATAAATAGAAATGCATGGTGTGTAATCTATAAATAGAACTGCTGGGTGGGTAATCTTTAAATAAAAATGCTAGGTGTGTAATCTATAAATAGAAAAATAAAACCATCATCAGGCCAGGGTTTTTTAATTTGTTGGTTTACGGATTTTACCCATGAAAAAGTCGGGTTGGTCGGTCGGGATAAAAAGAAAAAAAATATCTTTCAAGACATAAAAATATGCAAAATAAATATATATTTTACCTTTCTAACAATATGTTTGTTATGCTATTTTGTCATCATTTCTTAGAATTTAGTTCGATGAAATCAACTGTCATAAACATCGCATGACATTCTAATAATTTCCCGTAAACAAATTGGGGGGTGCACGGACAAATTAAAACGAAATTAAATCGTCATTTCACAAACATGAAAAACAGATTCGCGTAGCTCTTAATCAAATCCAGAAAACTTGGTGAATTATGATCTTCAAGCACAAAAACTGATTAAGAAAAAAAATGTAAAAATGTACGAAAATAAGTTTCAACACACGTGTCAACAAACATAATAGACTCGTCCACTGGAAAAACGAGAATATCAGGTTAATCTGTTGTCATGCATTCCCGTTTTTTATTCCAAATGGACAATATTTTTTTATTATCTATGAAACAGAAAATTCCAAATGATTATTTAATCTTCAGTACTTTAACTTGACGTCTTCTACCTATCCACATTTGACGTCTATTTCTATCAGATGATGCATCTTACGGACTGATGACAAATACAGGAAACGAACTTATTGTGTAATTGGTTTTAAACACAGGTTTCGTTTCACAAACTTATTTGCGCAAATGACATTTCAAGGTCAGTTATATTTTTAGAAACGTAAACTGGATTTTTTATTTTTTTCACTACAGAAAGTGTCATCAATTTTTCATAAAAAAAAAGAATTTTTTAATTATTTTTCAGGGATAATGCATTCGTTAGGGTCAGAGGGAATAAAAAAGCATGAAAAGCGAATTTTATTTTTATTCTTATTCTGGAAATCGCCAAAATCAGGTCAGCGGATCCGTAAACCAACAAATTAAAAAATTCTGGCCTCATAGTATGTTTAATCAAGTAACCAGGACAAAATTGATGTTTTTCAGAATTTCCAGCAGAAAATATTTCATGAAGTTTCTTGATTCCTACATTCTAAAAGTCATATTAAGGAGCTAGACCTAGGTTAAGGGAAATAACTCAAATCATCAGTACGTTTGTGTCAACCATTTTCATAAATATATTCTAAGCTTCTAGGTTACATAGATTATTTCCAATCTGTTTCAGGTAAATGCTTGAAAAACAAAGTCTACCCCCTTAAGATACTGTGGATTCATTATTATTCGTTTGGACCAATTTCTGTGAGTTTCATGGATACAAAAAAACACAAGTTCAAAGGTTTAAGGTGGTACCCAACACTTTCACTAAAATTAATTTGGCTCGTTTAATTTTCATAAAGCATTAACTTTGACACTTTAACAAAAATATAAAAATTTAAAATTTTTTTAACCAACTGTTTTGTCAGAAAAATTACACTGGTTATGTAGCAATTTGTCAAACACCAGTTTTGATCATTGAGAAGCTTAATATTCCTTTTACAACACAACGTAATTAAAACGTTTAGCTGACTTTACAGAGTTATCTCCCTGTAGTGTTAGGTACCACCTTAACTAATTCAAAATTTTCTATAGGGTTTGTATGCAGAGATTTGGAAAGCCATGAATTCAAATATACACGAAAATGCAAGTTTTTCTCAATACGTAAAAATTGGTAATACGAAAATAAATAAATCCACAGTATGCTGTTAGTTCAAAAAGTAAGACCAAAAGATTTATTTTGTATTTTCTCTCTCTTTATGAAAGATGATATGTTTTGCTTTGCATTTTTTTTTATTTCAAAGATGTTTACCGGATCTTCTTTTCTCATATACATAAGCATTAAGCATTTTTTGATTAGGGACTTTCCTTTTTGAATTTTCCTTGGAGTTCAGTATTTTTGTGATTTTACTTTATACATAAGCATTAAGCTGTATAAATGATTTTTTTTGGGTGTTTAGTGATGTTGACTTTAAATTCAGTTCTTATGTTCAATGTTTGAATTCAATTAATACCATTATCCTTCTTTTTATTCGATTTGTTTATAATTTTTTTTCATCTACTTACAGTTCGTTCATCCATAATTCCAGTTTTAGCATTTCTTCTCCATTTCAATTTAGGGTCCTCCTTAGAAGGGTCACCCTCTGTCAGCTGTCTCAGAATCTTATGTCTCCAGTTCTCCATTTGTTCCACTGGCTTGTGATCTGGTTTCAGCTGAAGTTCTGTTATTAGAATACTAAATCAAAATGCTGTATACCAGGTTATTTTCATGTTGGTTGTGTTGCAGTTTGGGCCTCAGATTATTCAGGTTCTATTTGCCGTTTGGGTCTGAGATGTGTCTGGTTTTATTTGCATTATCAAACTTTGATGTGTTAGGTTTTATTTGCATTATCAAACTTTGGTGTGTTAGGTTTTATTTTTTGTCTGGGCCTTAGATTTGCAAGGTTTTATTTGCAGTTTGGGCCTTAGATGTGTCTGGTTTTGTTTGCAGTTTTGGCCTTAAAAGATGTGTATTGTTTTATTTTTAGTTTGGGCCTTAGATTTTCATGGTTTTATTTGCAGTTTGGGCATTAG
The DNA here is from genome assembly GCA_019925275.1 of Mytilus edulis. NCBI lineage: Eukaryota > Metazoa > Mollusca > Bivalvia > Mytilida > Mytilidae > Mytilus > Mytilus edulis. Next base: position 35,753,959 of record CM034358.1, on the reverse strand, counting down.
ATGTGTAATGTTTTATCTTCAGTTAGGGCTGAGACTACTGTTATAGTAGTCTCAGGTTAGGGTTTAAGATGTTTCAGGTTTTTTTTTGAAGTTTGGGCCTTAGATTTGTCAGGTTTAATTTGCAGTTTGGGCCTTACATGTTTCAGGTTTTATTTACAGTTTGGGCCTTATATGTTTCAGGTTTTATTTGCAGTTTGGTCCTTACATGTTTAAGGTTTTATTTGCAGTTTGGGCCTTTGATGTTTCTGGGAGAAAATTTAATCAACAAAGAGTTGTGTAAAGAAATACAAACCTAAGCTTTCTGAACAGATCCAAATCGTAAAAATATCTCCATACGGTTTCTCTGGCATGTTACATTCCTACAATGAAAATAAAATGATTGATTGATGAATCACCAGTGTCAATTACTACATGCATCATATGCATGGGACTATTATATAAATATGAACTTTTTGTACATGTATGTTATATTGCACCACTGTCCCAGGTTAGGGAATGGACATGAGACATATCAATGTTCATACAGCTGCATATCAAATATCATTGACCAACTACTATGGGGTATGGACTTTGCTCATTATTGAAGGCCATACGGTGACCTGTAATTGTTAATTTCTGTGCTCATGTCAGAACCACTTCATACCAAATATTATTGACCTACCTACCACTAATGGTTTCCTTTAAACTGACCTTATTAACATTGCTGACACTGCTGCTGGAAACAGCATGCCTTAATCTGCTCATCTCAAAACTACTTTATACCAAATATTATTGACCTACCTACCACTAGTGGTTTCCTTTAAACTGACCTTTATAACATTGTTGATGCTGCTGCTGGAAACAGCATGGTTTATTCTCCCTTCTGTGACTTTGACAAGGGTAGGCAAAAACCATGTTTTTTAAATACAGACAACACATGGAGAAAGAATGGAAACAGGGAATGTGTCAAAGAGAAAACAAGGCCACTATAATGGGACTTTAACATAGGAAGTAAACCCTGCACACAAAGGAGGGCTTCAGCTGATCCCTTAATCATTGTGTACACTAGTTCATTGAAATGGACACCACCCTTAAAACTCTAATACATACAAATGAATCATAATTACTTGTATATATAAAAAAAAACCCACAGACACAAGACAAACAAAAGCTGAAGGTTCCTGACTTGTTTTGACCCCTTTTTGGCCCTTAATTCCTAAACTTTGGCCCCATAACCCCTAAAATGAATCCAAACCTTCTACTTGTGGTTTTAAGCATTGCGGTATGATTTCAGAGCAATTGAAATACTTCTACACAAGTTATTATCCTGAAACTAGAAAAATGCTTGTTTTGGGCCCCTTTTGGGCCCCTAATTCCTAATCGGTTGAGACCATCATCACCAAAATCAATCCCAACCTTCCTTTTGTGGTATTGAACCTTCTGAAAAAATTTCATGAAGATCTATTCACTTAAACTAAAGTTATTATCCAGAAACCAATGTGTCTTCGGACGAGGACAACGCAGAAGATGACATCATTCCATTATACAATCCCAAAATTTTTTTGGGGTCGTATAAAAACTAACCATATCCTTCTGGATGATAATGGTGTTCTCCCCAGGCCGTTTTAGCGCCGCGATTTTCAGCGCTATTTCAATTTCCCACTGTCATATTGCACTTACCGCAGCGCTATCTCACTCAACCGCGTCGCTATATTTTTTTTCGTATTTTTTCAAATTTCCCGCTTATTTTACTCTTCGGATCACATGATTGACTGGTTTACGATTTTTGAATGAATTATTTCCGTTGTATTAAAGTAACTCCGCGGGACCAGTCTAATAAAAATGGCGTCGATCAAAATAAACAAAGATTTCAACATTGACATCTATTTTTTGAATTTAAAGAATACAAAGAGATGAAATAAATTGACCGCATTTCCCAACGACATTCACAAACTCGTTTTACGAACTTTGAACAAACAATGATTTTAACAACGATCAAATTGGCTTCAATGAGCAAGTCTTTGAAGTATTAATTATCACCCCACCGAACTAATAACTGTTTAATCAGCAATTCTACAGTAATGAATTTAACCATTTGAAAACAATTAAGAGGATATGATTAGAAAAACAAACCCCAAGCTGATACTAGACTTGAGAAATTTACTTTCTCGATGTCCAGCTTGGGTGAAGCCATACGAATATTATAAAACGTTAATCAGAAAAATGAAAAATCATTATGCTAAAAAATGTCAACTCCTGTCAAACCTTGTAAAAAAAAATCACACTAGACCTTCCACAAAAGACTTACCTACTAGAAGTGGAAGGAGAAACAACAATACTTAAAGCAAATTGTGACACATTAAAACAACAAGGACTGATAGAGAAACAAGTCAATGAGGCCTTCTATAAGGATGTCAAGAGAAGCCATGACCATTGGTTAGATATCAGAGATAAGAGGAACTTTCTCTTTAGAACAGCGAGTGAAAGACATTGAAAAGCTAGCTGAACAGAATAATTTGTATTTGAAATTATTTAAATAAAGGGCGAGATAAGCCCAGGCCCTATTAGATTGTTATACAATTTTTTGTTAAGTGGGCAACAAATGCCTACCCCACCAAAAAAAACCCAACAAAAAACAAAAAACAAAACTGTCATACGTCGTAAGGTTAACAGTACACTGCTACAGTGGGTTACAAAACCAAACACAGAAGCTGACAATGACTTGATTGTTGGTCCTACATGTTCTGCAACATCACCAGTTAGTGCTAAGAAATCATCACACAGGCAGTGTGGTATAGACCCATCATGGAAAAAGATTTTTTCCTTGGGTTTTATACACAGATAATGAGAATGGTAAATATATTTCATGTGATGAATAAAATTTATTTTTGTATTTTGTGTTTGATTATAAGAATTTTACAACAGAGATAAAAAAAAAAAAAAAAAGACTCTTCATCTATATCAAAACAATAACAAAGGGGTAACTGACATGAGAACATCAGTACAAGAGAAAACATCAATAGCATAATTATAAAAAAACCCACAACATATCAATTACAAACAAATCGCCCGCTGCGACAAAGTTTACTGAGAATTGTCGAAAATTAGGCGCTTACCACAGCGCTATCCAAAAATCCTGGGGAGAACACTGTTGGAATATGGAATGTAACCCAGACAGACATTTGCATGAGTGTCTTTACATTAAGGCCCATAGTAGAGCTGAGCATATCAGTAGAACCAGTCAGCTATGTTACATCTATTTTTAACTAATTGAATGTGGAATATCAGTATTCGGAATAGTTTGCAATGTTCTATTGTTGGTCATGCTACTCAAACGCAAGATAAAATCACTATCTATTATAATACCCTGTTTGTTGATCTTCAACATCCTTCTCTTTGTGTATTTAATAGTTTTTAAAAGTCTAGGTCTGATTGGAATTAAGGTGCATTTTGTCACACTGTTCGTTCAATGGTCTAGTGGTCTGCGTAATGGCGCTATGAGCCTGATAGGCATCGAGAGATCATTAATCATTTTAAAAACCCATGTGGTATAAAACATCGTGGAGAAAAACGTACACATCAATAGGCATAGGTATAGTTGTTTTGATTAATACCATACTGACACCGGCAATCACTTTGTTTCGTGCAAGTGGTGTGAACCTCCCCTATCACTTTATATTGATAAATTTCACATTACAACAGTTGATACCCTTTTCCATTGTTGTTTCCACAAGTGTTGCCATGGCAGTTGGTCTAATCAAAAGGAATAAAATTTGTAAAGAATTCTTGGCCCGCGAAACCAGGAAAAACATAAAAATGACAAAAACTGCATTTGTCTTAATAGTGGCATATGCTATCAATTTCATTCCAGCTTTCTTTCTTCTGTTGGTGCCTTACTTTATGTGCATGAGAACTAGCATGTTCGTTTTTTTCATAGAAATGTTAACATTCCTAGAACTTTTAGATGCTTGTTTTAACCCTATTATATACGTTTTTTCAAATCAATCCTCATGGAAACAATATTTAAAAGGATTATGCAACTGTTGTTCTCAGCCAGGTATCAGAGGGAAAAAACAGTTCTCTTGTACAATCTGACAGGAATGGAGAAGTGGTGAGACCTGAGAAAGGAGTGCTTGCTTGATCGCAACGCTACTATAATCATTTATAATGGCTCAGAATCCCTTACTGTTTACCTAAAATTATTGTTTGCTAATTTTTAAAGTTTCTAACTTTTTATTACAAGTTTTGAGATTAAAGGCAAAAACCAAACAATTGGTAAAATTTGTTTACAGTAGATCTTGTATTTCTCGTTCTCTATTTTAGTTATTAAGGTATTATGCAATAATGCAAACAACTGGTAAAAATCAACATTTTAAGGGCAATAACTCCTATAAAAGTTGTCTGACAGTTTTGATATAAAAGACAATAGGAAGATCTCAATATTGTAAATAGTTTTATCCCTATCACATTTTCTCTTTCTATAGCAGTTTTCAAGATAATAGACAGTACATTTGTACTTGAATTTTACCCAAATATTCTATTTTAGCCATGGCGGCCATGTTGGTTGGCAAGTTTGGTCATCAGACACATTTTTTACACTACAAATACCAATGATGATTGTGGCCAAGGTTGGTTAAATTTAGCCTAGTAATGTCAGAATAAAAGTAAATGGACAACAACCATGGACAACGAAACACCCCAAGTGATGAGATAAGCTCACTTGGCTCGTTGTGCCAGGTGATGTAAAAATCAACTGTTTAACTGTTCCAATCATTTTACTTACTCTCAGTAGTTCACTCCTTCTTGTCTGTATATTCAGCTGTTCTAATTACCTTACTTATCCTCACAAAAATATGACTGTAAAGCTGTTCAAATCATTTTACTTACCCTTAGAAGCTGTCTGTTTAGCTGTTCAACTGTCGTTTCACTCCCACTTGGTAATTTTAGAATCTTTTTTGTACCATCCATGATATATATTGTTATCTGACTCTGTATAAAAAATTAAAAAAAATAAAAAATCAAATTGTTTGTCATAATTATAGAACAATTAACCAAATCTGTGATATCTCAATTAATTAGATCTACACCCCTCCCACATTGACACCCCCCTCCCCCCAAAAAAAATAACAAACAAAACCAAAACAAATACTGTGGATTCTTTATTAATCGTTAGACACCAATTTTCGTGGATTAAGTGGGTACGGGAAAACCATGAATTTAAATGTTCAATGAATTGCAAATTTGGTGTATGATTAAACACAGACTTTTACTAAAACCACGAAATCAAATATTCATGAAAATGCAAGTTTTCCTTAATCCACAAAAATTGGTCCCCAAGAAAATAATCGAGTCCACAGTACAATAAAATAACCGGTCCCAATACAAAAACAATAGTAATTGAAATCACTAATGAACAGATTCAAAGAGTTATATTAAGAAGTAAGATGAGCGCAAAAAAATCTTAAAAACAGACTTCAATATCATTTTTGTAATATATAAAATGAAAGCAAGTATATACCCCTTTTGGCATGAAATGCGAAAGCGCTTTTTGCTAAAATGTTATGGTCACTTGGTTTCGTTTTTTTTATAAATTTTTAAAAACACATGTACAGCATTCAATATTTATTTTAATAGATTTTTGAAATTAAAAGAAATATATGTTATTCACTGAAAGTAAAACTTAAAAAACACAAACTTCAGTTAAAATTGTCTAGTAATATGGAGGTAGCATCAAATTCAAAATGAAATCAGTTATAACAACATCCATTTGAAAGCTGAAACTGTGGATTCAGTTATTTTTGTGGGTACCAAATTCAATGTTTTTGTTAAATATTTGTTTGTTTTGAGATTGTGACACAGTGATTATTGCTGTACCCATATTTTGACTATATTTTGTCTATTTTACCTATTATGTCTGTTTTGTTCACGCATCGTTGTAAATATTATGGAATTTGATGCAACTGTCATACAAGTGAGACGTTTAGCGCTAGTAAACCAGGTTCAATCTACCATTTTTTTTACATTTGAAAATGCCTGTACCGAGTCAGGAATATGGCAGTTGTTGTCCATTCGTTTTATGTGTTTTATCATTTGATTTTGCCTTTTGATTTGGGAGTTTCTGTTTTCAATTTTCCTTGGAGTTCAGTATTTTTGTGATATAACTTTTTTTTCATGGTTTGAGGAAAACTTGCATATTCGTGGATATTAAATTTCGTGTTTTGCCAAAGTCTGCATACATTCCGTTAGAAAACTTATAACTCGTTAAACATTTATATTTGTTGCTCCCCTGTACCCACTAAGTCCACGAAATTTGGTATCCAACGAATATTAATGAATCTACAGTAGCTCATATAGTTGTTAGCAAATCTCAATCATTATTGTACATATATGCCATTATTTCAAATACATTGTATTATTGTATATCAATATAATATTTCCCACAGAACGTAACCAAAAGTTAGCGTGCAATAAATTCTAATATTGCACTAGTGCAATAATTCTTAAAAATACATGACGTCATCAACGTTTAAATCTTAGTTTAAACCAATTTTTACTTTCAAATATTATATTGCTATACAATAAAAGTGTTATTGCATGAATATTGGGGAATATTGTCCCTCGTTGATCATATATTGCACTTGCAAGATCGTGCAATATAAAGTTCTACTCTCGACAATATTCCGCAATATTCATGCAATAACCCTAAAATATATATCATCAATTTCATTTATTAAATGGATACAACTTATGATTTTTTTAAAAGAATATTATTTGAATGAAGCAATGAACAATGGCAAAATAAAGCGTTGATTAGTCAGAGATTATAAATTTTTAAATCTTGATTGGAATTAATATGATGTTGGTTCAATGCTTTCATTTGGCATGGAATGCTTTCATATGACATGGGTTGTTTTCATACAAGACATTGCTTTTAATATAAACCTATGATACAAGTTTCATAAAAATCTGGCAAAAAATGAACAAACAAGATCGATAATGATGTGATTTTCCATATAATTACTACATCTTATGGGCAAAACTCTTTAAAAATAATTGGTCGACACTGATTTTTAAACTCGACCAAGACATTGCTGATATAAACCTATGATATAAGTTTGATAAAAATCTGGCAAGAATTATACATGTGAGAGAACTTAATAAAGGCCTGCCAGGCAGACTTCTGGCATTTCTATGTCCCCCACGACAAGTCTTTTGCAAGATAATTATGATTATTGACATATTTACCACTACATCTATTAAAGCAAATCATTGTAAAATCTTATACTCAATATGCAAAATATGAATCTAAAATATTTCATAGAAGTATTGTCTCATTTGATAATATATTTTTTGTTCTCAATGACTGGTTGTCGTGACAACTTACCAGTCTATTAATGGCCGTCTTTAACATAACAGATATATTTTTATGTTCAATGCCTGGTTGTCATGACAACTTACCAGTTTATTAATGGTCGTCTTTTACATTCCAGATATATTTTGATGTTAAATGACTGGTTGTCATGCCTACTTACCAGTTTATTAATGGACGTCTTTAACATTACAGATATATTTTGATGTTCAATGACTGGTTGTCATGACAACTTACCAGTTTATTAATGGCTGTCTTTAACATTACAGATATAATTATATAATTTGATATTCAATGACTGGTTGTCATGACAACTTACAAGTTTATTAATGGCCGTCTTTAACATTACAGATATATGTTTATGTTCAATGACTGGTTGTCATGACAACTTACCAGTTTATTAATGGCCGTCTTTAACATTACAGATATATGTTTAAGTTCAATGACTGGTTGTCATGAGAACTTACCAGTTTATTAATGGCCGTCTTTAACATTACAGATATATGTTTCTATTCAATGACTGGTTGTCATGACAACTTACCAGTCTATTAATGGTCGTCTTTAACATTACAGATATATGTTTAAGTTCAATGACTGGTTGTCATGACAACTTACCAGTTTATTAATGGCCGTCTTTAACATTACAGATATATTTTTATGTTCATTGTAGCTGTATGGATCACATTTATCAAAGGCTGTTTGACCACTACTGTCTAAAGCATTCTGAAAAAGAAATATAACAATCTGACCCCTACTGTCTAGAGTATTCTGAAACAGAAATTTTACTTTCAATGTATGAGAATCTATTTAAGAAATGACTGTAATATTTTTTCTGTCTATCATGTCTATGAAGAAATAACATAACAAATGTGGTGCACACTGAATAACGTGCGTAGCGGGTTATTTAACAGTGTGCACCACATTTTTTATGTTATTTCGAATAGACAGAAAAAATATTACAGTCATTTCTGATAATTTAATTCTAAATTCCATTTTAAACCGTAGAAAACAATGAAAAAACGTTGATGACGTCACGGTCACATGACTAAATTATGTCTATGGGCTCATAACAAAATAACGTCAGCCAATCAGAAGACGCGTTACATCCAAAATTAAACTATTATTTGATACATGATGTTAATCGCTATAAATAACTTATTTTAAAGAATATAAATTATAATATTTTTATGACCTGTTTTGCCAATTGCTATAACAGCAATATAATAGAGTGGATACTTGTTGAAGAATGCCAAGGTAAAGGAAGAGAAATAAATCAATTTTTGAATTTAATACACCTATTTAGGTGCACCTGTGTCCATGACCTCTGTTGTCACAGTTACTTACCACATTAGTATCTGGGTAACTAAGTAGCACTACAACAACTTGAACATGATTTTTTTGATGTCACAGTAATTACCACATTAGTATCTGGGTAACTTAGCAACACTTCAACAACCTGTACATGACCTTTTTTGTTGTCATGGTAACTTACCACATTAGTATCTGGGTAACTAAGTAACACTACTACAACCTGTACATGACCTTTTTTGTTGTCATTGTTACTTACCACATTAGTATCTGGGTAACTAAGTAACACTACTACAACCTGAACATGACCTTTTTTGTTGTCATGGTAACTTAGTAACACTTCAACAACCTGTACATGACCTTTTTTGTTGTCACGGTAACTTATGACATTAGTATCTGGGTAAATAAGTAACACTACTACAACCTGTACATGACCTTTTTTGTTGTCATGGTAAATTAGCAACACTTCAACAACCTGAACATGACCTTTTTTGTTGTCACAGTAACTTATCACATTAGTATCTGGGTAACTAAGCAACACTTCAACAACCTGTACATGAACTTTACTGTTGTCACGGTAAACTTTACCACATTAGTATCTGGGTAACTTAACAACACTTCAACAACCTGTACATGACCTTTCTCTACTGCTAAGTGCAGTGGTGTGGAATGTTGATGAGTCTCTAAGTTCGGTGAGCAGCCATACTCCAGTAAAAATTTAACAACATCTCCAAAACCACACCTAGAAATGAATTTATATTCGTCAGTATATTAGGAAACAAAATTTGATTCAAATTAATCATGCAGTGATCTCCACAAGGGGCCTTTGTATGCTCTTAGTACCTTGAGAACAATGATACAATCTGAATAAAATGTTTTTTATTCAAAATTTATCATTCTGATGCTATACATTTTGGATATTCTACTCTGTGGTGCTATTTGAAAATACTTGAAAAAACACCTGACGTTCATTGGTTGTTGTTTCACACTACCCGTGGTAGTATTTTTGGGGCTCTTTATAATTTGCTGTTCAGTGTGAGCAAAGGCTCTGTGTTGAAGACCGTGCTTTGACATATAATGGTTTACTTTAACAAATTGTGTCTTAGATGGAGAGTTGTCATTTAAGCACTCATACCACATCTTCTTATATCTTAATGTATACTGTAAATTCAGAAATTATTGCGTGCATTTATTATTGCGATTTCGTCATTTAAGACTAAAATGGGATTTCAATATTTGCGATATTGAGAAAATCTGGTTTAAATTCATACAAAAATTTCAAAATGTGAGTTTGAATTATTGCGAATATAACCCTGTCGCATTTTTTGCAATAATTTCTGAATTTACGGTATACTTACTCAGCTGCCCAATGAATAGGAGCAAATCCTCGTTCATCTTTATCTGTAAAGTCCCGATGGTGGATGTACTCTTTTAATCCATTCAGGTTACCTTCCTTAGCATATTTGTGCAGTAGATATCCCGACATCGATCGTGACGGAGACGGATACATTCTGAAAAGGAATTATTTCTAAAATAAATACATTTTTCCTCCTTTAAGGTGGTTCTAAACATCTCACCTAAAATTTATTGTGCTCTTTTATTTTCATAAAATTTTTACGAAAAAAAAATTCATTTTGAACATTTGAAAAAAACAGAATATTTAAAAATTAAAAAATTTGAACAACACACTTTATCGGAAAAATTTCATTGGATATATATAACATTGAGGCAAACACTAAATTTGATCATTCAGAAGCTTTATATTTTCTTAACAATAATACGTGATTAAAACGTTCAGCTGAATTTTACAAAGTTATCTCCCTATAGCATAGTGTACCACCTTATAGCATGTATAGTGAGGTAAACAAGAAAATTCATATGAACAAGTAATCAATGAATAATGAAATCAGTTAAATTAAAGTAAATTAAATAAATAGATTAATAATCAAATTGAAAGAATTGTGTTCACTAAACTCTTTTTAAAAAACCTGAATTTGACTATGCTTCTTGCAGTTTTTATTGGAGACCTAAGGGTAATTTATATCCCTATTTTCAAGGTCGTCAGTGGTGTGATTCTTAAATAACAAAAGTGAATAAAGTAAATACATGGTGACACTCAATTTGAATCTGAGTTTAGTGGCCCGTGACGACATTTTTAAATTTCTATTAATTAAATTTGGAATTCACAAGCTATTGTCTGGAAACACAAAATGTGGCTCTTTACCCCTTCATCAGGGGTCGAAATTAGCGCTGGTCCGGTGGTCCAGTGGTCTGTGAGCGTCCTTCACAACAATATATAATGTGGAAATTTTTGGAAGGAGTTAAACCGCCGGACAAAATAATTAAAATAAGTGAAAATCAAAAGGAAGATCGAAATAAAGTATATGAAATTGACAAGAGGAAACGCAAATACCAAAAATCATGGGAAAAAGATGGCGAATGGTTGAATTATATTTATATTAGTGTTTGTCAAATGAATGTCATTTTTGCAGGACCAGTAGATTTGGAGCTGGACCAGTAGAGTTTTCAGTCCACTGGTCCGGCTGGCCAGTACACAAAAAAGCTTAAATTCAACCCCTGCCCTTCATCAAGGGGTTTTACCTCAGAAAGACGTTTTTTAAGTAAATCAGATGAATTAGAAAAGAATTTAAATTTAGTGGTCCCTAACAAATTTTTAAACGACTTTACAAGATGTAAGGATATTCATGACATCAAACTATATGCCCCATGGCCTCTCATTGAGGGAATAGAATGTTAATTTACCCAGTAGTTAAACCTGAACAAAAACTTATTATCCAATTTCTATTTGTGAGAAAAATAAAAAATGATCGATTTTTTTGGTTTACGAAATTTTCAAATATAATAAAGAACAAGAATGTGTCCATAGTATACATATGCCCCACTCACACTATTATTTTCTATGTTCAGTGGACTGTGAAATTGGGGTAAATATTCTTTTTTGGCATTAAAATTGGAAAGATCATATCATAGGGAACATGTGTACTAAGTTTCAAGTTGATAAGAATTCAACTTCATCAAAAACTAGCTTGACCAAAAACTTTAACCTGAAGCAAGACAAACAGATGAACGGATGGATGGACGAATGAACAAACGGATGAACAAATGGACCCACAGTCCAGAAAACATAATGCCACTATCGTAGGTGGGGCATAAAAATATTAAACAACACAAAATAGAAAATGTTCCTTCAAAAGATTCAGCAATGGTAGGGAATTTTAATGTTCACTAAAGGACTCCTAAAGGATAACTGTGTATGCTGATTAATAGAAACAAACAGTTCTTGATATAAACATAATTTCCATGGCAACATGAGGAGAAATAAAACATTCCCTTTATACTCACACATCACTAGAATTTGTACTGGAACTTGTTCTCCGTGAAGACACACTCTGATCCTCTTGTGAACCCCAATATAAATTTTTCATTTTATCAACCTGCAAAATAGAAATATATATAAACAAAGACCTTGTTGTGAGTAGGAGGCTATTCATCAACATCAATGTTGTTCATCTAAATAATACTGAAGGTTTATTTACAAATAAATGGGGAATGTGTCCATGTGACACAGAAGATGCCCCTGCTTGCATATCATATAGTTATAAAGGAATGTAACTGAGGAACGGGAAAGGGATGCTATCCAAATTTGTACTTGATCTGTATAATGTGGTAATAAGTATTGGGTACAAGTTTCATACCATTTGGGTGAGAGAACAGAAACGAAAAATTCAGCAATTTATATGTTTATAAAGGGGTTTAACTCTAGAACGGTTATAGTGATGCCACCAAATTTGGAGGCACAAAATTTAAATGAACCAAATATTGAACTTTACCCTTCAATTTACCAATAAATTCACGTTCTGTGTTCTTTCCTAAGCTTACCTTTGTTTTATATGGCAGACCAGAGTTAAATAATGGATTGATCACAACTATTTCACATTTCTCTATGGCCAACATTTTGGCGAGAGCTTCGTGTGCAGTGTTTTGTAGTTCTTGGTTGTCTGAGAGTGGAAGTCTTGTTGGTAAAAATGCTGGGTTGCTGACACTAAATTTAATGCGGTAGTCAGCTCTACTATGGAATAATATGTCCAGAGTCTCTGGCCTTGCATGCTTTTCTTTTAACCAGCTGAATTAAAAAAATATCTTGTTTTTATTAAAAACACATGCAAAAATTAAAAAAAAATACAAGAAATAGCAAGACTTCTTTAATTTTCAAATTTACAAGAATGTTTTTTTTTAATGTTTAAAAAATATTAATAGGAAAAAGCAAAATGGGTTCTAATTCAAATTTTGAAAAGAACATGTAAATTATACAAATAAATTAAACTTGCATTTTCAAGCAATGTAGAACAATGTATTGTTTGCTTGCTTAATTTCCAGTGACAATATTTCATGCATGATGTTCAGAATGATTAATTGATGATTGTCATAAAAAATTGAAGTTTAGCTAGCTATAAAACCAGGTTTAATCAATCTACATACATTTACGAAATGCCTGTACGAAGTCAGTAATTTGCCAGTTGTTATCTATTTGTTTGATGTGTTTGAGCTTTTAATTTTGCTATTTGTTAATGGACTTTCTGTTTTGAATTGTCTTGGCATTCAGTATTTTTGTTATTTTACTTTTTAAAATACAGAATAATTATATAAATTGTATGATTCATTATTTTTTATTTTGATTGCACACAGTAATCTCAAATAATTCTGAAATTTAAATTTAATTTCAAAATGAGTTGTAACCTTCATGATGACAATGATGACACGTTTCTACAATAAAGTGCACAGGTTATCATGTTTTCATATTTGTAGATGACACACGTTTCTATGATAAAGTGCACAGGTTATCATGTTTTCATAATTGTAGATGACACACGTTTCTATGATAAAGTGCACAGGTTATCATGTTTTCATAATTGTAGATGACACACGTTTCTATGATAAAGTGCACAGGTTATCATGTTTTCATAATTGTAGATGACACACGTTTCTATGATAAAGTGCACAGGTTATCATGTTTTCATAATTGTAGATGACACACGTTTCTATGATAAAGTGCACAGGTTATCATGTTTTCATAATTGTAGATGACACACGTTTCTATGATAAAGTGCACAGGTTATCATGTTTTCATAATTGTAGATGACACACGTTTCTATGATAAAGTGCACAGGTTATCATGTTTTCATAATTGTAGATGACACACGTTTCTATGATAAAGTGCACAGGTTATCATGTTTTCATAATTGTAGATGACACACGTTTCTATGATAAAGTGCACAGGTTATCATGTTTTCATAATTGTAGATGACACACGTTTCTATGATAAAGTGCACAGGTTATCATGTTTTCATAATTGTAGATGACACACGTTTCTATGATAAAGTGCACAGGTTATCATGTTTTCATATTCATAGCAAAGTATTGAACACTTCATTTAGTAATTTCATAGGGTTGTAAAAGTGTTGACTGTGCACACATTTGTATTCAAGCACTCGCACACTTCATACAAAATGTACTTCTGTCAACACTTTAAGGAGGTAGACCTAGGTTAAGGGAAGTAACTCTTAAAATCATCAGTACGTTTGTGTCAACCATTTTTTTAAAATATATTCTAAGCTTCTAGGTTACATAGATTATTTTCAATCTGTTTCAGGTAAATGCTTAAAATACATTGATGAACTTGATTTTTACAAACGCTTAACTGATTTAAAGAGTTATCTCCCTGAACCAAGGTCTACCCCCTTAAACCCCAATGAATTTACAAAAAATAGAATTCAATATTTAAATAAAACCTGACTGACTGTAAAGTATACAAATTACAAACCTCTCTAAGTGTGATATAAATTTCCTAGTAGGGGGAGGGAAACTGATACTTCTATTGTTGATAGAGTCTATTACATTTTCTAGTGAGTAGAAACCTGGTTTATCAGGTGACTTGTCCACGAAAACAGCATTCAATTTATCTACAATATAGACAGAGAAAAAAATTATCTTTACTGTATTTAATTAGAATCAAATCATAGAATCTTGCAACAATTTGATTTTAAAAGAACATGTGTCTGATCAAGTTGTCCTTTTGAATAAAATATGTATAAACTGAAAAAATAAAATTGAAAATGGAAATGGGGAATGTGTCAAAGAGACAACAACCCGACCATAGAAAAAACAACAGCAGAAGGCCTCCAACAGGTCTTCAATGTAGCAAGAAATTCCCGCACCCGGAGTCGTCCTTCAGCTGGACAATATATTTGTTTTTCTAATCAAAGTTCAAATAGAAATAATTACATTTTTAATCCTAGCCTTACCATTCGTACAGCAACCTATGCATATAGAATAAGACAAGCTGTAGTGTAAAAGTAAACTGATAAAATTTATAGCGCAAAAACACTTTTTATATATGTTGCTGCGGTTCATTAGTGTTTATTGTTTCTCATTTCTCATGTAGATTAGACCCTTTTTTCCTGTTTGAATTGATTTACACTAGTAATTTTGGGGTCCTTTATAGCTTGCTGTTCATTGTAATCCAAGGCTCGGTGTTGAAGGCTGTACTCTGACCTATAATTGTTTAACTTTTTATATTTTGTGACTTGTCACTTGGAGGGAGAGTTGTCTCATTGGTACTCATACCACATTTTCTTATTTATATTTACCTCTATAGTTAACAGGAATACAATACACATAAAAACTTGACAAAGAATCTCTTTCTGCTTGTCTTTTCCATGGGATCAGCAATCCCCTCTCACCTAAAATGTAAATTTTATAAAAATCAAGAAATAAATATTATAAAATAAGTTATCTCCCTTAAGTGAATAGGACAAGGAATCGATTTCTGTTTGTCACATCCATGAAATAAGTAGCCACCTCTCATCTACAATGTAACTTTAATTAAATATCAGTAAAGTTAAATATCAAGAAAAAAACATCATAAGTTATGTCCCCTTTTGCAGGCAATACATGTACATTATACAGGAATAACAGTGACCAATAGTTATTGTATTTACATCCTCTGGACTTTTTATTTGATAACCTGATTTGCTGCATTAGTTTTGGATTTTTATGTATGTTGGCCTCAAGTGTCACTAGAGAGACATTTATTGTCAAAATTGGCATAGTTATTTATGTGATTGTCTTACTGTAAATCACACAACAACTTTGAATTTGCTGTGAGGTTGAGGCTTACTCCATGAAGATGGCCTGACTGTGACTTTGAGATGATGATCATGAACAGCATGCAAACCATGTTTCTTTTCTTTTAATTTATTCAAAAGCATTGAATTAAAACACCTTACTTTTTCTTTCCCATTTCCATTTCAAAATTAAGTTCTAACAATAACAAAGAATTTTAAATACATGTACAAACCTTTGATTCCACCATGCTTATCTCCCCCTGTCAACTGGTACAAATTAGTTAAAACTTCATCCCTAGGCTCCTCCTCTGAGTTGGTTAATGGAAATGCTGGGAGATATTTTGTTGGTCGTGGTTCATGATTTTTTGTACTATCAAACAACAGAATATCATACAGTTTTGGTTTATACTCAAGAATGCCTCCTTTAAGCTTAAAATCATGACTCCCGACATTGTGTCGGGGACGTAAGACAGCAAGTATTACTTCCATGAAATAATAAGTGACTCTGACTGGTCACAGGTTCTTTTACTTCCATGTATTTTCAATATTCACAACTATTCATTAATATGAAGTTGCCTTCTCTTCCACTTTAAGACATTACATTTTCACATTTTTAATTTTTTAAGAATAAGCAATTATAAAAAAAATGTTTTTTAAATTTAGCATTGATTTAAAAATGCAAGAAAAACTTTCAAAATATATTCATGCTGTAACCATGGTAACAAAGACTGTTCACAGCATAAGAATCCAGGTGTTGACTTTTGTTGTTCCAAATCCAGAGCTTTAAAACTCTTGTAATTTGAATCTTAGTTTTTTCTGTTAAACCTACAAAATATAAATTTGAATACAAAAAATGTGCATGAATAATCGGGATGTTTTTTAAATCCACTGAATTGATTGGTCAAAGTCAAATTATACACGATATATATATATATATAACTGTTTATTGTTATTTACACAGAATGAAAAGATATTTATAGAACTAATCGAAGCATTTAAATAGAGAAAAATATTCAACGAGTGACTGACAACACATCAATTCACAAATGCGCGAAGCACATCAGTTAATTATCAGTGTTGCTCGGTCACGAGTTGAATATTTTTCGATATTTGAATTCTTTTATTAGTTATTCTTTTTATTACATTGGCAAATGGCTTTTTTATAGAAATTAATGTAAAACATGTACATTTACATGATTTAAGGAACTAGATCTTTTTTCTATGCATTCACAAATTGTTTTGATCCGCTGTTACAGTCTTCAGGATGAACTGTTAAATCTACAGGCCCGGAGCTCAATTTTTGAAAATTTTAGTTAGATTCTGTTGGCCTGTAGATACGATTTTTACAGGCCCGAGAGCAATTTTACAAGCCTGGGCTGCCAGGGCTGCCACTCAGCGTGAAGACTGCTGTTATCGACGTCTTGACAACGCCTATTGTTGTAAGATGTCAGAGAGTGAAATAACCACGTTTATTTCACATGTGAAATTATCGGTTTTTATTTCACTGGGAAATCAGTGTAATTCATTGCAACCAATGTAATAATTATATTCATATACATGTATGCATTGAATTTTGTTGTAAACTTATTGAATGTTGACCTCAGTCTTAAAATAAATACATGAATTTTTTATAAGTTGTTAATCATGTTAATGGTTTTGAACAATGCAAGCTGTTAGTTATTTGCCAGTAACTGTCAGTACTCTCAGGTCTGTAAGTAGTCTTGTTTTAGTAGTAGGGATGTAAAATTAATGTAAAATGTCTGATCTGTGTATTTGTTAGTATTTTTTCCACTTTGTATAGATGTAATGAGTTAAACCCTTCTCAACTGACTTTTATAGTTGGATAAAATCTTGTGCTATTACACATGACCACTATCTGAATGTGATGTTAGGGGGGTTTCGGCTCTTGCAACCATGTTTAACCATGTCACACAACAATGAGAAAGCCCATATTGTATAGTCAGCTATAACAGGCCTCAAAATCACCAGTGTAAAAAAATTCAAACCAGAAAACTGTCATTCAATATATGAGGGTGGTAATGGGGGTACCTTCATTACAAATTATGGTAAAAATTCTTGTTGAATGATGTGAAAGGTAATTTTTTGTGCATGATGACAAAATATACACTGCCTTTAAGACAATATAACAATCATGACAATAGACTGAATTTGAATTTCAAATTTTATTTCAATGATAACAATAATCATTTGAGACCTCAGACTTATATAAACCAAATATAAGATAATTTGACGAACATTCGTAAAATCTTAACCAATTTGACACTAATGTTTGACACCTGATGGTATTTATTACCTTTATGTAGAATCTTAGTCCATTCAACCTGATTCATGTTCGCCCTGATACCTGTTCGCCTAGGGTCCATTAACCCTGATTATTATTTTGTTTCTAATTGTTGTCTAGTTGCATAATGTTTATTATTTGAACAGATAATGTTAAAGTTTGTTGAAAAATTGCCTGAATATTTGTATTGCCGAAACCCAATTTATTATTTTCCTTATGATTTGCATAGTAGTCTGTAACATACTGGAATACAATGTATTTATCTTTAATGACATTTGTTAACAAAATAATTGTATTCAGTCAATTTATGCCTAGTATAACAGAGACTAATAATAAATGAACTTGTAAATCCTTTTCATGCATTACAGTCATGACAGTTGGTACATATCTTTTCATTGATTTTAATATGAGGCAGGCATTACCTGTGAATGGGGACGAAGTTTGTTTAAATTATTTTTTTTGTATTTTAAATATTTGTTAAAAAAAAGATACGGAAATACCGTAACGTTTCCGATATGGTTCTGTTGTTAGGAATTTTACTTGTGACGTTATTTAAGTTATGACGTCATGTTCAATGTAAACAAAGAAATGCAATGCATCAGGTAGGCCTAACGTTTATTCATACCAAAGACAAAGAATGATTAAAAATGAAATATTGGTATTGTGTTCCTCGAGTTCCTATATTTTACTAGACTAATCAAAGTCTCACGACAACAAGACCAGAAGAAGGAAGTAGAGTTATGTGTTCTGCGCAGATCTGGAAATTAAAAAAACACGACAAAAAAAATTGAACGATTTTGAGTTCATTAGTACAATGAAAAATTCGGGAAATTTTCACGATTTTTTTTTTTAAATTTTTTTTATTGAATTTTCTACTGTAATAGGGGACTTCGTCCCCATATTAATTCCAACCTGACTAGTTCATAAAAACAAAATGTTTGTTTTTATTATTAAACCATCAAAAGACAAGTACTACAACAAGAATTATTATGTCATTAAACAATTAATAATCCTTAACAAGCCACCAACTTTTAAATATTTCCATGTTTTCATAATTTCAAGAATATATGTACCATATAAATGCCTGAATAATTTTATTCAACTTCAATGGTCTGAATATCAATATATATTTTTTATAAGTAGGGCGAACGGACTTAGGGCGAACATGTTATTAGGGTGAACGAACCTGATACAGACACTAGTATAAATGACTGTTAAATGTACATGTGGGATTACCATTGAAGAAAAATATTACATTGTTTAATCCTCTGTCTTTTATTTGAAAGAGATACAGCAATAACGAAGAGTTTGAATACATTAAAACATGGACATATGTGTCCCTCCTGCACGTCTCAATTATTTGGACAAGACTTGAAGTTTAGTAACACTGGCAACCATAAATATTTGTTAGGCTACTGCTTCAATTTTAACAAGCCTGTAAGGAACTATAAGGCCATGTTGTAGGACAGGTAACACACTGTTTACAGACATATAAAAAAAGTCCACATTGGCATAAGGACATTTTTGTGTTGTTGGGTTACTGTCTCGTTGACATGTAGATCCCACCTCATTTTTTCTAATTTGTGTATTTTGAAGAATCATGAATTATTTTATATCATGCTGTAAGCTTCATCAGATAATAACATTACCTGTTTTCGCATTATATACTTATTTTTGAACGAGATTCTATCAATAAATGACAAATGTAAGTTAGATAAAAATATAAAACAACAAATTTTCTAAACAGGAAGTGAGTCTAACAATAGGGATCTTCTCAAAAAATTACACAGACAACCTATACTTTCTCGTATTATTCAAAGAATCAGAAAAAAAAAACTGAGGAAATCGCAATACTTATGATTAATAAATATTTTTGAACAACTATGGATGTAATTTTTACTTTGGTCCATTTGTTATTTGTGTTAGCAATATTATGAAATGATAGGTCCTTGGATAACTTCCGGTAAAAACAAAAACACATGATTTTTGAAGCTGTCAGAAAAACCATCTAATGAAAATCAACAAATTGTCATTGACTACATATTTTATTTGACGAAATAACTATTTTTAGCAAATGAAACATAGAGTTCTGCAAAGAATCAATCAGGCTTCACAAAATCAAGTGCTCATCATGATCAACTTCCTTTTACCTGTTAACATGTTTAATTAAAATCATATGACATTCATCAAGCAATCTGTAATCAAGGATTTATACTATACAAATCCTTGCTGTAAGTAAAATAAAAATGCTTTGTAAGTTTTTCAAGTTTTTCAGCACATTTTATATATCTAAATGCTCTGAATTGTTGAACAGTCTAATTTGGGAAACTGGATTAGTAATGAGAGGGGTAAGAGGGGTCCTGATCCCGAAATCTCGGGCTAAAAAACACCTGATCCCGAAATCCCGGGCTTAAAAACACAAAATCCAGAGGTCCCGAAATTTCGAAAAAAAAAGAATTCCCGGACCCCGAAATGGTCAATCCCTAAATCCCGAGCTTAAAAACACCCGATCCCAGAGTCCTGTTAAAGGTCCTATCCCCCTCAATAATGCACCCATCTGGCATTGTGGGTTGTTTTTCATTAAAGAGTTGCACTGCTCAACCCATGGCCATTTTATCATTGTTAATGGTGAAATTCACCAATCAATTAGGTAGAAAATTTATGCCCTTTACCATCAGGCTTCTAATGGTCATTTTCGGCTACCCTTAGCTACAACTAACATACCTCCTTGCCTTAGCTTCTAATTATTGTCGCAGATATTTTTTTTTTAAATCAGTCAATTTTTTATTATCTAAAAGAAAATGAACATTTTATTGTTGTTTATCAAAAATTACCGTTAATTAATGTCATTTGGCAAGATTTTTTTTCGGAACTCACAGCCTTCTTATTTGCTTATAAAAATTTTGACATAATAACCATGATAACATAATATAAAAATATTTAGGAGATGTGATATGCATGATATGATTGCCAATGAATGAACAATGATGGATGAGGACACTACAATACATATGTATTTTCACCAAGGTTCAAATATGAAGTCATTGTTAGGTTAGGTAAACTACCCTCCTTTAATAGTAGACTAGCCCAACAGATAACCAATCTATTTCTCTGTAGGACTAAGTTACTTTAAAAGAAGGGTAGTATACCTTACCAATCAATGACTTCATGGTTCAGCTAACAAGCAAGGTAACCAAAGATATTACAATTAGCTACATACTGACTGAAATCTGCTGTAATGGCAGGAGATGACATTGATTTCATTTGTCTCTTTCAGGTAAACCATTTACCATGTTGGAAGTTGGAAGTCATGGAAAAACAAATAAGAATTAAGAAAAAATCATGTAGTGCTGGTATTGTATACAAGAGAGACATTTTACGGAAAAGCCTGTTTCAAACATAGATAATCTATATGTCTACGTTAGGAAATATCATTCCAGAAAAAAGTTTGGTAGACAGGAAGAGATCAAATTTTACAAAATCGCTAGATCTTGGTGGTGTACAGTCTATTGATTGTGGAGGTCCACAAGATCGTGAAGAAAACGATGACTTTAGTAAATCTGTTCATGTTCTAAGACAAAATGATGGTAAATACAAAATTCACAACAATCAGAAACCTCCTGTTGATAAAAAAACTCACAGCAAGACTGTTAAGACTTCACTAAGACAGTATTTTCAATGGTTAAAAGGAGTGAAATTGTCAAAAGATAAAAAGAAACTAAAAACAAATCAAGAGCATGCAAATTGTGATGAAACTAATGCTAGTTATTCATTAGTGATTGGTGGAAATTTGGAAACTGGAGGCCAGTGTACATGCTCAAAGTTTCATTACCACACGTTTCAAAATCGAACTTTTTTCTTGCCAGTAGAAATATCGGAAAAAACTGAAAAACATTTTGCTTCTAAAGTGGAATTCGTTGAAGCAAACCAAAGATATTTAAATGTCTGCAATACGTTTTGGCGTCCTGCGTTATCATTAAACCAACAGCGATTCTCAAATCGTGAAATTGGTATCGGAAATCTCGTTGAATTTGAATCTCTATGGCCGGAAGAGTCCAGTCTGAAATCTCTGTTAACAGATGGATTACAGAATACAGCATTATGTGACGCTATATCTGAGCTAGCTTTGCTGGCTGTTGTTTGTGGTCCTGTCCAACTACTAGAATCTCTTATAAGTTTGTCTCTTGTTAGTAAGTATTTATTCAGTGTATGAAATACAGTAAAAGTAAGAAAATTCAGTGAAAAATACTCTTATTGGTAAATTTTCAAAGTGAAAGCTGTTGATCTAGTAGTGAATAATTGCAATTTCCATTAATTTTTTTTTTTTTTAGCCAAAAATATGTAGAGTTTAAATTGTTTGATGTTGCCTACTTGCCAACCTAGATAATTTGACTAAGCAGCCTACATGGCCTCCCAGACAAAAATTGTTACAAATTATTTCATATTTTTATTTAAAGATATTTTTCTGCTTAAACATTAATTGTTTGGTTTTATTGATAAATGTCTTCAGCCAAAACAAAATATTATCCCTCACTACCTACATGACTTACCCATTCATATAGAAAATTGGTTAGAAGGGGCCTTACAGAGCCATTCAATTCTGTGTCACCTTGTTCAACATGTATTCACTGAACACCAGCAAGAAATTTTAATTTGATTCACATATGACCTTTTGTGTACTTTTATTTTAAGTTAAAAATGCATTTTCTTATTTTGTTTGTTTGCCACGAAAAGAAAAAAGTTTAAAGTTCATGGTTTTTCCGCATTAAGACAATAAGATGGGAACTTATATAATTAGCTCTGAATTCCAAATTAATACAATGTACTTCACCTTAACATTCTTAATACAGATATTGGTAATACGCTCAATGTCAAATCTAGATAGTTGATTTTGTGATTTTTGTATTCAACATATTGCAGGAAAGTTTTGACTGTTGCACTCTTAATTTCAACATTATTTCTCTAAATTGGTAACCACTTAAAAATATTAATCCTGTACTAACCTCTCTCTTTTAATTTCTGTTTTCAAGGACTGGATTGTCATTTGGAAGATGGACAAGGTTTACTACACTATGCCTGTTTAATGAGGAGACCACAGTTGATTACCTATCTAACCAAATCTGGAGTAATGCCTGAACTCCCTGATAGGAGAGGTAACTATAACATTTGGAGTTTGAACTAAATAAATTTATTTTTATTACTACATTGTATGTATATTCATTGTACAGTGTTGTACGTTGTGTATCATGAATGAAAAAATCTCACAAATATATTAAAATATTTTAATTTGCTGTAACTTTTAACTTTTGTTCAAAGAAAATTTTCTGAAGTTATACATTGTAATTTGTAATTTTTCTAAAATCTAACTAATTCATGAGTTCTCAGCACAGATAATTCTTTTTTCAATCTTATAAAAATACAGATTCTGTGTCAATGCTAACTTTGCTTTATACAAGTATATGACTTACATTCAGTTCTACTTTCTGTTCTGGTAATATGATTTCATCAGCCTATCAAATTTTGGCCATCAAATTTTTGAAGGTATGTATTATAAGGATAAAACCAGAGGATTCTAAAAGCTTTATATATGAAACAGAAAGAAGAACAAAACCTTGTCAAATCCTTGTAAATGATGCATGGACACAGGATTTGTATTCCAAATTGATTGAGCCTTTTTTCTGAATTTTATTCAGTGCACATGATTATGGTCAGAATGGAATGGTAACTTATTGATTTCAATATTAAAGGTGGTACCAAAAGCCTTGAATAAAACTGATTTTCATAAAATTTGGAAGAAATATTTCCTGTCATCCTTTGACAAGAATCAAAAGATTTAAAAAAAAACCCAACTTTATCAGAATTATTTTATGGAGTAAATAGCAGTTTGACAAACTCTAATTTTGATCATTGATATACTTAACAATAGAATATGATTTAAACGTTCAGCTGATTATTACAGAGTTATCTCCCTGTAGTGTAATGTACCACTTTCATCGCTTCAATCATGAATAAAAATAGTGTTTTATGTTTTTAGGATATACAGCTGACGAGACATGTTTTTGTCCAAAGATTTGGAGGCACCTACCAAATAAATACCACATCAACACAAGTGTTTGTCCATCTTACGAGACTTTGATTGTTCCCAGTTTCCATGATAAATCTGTGCTGTTTAGAATGGCTCAAATGACAGGAAATGTTTATGAAATACAAATGAATCTACAGGTAGGATTGTTACAGAATAGAAGTTCCTTCATAATATAAGTTCCAAATGGAAACAATATTCTGGAATATTATTTCCACTGGAATAAATATTACAGTAAATGTTCCTAACGGAATAAATGGTATATAATATTTGTTCTAACAGGAACAGATATTATGAAATTGTTTATAACAAAGTTTCCATTGGAACTTCTGTTAGGTGGAACACATATACTTTGACATGTGTCTAGGCTTTTTCACTGTGACTTTGAGATGAGGAACAGAAATAAAAGAGCTGTTCCTTTACTATTTGTAGTTTATGCTGTGCATATAGAGATGTTGTGTCATAGAGATAGCCCATATCCTTTCTTTTGTATTTTTGTAACTATAGACCTTGTAAACCAAGGTGTCAAAAAGGGGGATTTCTATGAGGCATACAAAAAGGGTAGTCCATTTGAAGAAGAGTTTGGACAAAGTAATTCCAGTTAGTAATCTTGAAGGTGACATGATTGGACTTAAAATCATGTATATAAGCTGATAAGGTGATTGTGATATATTTTATCACTTTGCTTGCAGTACCTCCCGTGTCTGATAAAAGCAATGTCTCCAGGAAATCTGGCACTGCAACTCATTGAAATTGATTAATAAATTACACACCAACAGATAAGTTGAGGGAGTTCTTTAACTGGGAATGGAATTCTGAAATTTTGTAACAGATTAAAATTTACTTGTACATTATATTTTATACAAGGAAAATATGGGAAATATAACATGTATAAGTTGTAAATGTTGAACCATTAGAAAATGTTTGTCAAACTTCAATTTGAATTTTGGTATTTTTATATGAATAGTTTGAAGGTAATATCAAAGAGAAGAGTTGATCACGAATAAATTGAAATATTGTATTAATTTTACTTCCATATACATTTTGTACCACAACTGCCTAGAGTGTTTAACAAGCTTATTTTTATGCAGTTTTCAAGACCTTGCTATAATGATGGGAAATATATGTTTTTCTTATATTTATTGTTTTGTATACTTGCTGTCTCATTTAAAAGATAACAAAGAAATTATTTTATATATACAAATTTGAATGAGATAGTTTTAATACTGCATGATACCAGAATGCTATCAAATTGAACTTGATCTTTTTTGTGTTTTTAACCATGTAATTTTACTTGCAGACTTTAAACTTTAATGTGAATACAGAATGTAATACAGATGGTGATTTCTTGATCCATGTAGCTGTAAGGGGAGGTAATATTGTTCCCGTAATTAATGTTTGAAATAATTGAGTTCATTATGCAATGACTTAACGTGGTACCTAACACTACAGGGAGATAACTCTGTAAAATCAGCTAAACGTTTTTAATTACATTGGGTTGTTAAGGGAATATTTAGCTTCTCAATGATCAAAATTAGTGTTTTTCAAACTGCTATATAACCAGTGTAATTTTTCTGATAAATTGGTTGGTTCAAATTTTTAAAAAATTTTATATTTTTCTCAAAGGGTCAAAGTAAATACTTTCTCAAAAATTTTTGAAAATTAATCGAGCCATATTAATTTTAGTGAAAGTGTTGGGTACCACCTTAAATTATCATAAAAAAAAGCTAATGGTTAAATTGAGAATGAAAATAGGGAATGTGTCAATGAGACACCAAACCAAGTCAATTTCACAAAAAAAACCAATGGGTCTGTAACACAGCGAGAAAATCCTGCACCTAGAGATAGGCTTTAGATTGCCCCTAAACCAAATTGGGTAATAGTTCAGCAAAAAAAGTGGGTCACACTTAACCCATATACATATAAATGATGGTGGAACTATATGAAATAAAAGTTCAAAGGACAAGGATGTTTGCAATTATAGGTCACAATAAGGCCTTCAACACTTAAAAAGACCCATACAGTTTAGTTAGTTATAAAAGCTTCAGCAAACAAAATTTGAAACATTTCAAACCAGAAAACTAATGGTCTAATTTATAATAATTTAATTTTCCAAAAAAAAGATACAACAACCACTGATTTTCAGGCTCCTGACTTTGGATTGGAGCATTAAGAATGTGGCAAGGTAAAACATGCTTTGGAAATCTGAACCCTACACTTGTCAATACAAATGTACATACATCACATAAAGTAAATATTTACTTTTTATTTATAAGGCTGCACTTCCATAGTATTGAAAAATGTATGCATATTCATAAGTTTGCCTATGCATATTCATTAGTTAGCCTTTTGAGACTTGCTGCATCAAACATCAGTGACTGATATCATTGCCAGATACATGTATCTCTTATCTTCATCTATTTGTTCTTCTTTACAAACTGAAAATTTGAAGGACAAATCACTGCTTACTGCTTGTTTGTCCTTATTATGGTCCATTTATGGCCATTATGTTTTCTGGTCTGTGTGTCTGTTCATCAAGTTTTTGGTTGAAGTAGTTTTTATACCCCCGCTTTAAAAAAGGGGGTATACTGTTTTACCTCTGTCTGTCAGTCAGTCCGTCAGTCCGTCAGTCCGTCCGTCAGTCCGTCAGTCCGTCCCATGAAACTTTCGTCACATTTTTCTCAGGATCTACACATCCACCCTTTTTGTAATTTGGTATCAACATTTATATATGTCAGCTATACCGTGTGATGCGTTTTCAGATTGATCACTTGACAACTTCCTGTTTACCGAACACTTGTATGATTTTACACATGATAGCCAAGTTGAAAATTTTCGTCACATTTTTCTCAGGAACTACAATACAAGGATTTCTGAAATTTGGTTTCAGGGTTTATCTAAGTCAGCTATACCGTGTGATGCGTTTTCAGATTGATCACTTGACAACTTCCTGTTTACCGAACACTTGTATGATTTTACACATGATAGCCAAGTTGAAAATTTTCGTCACATTTTTCTTAGGAACTACAATACAAGGATTTCTGAAATTTGGTTTCAGGATTTATATAAGTCAGCTATACCGTGTGATGCGGTTTCAGATTCATCATTCGACAACTTCCTGTTTACCGAACACTTGCATATTTTTACACTATTAATATTATCCACTTGCGGAGGGGGTATCATCAGTGAGCAGTAGCTCACAGTTTCACTTGTTTGATAAAGTTGAAGTCCAAACAACTTGAAACTTAGTATACATGATTTTATGAAATGATCTTTCTAAATTAAATGCCAAATAAGAGTTCTAACCCCAATTTCACAGTCCACTCAACATAGAAAATGATAGTGCGATTGGGTCATCCGTGTACTATGGACTCATTCTTGTTGAACAATGTAACTACTGTAAACCAAATTATTGTTACAAGGAATTTATTTTTGTGACTTTTGTAAGAAGAAAATTAATGCAAATATAAATTATCATGAATATGTAAAACTTGAAATCTTCCTTTTAAAACTTCAATAGTAAATAAGAAAATTGTGAAATTAAATATGTTCAAAATTGACCAGAAAGGGGAAAGCGAAATATTGTATCAGCAAAATTAAGTTGGTTTACAGTAGCTACTGTGGATTCATTATTATTAGTTGGATACCATTTTTTGTGGATTTCGTGAGTACAGTAGAACCACGAAATAAAATGTTCAAAGAATATCATACTTTCAATAGGCTTTGTATACAGAGATTGACAAAACCAAGAAATTCAATATCCACGAATATGCAAGTTTTTAGCAATCCACGAAAAATTGATTCCCACGAAAATAAATGAATCCACAGTAACTGCTTACTGCAAATTCATTATTATCAGTGTGTTACAAACTTTTGTGGATTTTTTTGGTATACCTAGCTGTACCATTAATTTGAATTTTTAACGAAGTACAAACTTTAAAATATTTATATGTAAACATTGACAATACCACAGAATTAAATATCCAAGAAAACAAATCTTTCTTCCATGCTTGGAAATATAAAAAGATCTACAGTATTTTATTTTAGGAATGATCTTATTTTATGTTGAGCAATGATAATGTTGAATGGTTACAAGTAACACATATTTTAATGAGATTGACATTTCTTTTAGTTTCATATTTTGTTCTATTTTAGGACTATGTCAGCTACCCCTTATTATGACCCTAGTAAGGATACAGCATGCTGATATTGAACTCTGTAATTCAAAGGGCATGACCCCACTTATGATTGCAACTCAGTCTGGGAACAGCATATTATGTGATGTAAGTATCTGCAAGTTATTTGCACCATGAGAATCTTTAAAAAAAATAGCATTAAAAAAAAAAGATGCACATACTTTTGGATGGAATATAACAGAGCAATGATAGTCCAATTACAAAAAATCTGTATAAGTTGTCAGTGTTGTTATTGTTGTTGTTGTTCTAAGTTTATAATTTGAAACTCTTTAAATACACTTGAAGGCCACTTTTTCTTATAGTTACTGTCTTGATGCATGACATAACAATTTAATAAAGGAGGAAGGTCTCGTGTCACATTGAAAAGGCCGAAACAAATGAAGGTTATAATAGTAATCTTTGAAATAGATTATTATCTAGATTTTTTAAAGAAAAATATGTTATTGACTTGGGGATGTAGGGCGGGCAGGAGAGAGGCTGCCAAACAGAGTCCATTCATTAACACAAAAACACTTTGACCAAATTTTCAAATTTATTTCAAGTATGCTTCAGGCTCAAACCATGTATTAAAACTGTTGTTGATTTACAACAAAATCATCAGAAAACAGTTATTGTTTTTTCCAAATTCCACTGATTTTAAGCCAGCGTTTACTTCTTTCCTTTGCTATTAACAAGAATGTATTACAGCTGAGTATGTTATCTGTCAAAATTGTGTAACATACAAATCATATATTTTTATGATGTTATGTCTTGCTATTTACTTCAGTTATTGATTTGTGTACTTGCTGCTGATCCTAACAAAGTTAATGTAGAAAATGGTAGAAGTGCTCTCCATTACGCTGCACAGAATTGTCATGAAGATGTTGTCAGGTAATACAGGGGTATTTTAATTTGTATTATCTGAACCTTTAAGCTGTATGTAATTATATGATGTGGAAAATGTGAAAGGCAAAGGAGTAAATATTCTTTTTTGTTTTGATAAAGATGAAACCTCAACTGCAAACATGTCAGATAGAGAAAGTTATACAATGAACAAAAATTTGAAATTTCATAAAAAACAATTATAATCCTAAATTTATGTTTTAAAAAAATTGCTTGGATTATCTCAGAACTAGTAAACCATTTTGTTCAGGGACCAGCTAAAGCAAGCCTTTGGGTGCTGGATTTTCTTGCTGTGTTGAACACTCATTGGTGACCTTTGGTTGTTTTTTTGCTCTTTGGTCAGGTTGTTGTCTCTTTGACATATTACCCATTTCAATTCTCAATTTTATCTCTATATTGTACAAATAATCTCATTTGTCTTTCTGTCTTTTTGTCAATTTTGAAACATAAATGAAGTATATTTGTGGACAATGGTAGGACACAATGTTTTCATAACAACTAAATACTTGTGTAACAGTAAGTTTTTTGTGTTTTTCAGCTGTCTGATTAAGAGAGGAGCTGACATAAACCAAGAAGACTACCATGGCTGTCTCCCTGACAACCTTCCCACAATGCACCAGTACTACACATCTGCTGATTGCAATGAAATAATTTGTCAGCGCCGGAAGCAAAGACGGGAAACTCTGGTTGACATTGTTATCAATGTATGCATTAAGAAAAAATGTTTCTATATATATACGATTGCAAGTATTAGCTCAGACTTGTTTCCACAAATTGACTTGGTTGTTATAAAAATGACGTTCTAAAAAAGATTTTCAAGAGTAAGGCAAAACGTAAACGGTAATTGCTCAACTGCAATAAACATCATCAACTATTAAAAAGTTCTCCTTCAATATTTAGGAGGTCTCATCCTTTTTATTTAGCTTTTCAACAAGTGTCAGCTGGTAGGAATATAAACCCTGCTTTGTACTAGATTGACACACTGAGCTGGATTTTTTCACACTAACAGTCAACAGGAAGATATGTTACCTTACCCAGACAGTTGTTATAAGACTGAGGTGGCCTTGTATGTTGGCATTAATTTATTACATGTGCTGTAATTTCATTGATGCACAAAAAACAGCAATATTTGACTGCAGTGCATAAATTCAACATTAAGATGAAAAATAAGACAATATAAAATGATTTATTTTTATTGTATGGCCACTTTAGACCTTAATAGCAAATTATGAACCAAAATATAGGTGTTATTCATCATTTTCAGGGACAGATAACTCCAGATGACCTTGTAGAAAGTGATTATGATGAGGGTTATACAATTATCATGGTTTTTTTTCAGGAGCAGATAACTACAGATGACCTTGTAGAAAGTGATTTATGTTGTGTTGACAATGAGGGTTATACAATAATCATGTTAGCAGCTAGACATAACAGGTAAATACATGATAAGTTATGGTTGATATTCATTTTGATTAAATTGTTGACTGTCACCTTTTTAACGAGCTCCTGAAAAATTTATTCTGAGTATGCCAGAAAAGTTCTAATAGAGCATATCCATATTGCATTAACATGATCTTTTCCTGTTTTATAAAAAACAAGAAGATGTGATATGATTATTAATGATACAACTCTCCTCAAGAAACCAAATGACATAGGAATAAACAACTATAGGTCAATAATGAGTAAAACCCATAACGCATAGCCAGCTATAAAAGGCCCTATTGACAAATGTTAAACACTTCAAACGAGAAAACTAAACTCCTGATTTACGTACAAAATAATCAACGAAATATGATATACATCAAACAAACGACAACCACTGAATTACACGCTCCTGACTTGGAACATGCACATACAGAATGTGGCGGGTTAAACTCTTTTTTTGGGCCAACCCTCGTCTAACCTGGGACACTGGTGCAAATCGCAAAGGCACTCCACAAGATCAAACTATACAAAAAAAGAAACGAAAAACAAATATGAGAAATATATGCATTTAAAATGCCACTTGAAGTTCCATACAAATCCATTCATCTATTTTAAGTGCCTTTATGGAATTTCAGATATTGACTGTCGATATGACACATTTATATCATTATTCCCACAATTATAAATATTACTATCTATATTGAGATCTCTTTTCTGTTACTGGGTATTCAAGATACATGTTTAATAATACTGAAAAAAATACTGATTTTTTTTTTCAGGATAGAAAACCTAAAGGAATTGTTAGACTTCAGTCTTAAGTCTGTAGATGCACAGTACTCTCAGGTAAGTTTTTATTTTGCTGCAAGATCAGCATCAACTTTTTTGTGGTGATTAGAAATAAGAAGATGTGACAAGTTTGCCAAAAAGACAACTCTCCATCCAAGTCATAATGTGTAAAAAGTTAACTGTTATAAATATAATATAAATTTCTGCCTTCAACACAGAGTTTTGACTTGCACAGAACAGCAAGCTATAAAGGCTCCAAAATGACTAGTGTAAAACAATTCAAACAGGAAAACCAACGGTCTAATCTACATAAAAAATGAAAAACTAGAAACACTTATAACCACATCAACAAACGACAACCACTTAACAACAGGCTTATGACTTAAGATAAGTGCAAACAAATGCACTGGGATTATGTAAAGATAAGAAGATGTGGTAAATTTCACCATGAGACAACTCTCCACCAGTGACTAAAAATAACATAGAATTTAGTAACAATAGTTCAGTGAAGAGCCTTTAACAATGAGCAAAACAATACGCATGGCAAGCAATAACTGGCCCAAAAGTGACAAATGTAAAACAATTCAAATGAGAAAACTACTATGATAATATGTAGACAGCTCTATGTTTATTGATGGTTACTCATATTTTTATGCCCCCTTTATGGGAATTATGTTTTCGTGTCTGTGTGTCTGTCTGTCCCACTTCAGGTTAAAGTTTTTGGTCGAGGTAGTTTTTGTTGAAGTTGAAGTCCAATCAACTTGAAACTTATTATACATGTTCCTTATGATATGATCCTTCTAAATCTAATGCCAAATTAGAGATTTTCCCCCATGTTTACGGTCCACTGAACATAGAAAATGTTAGTGTGGATGGGGCATCCGTGTACTAGTGACCCATTCTTGTTGAACTTGTTGTTGATTACAGAGATTTAGAAATTTACGTGAATCTGTAACAGTATTAAAAATTCTTGTGTAAAAATGTTTTATTGAAAGTTGTCTTAATGATTATTTTTTATTAGTGAAAAACCTGGTTGTCTTTGAAAGGTAGTTACTAGCATACTTGAGAAAGTTGACACTTATTGATGACCCCTTTAACTTCTTACTGACAAATTAACATATTTTAGGTTAAAAACTATCAATTATTCAACAGATTAGTTTTGTAAGATAAATTGTCTACATTCATGACATTAAAAATTAATGATCAAAAGTTGATGTTTTAGCTTAGATTTGAAAGAAACATTTTTGTAATTGAAAAACAGTATAATTTCAAAATGACAGTATTTTCTTGTTTTTCCCAGAATTCCAAAAACGACAGTATGAAAGAAATTGGGATGACAGCTTTGTCTATGGCAGCCAGTATGGGTCATAAAGATAGCGTTAGACTGTTGCTTTTGTAAGTTTTAATAAAAGAGATTAGAAATATTGAGAATTGTACACCTCACAAAAGACAAGACCATCAATCCAACTTCTATACATCAATACAGAGTGTCTGGAAATAGTCATATTTTCCAGACATGACCCATTCTAAAAGAGCCTTGATAGAATTGTATTTTGGAATAAAGTTCAAAATAATTTTTTATTAAAAAAAATGTGTAGATCTGACATAATTTAAAAAAAATCTTTTTGCCAGATATTGTATTAAGGTAGCACTACAGTCAGAATTTTCTGACTTCAATCAACAGTCTTTGAAGATTAATTTCTCCAAAACTACTCAATGGATTTTTCAAATCTTTAACTCATTTTAGAGCTGAAATATAACTCTTTCTTAATCTACATATAAATTTATTTTTGGTTTGATTAATCTTAAAATATAGCTCATTAATTGCCAAAAAAGTGGTCTTCCAACTTGGATGAAGATGGCACATTCATGTCAAATGGTAGTAAAAATTTGTTTTCATCCCTTTAATCAACCATATAAAATCTCCAAAATCGTGTCTTAGATTTTTGATATATGCCTCCAGTAAGAAGATATATTGATTTAACTGCTGGGTGCCAAACCTCATTTCACCTTTCATCTTTGGAGACCTATAAATTCATTTAGAAACAAATTATCCAAAAACTGGGACACGGTATTTTAGAAAATACACCTATTAATCATATATATCAAAGTCAAGCCAAAGGGGGTACCCATAAAGTTTCTAGTTTAATTTTTTCCTTATAATTCTCATGAAAAATTGTTCTGAGAAATGACCTAAAAACTGAATTTCCCCTTTAGAACCCCTATTAAGTCAATATCAATACAAACAGTCCACTGGGATCACCCAAGGAGTGTTCTAGTACCATTACTATATCAATAGAACCACACACTTTGTGTCTTTGATGCTCTAATGCTGTAAATTTTGCATTACGTGTTACTGTCCAACACTAATTTGGTATTTAGCGGGAGTTTGACATCACAGATTTGACCAACATCTGTGATGTAGTAATTGAATATAGACAAAGCTCCGCCTCTTTTCAGACAGTCTAAGATAAGAGAATAACATGATTGACCAGCTGCATATAATCAATGTTTAACATCATTATTCTCTATATATAAAGCATAATTTTCATTTGAATTTTTAAAATAAAATAAACTATGTCTGAAATTAGCTAGAACATTTTAAAAGTGTACACCAAAAAAACATGTTCATAAAAGGATCAAGACCATCCTCTTCTTGACAATACATTTTCCCACATGACAAAAATGTCGTTTTTTGATTTGGGGATGTACGGCGGGCGGGCTGTCGGGCGGGCGGGCGGCAATCAAATGTTGTCCGTGCATTAACTCATGAACCGTTTAACCAAAGCTTTTAAAATTTTAATATGTTGTTACTTACAACTAAATGAAGGTCAAGTTCAATAATGGCGATTTTGACTTTCACCTTTCAGGAGTTATGGTTCTTGAAAGATTGAAAAATGGAGTTTCCAGTCGTGTCCGTGCATTTACGCATGAACTATTCTACCAAAGCTTCCCAAATTTTAATATGTTGTTACCAATGACAAAATGGAGGTCAAGTTCAATAATGACGATTTTGACTTTTACTGTTCAGGAGTTATGGTTCTTGAAAGATTGAAAAATGGAGTTTCCAGTCGTGTCCGTGCATTTATGCATGAACAGTTCTACCAAAGCTTCCCAAATTTTAATATATTGTTACTGATGACAAAATGGAGGTCAAGTTCAATAATGACGATTTTGACTTTAACCGTTCAGGAGTTATGGTTCTTGAAAGATTGAAAAATGGTGTTTCCAGTCGTGTCCGTGCATTTTCTCATGAACCATTCAACCAAAGCTTTTGAAATTTTTATATGTTGTTACTGATGACAAAATAGAGGTCAAGTACAATAATGACGATTTTGACTTTTACCGTTCAGGAGTTATGGTTCTTGAAAGATTGTAAAATGGCGTTTCCATTCATGTTGTTGCATTTACTCATGAACCATTCAATCTTTAAAGCTTTTCAAATTTTAATATGTTGATACTGACTACAAAATGGAGGTCAAATTTGATATTGACGATTTTCACTTTCACCATTCATCAGTAATGGTTCTTGTGATATTGCCAGGACACAAATAAATGTTAATAAATCCGGTTTGCTGTCGTTGTGACATCCTCTTGTTTTTAATTTAATGGAACTGAAAAATTACACATAAACTGAAAATTAGTTAGAATGCATAAAACTGTATTTAAATGAAGAAGACCAAAGAGAAGAAATTTATACAGGCAGTCAGAGGCTTTCAAAAACACTTTCCCACTCTTTTTCATAAGTATTGTTTTTCATTTTTGGTATATTTTTTCCCATTAGATCTTTTCTTTTTCTCTGTTCACTTCCATGTTATATAAATAATTTTTGTTGCAAAAAAATGAGATAAGACTATAATATTTATCTTGTGGTC
Source organism: Mytilus edulis (assembly GCA_019925275.1). Lineage (NCBI taxonomy): Eukaryota > Metazoa > Mollusca > Bivalvia > Mytilida > Mytilidae > Mytilus > Mytilus edulis. The sequence continues at coordinate 35,718,610 of CM034358.1, read as the reverse complement.
AGGGATTAACAGCTGGACACTGGTATCAACAGATGATTGACATATTAGCCCCTCCCAAATGCCTATATATTTAGATTAATTACCATGTGCTTTTATTTACATAAGTTCATTATCAATTTACTCCCTGTTTTGATATGATAATGACTTATGGGATTTTTACAAACTGTGCAGAATAATACTTACTTTAAAATTATGTGATAAAAAAAATATCTTCAAAAAATCATTGTTAGACTGTAGTGCTACCTTAATAAGTTGCACATAACAAAATCTTGCGGAAATCCATTTTGCACGACCCATGCTCCTCACCTGTTGATAAGTACAAGGTTAGATGCTTTATGATAAAATGGGCATTAATATTACGCACAGAAAATGACACTGGAAATTGAGAACACATTTTTTGGTAACTTTGTAATAATTGAATTATAGTCTATGGTATATCTTTTTACTCAACTTATTTTGTTTGTATTTTCAATCAATAATACGAAAAAATATTTATTTGTTTGTGTTATAAATAATTGTCAGTGTATGAATGAACGATATTCTACTTTTAGGAAGGGAGCTAATCCATGTATTGCTGACATCAATGGTTATCTCCCCTTACACCATGCTGTGATACAGAATCATGATGATGTTGTTGATGTCATTCTAGACTTTTTTCCTTTGACCTATAAGGTAAGAATGCCAAGGTCACCCTTCCAAAAGTGCCATTAATTTCTTTTTTCTTTTTTGGGTCCTGCTTAAATTGGATCAGCGTCTGTCTAAAGAACATATTTTTATTGTTTTTTTCTGTTGTGTAGCTGATAGCAGAAATAGTTATGCCATTCATTAAATTTATTTTGAATGTAGAAATTTCAACAATTAATTTTCTCATTAATAGTCATAATGTGATAGTCAGCATCAAGCATTCAAGTAAAATCATAATTTCATGCCAAGAAGATTTTTCAGGTTAAATCAGTTTCTGCATTATTTATCTTAACATAAATAACTTCATTTGAACATTAATTTTGTAGGGACTAAAGAAAGCTCTTGATTTATGCAACAGTCCTGCTTTACAAAGAAAATTTAAAGTAGCTTGGCAAAGGTAAGTTACAACAGTACCGACTATTGTGGATTCATTATTATTTTGTTGGGAACCATTTTTGTGGATTTCATGGTCAATGCCAACTACAAGTATTCAACAAAGTACAAATTTTATATATGTAGACTTTTCAAAACTTAGAAAACAAGTGTCCACAAAAATACTGTTTCATTAACCCACCAAAATGAATTAATCCACAATTATAGTTTTATGGAAAAGTGGTATGGGGTTTTATTTACTTATACTTTATATGAATAAAACACATTTGGATTTCTGATTAAATTTTGATAATAGTATTTTAGGTACATATACACCCTATTTCATTCAATAAGATATAGGGTTTTTTGGAGTGAAATTGAAACATGTTTTTCACATTTTTAAAAGAAAATAATATGTTTTGAAATATTTTTTTTTTGAGAAAGTTGAAAATAAAACATTTGATTAAAGAATTCAATACTCATCAAGAAGAGAGGAATAGTTGGTGCCTTATCCTCTTTCTGTTTCTATTTTTAGACGACAGGATGAGATTGTCTCCCCTGGATTACTTGAGTTTACTATGGAAGGCAATGCTGACAAGCTGTACTGTTTATTGGAGGAAGGAGATGTGGTTGATACTAAGGTAAACAAAAATAAAGTAATGGCTTCTAAGACGACAGTGTGAGTCCCTCATGGGTAGTCAGGGTCATTAATCATCTCCATGAAATTGAAATAGAATTAGGGAGTTATGTGAAAAATGGAATTTCTGTTTTGTCAATCTGCAAAAACATATTGTTAGGAGATTTTAAAAAGAATTAGAAAAGCAATTGCAAATCAAACAAGCAACATCAAACAGAAAAAACCCACAACAAATAAACAAATAACAAATTGAGGGAAACATAAACATGTGGTAAATGCTAGTATAATTTGAAAGAACAAGAAAGGAAAAATCCAAATGAGCAAAACGTTTTTTTGAGCTCTACAATTTGACATAAAAAGGTGAAAGATAGATCCTGTATTACTTTTGAAATTATATAGGCATTTTGCATCAAAAGACAATAATGCAGACACACTCTTGGTAAAAATGTCTTTTCATATTTTTAGTATATATGCCTAATACATTTATCATTTCAGAGTGCATTTGGTAGTTGGCCATTATACTTAGCAATAGAAAATGGATATTATGATGTGGTCACACTTCTGTGTGAGGTATGTTTTTATTCCCCTGCTGTAGACAAAGGGGGCATTAAGTGTTAAGTGTTAACTTTGACCATCTTTGTAGGCAATACATGATGATGTATGTCAGAACTTTTAAAATTTACATAATATATGAAAAAGAAGATGTGGTATGATTGCCAATGAAACAACTCTCCAGAAGACACTAAATGATACAGAATATCAGCTATTGGTCACTGTACAGCCTTCAACATTGAGTAAAGCCCATACTGCACAGTCAGCTATAAAAGGCCCTGAAATTAAGGTCATACAACTGTCCCAAGTCAGGTACTGTGTCAACAGTTCTGTTTTGCTTTTTTGTTTTTGTCATCAAAGGTATGAATGGCTCTTCTTTTGAATTTAGTGACTGTTAATATATTGACAACTGTTCTGGACTGTAGTCAATTCATATCTTGATATATTGTACATGGAGTCATGGACTTGTCTTTTGTTGAAGAAGATCATATGTTACCTGCCTTTTTATGACTTTTGGTTGCTGTCCCGTTGATGTTTTAGTAGTTGTTTTCTTTTACTCATAAATGAAGAAAATGGATATAGGATTTGAATATAGTATATTACTCCATTTATTAATACCTTTGGTCAATTTAATCTCCCAGATATCTGTTCAAAAATATTTGTTACATAAAATTACAGATTCTGTATTATGAAATTATTTTATTTTTGGGTCTCCAACTATTATATATTGAGGTGTACAATATATGAGATTATTTATAATTTGCCAGACAGTTGTGTACTATTTGATGATAATCAAATTTTGTATTATGTCTTTGTACATAATAAACACTGAAATTATGATAATAAGAGCTACATCTGATAGAAATGGACCACATAAATGAAGATCAATACACCTGCTTACAAATTACTGCTTGAAAAATCTATATGGAAATCTGTTACTGTTTGTAATTTGAGTCCTTATAAGAACTGTACAAAAAATACCTAAACTCATCTTTATTTCATTTTTGAATGTTAAAAAAATCCATCAAAGTCTTATACATATATACACTTACATACGGTGGATTTCTATCTGATACAACTCATATATCTCTCAGCTGTTGTATTATGAAAAATTAAGACTGAAACTTCAAAGTGCCACATTGTATTCAACTTTTAATTAATACTGTTGCATATTCTTTTAAAATTCAGTACAAGCACATATACTTATTTGTAATTTCAGAAAGGTGCTGATCTGAGAAAGCACCACCTAGCTACAGGAAATACTGTTCTGCATTTAGCTGCAAGTCTAGGTCGTTTAGACGTTTTGGAATTCCTGTTAAACTTCTGTAAGCCTCAGTATGGAGTTGATGTAGGAAGATTATCAGGGAGTTCCAAAAAGAGGCTCAGTGTCAATGCTTTAAATGGATCTGATAAGACAGCCTTACAGCTAGCAGCAGACAAAGGTAAATGAATAGGCCATCAATGATTTTTGTAGTTATGACGCTTATTGCAAAACCAAATGATACATTTCCACAAAATCATCTACTGTTGGCCCAAAAAATCAATAAGGGATGGATTTTTCTTGCAAGAAATGTTAAGGACCCAGTGAATAATCAACACAGAGAACAATAGCTGTTGTGTTTTTTCAATTTGACAATAGAACTTACTAAAGTTTTGATACCTTGACCAGGAGGAAATGATTCTCTGAAAATGTTTAAGTTTGATCAAAAATACACAAAAAACATAATTTTTATGCCTCAGCCACTGTAGTAGAGGGGAATTGTGTTTTCTTGTTTGTGGGTTGGTTCGTCCATTCATCCAATTGTCCCACTTCAGGTTAAAGTTTTTGGGGAAGACGGCTTCAAGCCGTCAATCCCCAATGGGGTTGACCAGAGTGACATTCCCTCACATCATTCATTTTGTTTTTATAGTGTGGAAAACCCCCCAACAAATCTTACTGAGAATGATGAGATGGGGAGACACAAATGAATAAATTGACTTTAAACACTTTTTTACACATTTCCCTTCTGTTTCTCTCGAAATTATCTCTCCTTTACACTATTTACGTTTCTTTTACAATCCGGAAAAATCAGTATGACAAGATATTCTAAATATATCCAACCTACATTATATTTTATAGTGACGTCATTGTTGGAATGCCACACTACGCATAAGCAGGGATATCCTTCACTGGTTATTTAAATCATTCTCAAAGATTGTGCACTTATTAAAAAATAGCATTTGTTAAATTTAAACATAATGATGTTTGCTGTAGATGATTCAAACATCAACATGCAATACTTTAATTTGTAGGTCAACAACTTTCAAAGTAAACAGGAAGTCCAAGGGGCTACATGAGATCGGGGAGAGAAACGATCTTTTCCATTTTTTTCTTCCTCCAATTCAGGAGCACCTCAATTTATGAGCTAATTATCCACTAAAATAAACACTTAAAATGTGACATTTAGTATATGAAAAGTAGTCTTCCATTAAAACTAAATTTTGTGTACCAACATAATCATTGTAATAGTTACAAAAAAAATTACAAATGTTGCATTTTGTAGTTTAAACCTATTTATTCATGAAATTTTACAAATATTTCAAAATGTAGGATTTGGAAACAAGCTTCACACAGTTTACATCAATCATATTGTTATTTTCATTAGTACCTGTATCCCTGTGATGAGAGATGTAACTGGGAACTTTATCAATGGAAATTTAAAACTGAATAGATTTTTCAGTCCTAACTTTCTTAAGAAAAAAATTAAAAATCTTAAGAGTACTGTCACAAAAAATGGAAAATGGCCCAAGCCTGCAGTTCAGTCGTACACTATTAAGATTTCAAAAATAATTGTAGTTGTTGTTAAATGACAGAATTCTACTAGTTGAATTTTAGATAATTAACTATCAACTTTAATTGAATGTTTAGATTTAGAAGATGCAGATCTCTTCCATTGGTCTAAATTGAATCCTAAACTAAAGAAACGAAATTACATTAAACAACAATTGATTCCAATAGTGTCAACCTTCCACATGTTCTAGCTGTTCTTTTTTTCATTCTTTATATGAAGACTATCAAAAGATACCCCCCCCCCCCCCCCAAAAAAAAAATGAAATAGAAACAAGGGCCGTCTTTCCCCTCAGAGCTATTCAGCTCTTTGATTGGTTTAAAGTTTTTGATGAAGTTGAAGTCTAATCAAATTGAAACTAAGTACATATGTTTCCTATGATATGGATCTTTCTAATTTTGATGCCATATTAGAGTTTTTACCCCAATTTCACAGTCCACAGAACATAGAAAATGATAGTGCGAGGGGAGCATGTATGTACTATAAACACATTCTTGTTTATATACAATTTGTGTCCCTCTCTCTAGGTTTTCTGAAACCTGTCAAATGTTTATTGAACCAAGGAGCAACAACAGCTCTTCTGGATTCCAATGGAAACCTATTTTCCGTGCCAGAGTATGAAGGTGTTTGGAGTGAAATATTATCACACAGACAGAGACATACAGATCTCGTCATGAATCTGATAGAAAAAGATTCAAAACCAAATTTTGAAAAACTAAAAAAGCTTGGGTGGTAAGTATTGAAATAAGAACAACTTATTTTTATGGTGAGTGTACTTTCATAATATAGATGAATTGCAATTTTTAAAACCTGAAAGTGTTATGACAAAGGCTTTATTCATTATACAACTTGTATATAGATATAAGAAGATGTGGTATGAGTGCCAATGAAACAACACTCCATCCATTCAAATCACAGTTTGTAAAAAGTGATATACATGATGTATGTGTAATCATAGACTAAGATGTTTTGAATTTATTGGCATAAAGTTTATAGAAATTATTCATGTTCTAACTTTGAGATGGCACTTGTAAACAAACAACAGGCAAGGATCACATGTGAAATTTTTTTGTGACTTTACATTTCTTTGAGATACATATATTTATAATGGAAAGATAGCAGAAGACAGTTTCTTATAATTCCTCCATTTGTCAAAATATTTTTATTAGGATGTAACTTAGTGGCTGTATTCAGTTTAATCAGGTTCACAACACATAACATTTGAGACAACTGGACGTAAAAGAACATGCTTGGTTTATACTGGTTTTTGGTTTAGAAAGGTGTCACTGTATTAACTTCCTATTTTACCTGTTATATACTGGAAATATATGGGAGAAAGAAAAAAAACCCACAAACATTTGGAAAATGCTAATGTTGTTGTAAATTTTATTTACAGGCAGGATTTGATCATAACCTTAAAGATCACCATGGTAACACTCCACTAATGGTAGCATGTGAAGTTGGTAATGTTGATGTAGTTCTGTTCCTGTTACAGTCTGCTGTCTACCCACAGTCTTGTGCAGAAGATAATAGCCTCTTGTAATATTTTTGTATTTTATATTTCCTTTGTAAAAGAAATTATATGTCATTGCAGAAAAACTGGACAATTTGTTGTAGTATAAAAACGCATAGTTTAATTTATATTTGGGATTTTGAAACTTCAATATCTGTTCAAATTATGAAAAAAAATATTGTCTAGGTATAGAGAAACACACAATTTTGTTATAAATAGAAAACTTGTTTGTCATTTCGATGTATTATGTATTAATGAAATCACTTTAAACTGACGATAACTTAAAATAGGGTAAAACCAAATATATCAAAAATAACTGAAACTTTCTTGTCTTTCCAGAGAGGACAACTCAGATAATGATTCTGGAGTCCTTGATACTGACTCTGTGAGAACTAGTAGCCAGGAAGGTAGGTAACAAAAACTACAATCGTTACAGACCTTTTCATTCAATTTTATGTTTGAAGAAAATTGAAACCAATTTTCGAGAAAAATCTATACCTCACAGCTTTTGACATAAAGCCTAATATTTTGCTGTCTATAACTATGAATAATGTCCTGTTCAACTTCGAAGGTAAATAAGTATCTAATGTAGGAAAATGGTGGTATGTCAAATTATTGAACACAATAATAACAGAATTTAAGTATTGTTTGAAGCATATATTATTGTTAACTTTATAGTTTCATAACATAAATTACTTTGTTTTATTTGTTGCAGGTGAACCTCATTGTTCTTATTATGCAGTTGTGAGAAACTCTCCAGTAATGAGGTAAGAAAGTTTCTTTTCCACTGAGATTGCATTTAATGAATGGCTATCATCTATTTTGAATTTATTGAACCATAAAACTAATTTTTGACTCTTCACATTGAATAATTCGCGGATTATGTAAAATGTGAAGAGTCAAAAATTAGTTTTATGGTTCAATAAAATCAAAATAAATTATTGCCATTCATTATAAATAAATTTCTATCGAAAATAAGGCTAAAAGAACTTTTTATATTATTTATATTGAAAATAACAACGTACACACATGTTGGCGGTATGAATACACATTGTCAGAGTGGGCGTGTCGCCATCAAAATTGACAACATTGAAAATAAAACTAATAATTTTAACCAATCAGAAGACAGTAAAATCACCAAATTTATTTATATAAATTTGTCTCTTTACTGTTAAACAGATTTAGTTGACTATGAAGTATAGGTTTTGTTCACTGCTGAAGGCTATACAGTGACCAATATGTAATATCTGTGTCAATTGGTAATTTGTTCTCTTGTGGAGAATTGTCTCATTGGCAAACATACCACATCTTCTTATTTTTGTACACGCTTTTTTGTCAGTAATATAAATTGAAAATCTCTCAATATTGACAATTCTTCTTCATATAAAATATACATTTGTGGAAATTGTTTTGATCAACCAACAATAAAGCTGGCTGTTATGATATAGCCATGTGTTGCTGAAAGTGGTATTAAACATATATTTAAGTAATCATTTAACCATTATAGTTTACTTTTTACTTTGATTATGTACTCTTATTCAATGTTATCTTCCAACAGATGCTTCAGTGAATGAAAAGAATTGTTTTGGAATACCACTTTTGTCTGTTTTACTTCTGATTAGTTCAGTCTTATTTTACACAGCTCCTTTTGGATGGTATGGATACACTGTATCTAATCTTTTCTGACTTACAATTGTAGATCTGAGATGACAGAAAACAGAAAAGTTGAGACCTTACTTCAAGATATCAGTCGCCCATCAGGACTATCCATTTATCATGGTAGTGTACACAGAGTTTAAGAATACCATTGCCTATTACATGTAACTGGCTGTTGCAGAAACCAGTCTCGTTATCAATGTTTGGATGATTTATTTACAATTCTTTTAAGAATTTAGAAAAGATATGAATGAAAATGTATATTTCTGTAAATTAAACGAATAATAAAACATGATTTGGGGAATTAGAAAAGTATGTTTAAGTCATAACTGTACCAAAACAAATTGTTCACTTAGGGGATGATAACCATTGAAAATTATGTCAACTTTGGATGATGTGGTAGGATAGTCAATAAGACACATAAAAAATGTAAAACAATTTAATCAAGAAAACCATAGATCTGATTTTTGTAAAAACAATAAAGAAAAACACAGACTGTGCTATATTTGTTATACCCTTCTTTTAGAAATTGTTGTGTCCCTTCTTTTTTGTTTAATTATTCCTATATGATGTCATAGAAATTACTAATTTTTTCTAAAACTTGATGCATTTGCTGAATTGAATATAGAATTTATTTCAAATGTTTTATTTCTTTCATATATAATTTACCCCAAAGTTTCATGTGTACTGAATTGCTTGAATTCCCAAAAGGTCTCAATAGGGTTAATATCACCTGCCATGCAAATAAAGATTTAATAAACTATATATATTTGTTGTTGTTTAATTACAGATGGATTCATCAATCATATATGTGCTATTAATTCCATGGATGGTTCAACTGCACTACACACTTGTATACTCAAGGGAGACAACTTCAGAATTATGGAGTTGTTGCTAAAAATAGATCCCAATGATATGACTGTTAACATTCAAAACAGCTCAGGGTTAACTCCTTTACATTTAGCCTGCCAGTTAGAAAGAAAAAAATGTACAGAAATTCTTGTTGTAAGTATACTGCTTGTATTTGAAAAGTTGAAAACATGATACAATGAACCTGTATAATTTTTATATCATTTGCATATCTATAAATACTTGAATTGGATTACACTTCGATAAACCATATTTCCGAAACTACTTTCGTAATCTATTCATGCGCGATACACATTCTTGCAGGGATATTGGGATTTTCAGCAAGTTGAAATTATAAAACAATTGCATAATACTTGTTTCTATTCTAAAGCATATATAACAAAAAAAAAAAAAGAAATGAAATAAAATAAATGCAATAAAGCTTCGAAAATGTATAAAAATAAAATTTAAATAAAATTCCGGGAAATTTCACGTATGATTTGGCAAATTTACGTCATGGCAAAACACAACGTCATACGATTGAAAACTTTCAGACGGAAAATTATTTCATTACGTGTACGCTTCAAATTTCAAAGTATCTAATTAAAATGAAGTTTTTGAGGTAGGTTCTATTTCATTTTAGATTCTGTTGCGTTTATCGGACATTTAATGTTTTTTAGAAAGTCAAGCGTACTCCTTAGTTAAGACAAGCCATTGTGTTTCTAATGGTACATATAGTAGCCATCATAGTAAAAATGTAAATTAGTAATCACGTATGTTTGGCTGAAGAATTATTGATGTGTAAACCGGGTCTCTAACTCACAAACTTGACATAAAAGTCCTTTGGACTTTTATTCAGTTTGTGAGTTAATCGCCCCGGTTTACACATTCATAACCTCTGGAAAAAATGTGTTTAATCCTATAATAAACCAAATCAAGCATAAACTGAAAACCTGTCTTAACATGTTCTTTAGTTCAGTCAAATCAAATGTTATTCCTTGTGAACTTGATTAAACCAAAAATCTGTGAAGTCTCAAAAAGGTTTGGTTTGAACAGTTTTTACTGTATTTTATTTCAATATAGTTTGAATTGACTTGTCTTTACCCTTTGTATGAATTCAGGATATATGAATGATATGTTGCAACTAAAATATAGTTAATAATTATCAATTTATTAATTTTAATGCAAGGAAAATCATTTTATCTTATAAGAAACACCACACAATCTTGTAGTACTTAGTAATATGGCCATGAATACAGGAAGTTGCCTTGTGAGTTTCAATCCCTGGCTGGGGCAAACAAAGACTTAAGGATTGTTGTGTGTTGCTTTTCCATCAGGTCCTTGGTATTCAAGAGAAAAGACTAAAAGGAACATAGATAGCAATGTCACTTTAATACAAATATGTCTGCCTACAGGGTGTTTTCCTGTAAGCTAGAAAGTTAAATTTCCAAAGTAACATTTTGATCTGGTACAAAATTAGGATAGGACAGATAATAAAACCTAAAAACAAACAGACAAAGGGAAATATCATGTATTTTGTGACTACTGTGGATTCAATATTATTCATTGGGATACCAAGTTATGTGGATATTTTGGGTACAGGTAAAAGTGTTAAATGAATAAAAAAAATTCTTAAACGTTATATGCAAACTTTGGCAAAACATCAGAATCAAATATCTACTAAAATGCAAGTTTTTCTCAATCCATGAAAATTGGTAACCACGAAAATAAATGAATCTATAGTATTATTTTATACATACATATTATATCCTTTATTGCAGAATTGTCCTGAGACCGATTTAAATATTCCGACGATGGATGGGAATCTGGCTGAAGAGATGACCAATAATAAAAACATTATAAAAATAGTTCAGAGGGGCAGACGGGGACATCCTGTCAGGTAAGATAGAATACTATTTATCAATTAAATTATTGTCATACCTGGGAGGAACATCATGCAAGACATAAAGATTTTACATTCATTCAGAACCATCATTGAAAATAAGGTTCAATTCATAACATTGTCAAACATTCAAGGAATTTTATGAAACTTGGACAGAAATTTAATCTTGATCAAAAGACAGTATCTAGAACAAAATATTTAAATATTTCATATAAATAGTCTGTTTAATTGATAAATGGACCTAGCTAGGCTAGTTATTATTTTGATCAAGTTAAGGGTTAAATATTTAACACATACATTTCTTGCTTTGAAACGAAACAATTCAGAGGTAGTATATAGATAGATAGAAAGATAGATATTTTTATTTTGAAGTACAACTTGGTTCATATACATGAAATACAATATATTGCAGTTTTAAACAGAAGCATTCAATTAACATGTATAATTATACAGACCAGACTTTAGAGGCTTATGATGCACTGTCATTCATGTACGAAAAATTATATGAATAAATTTCAAATCCATTAATCAATTTTATATCTGAGGCTTAATTCTTGTTAGATACAATGAAGTTTAAATATATCATATTTAACTATATATATATCTTTATCCAAATGTTAGTTCAGTGCCACTGAGGTTCAAAGGTTTTGTTAGTTTTCCTGGTTTAAAATGGCATGAAAGATTGTATAGTTGGACTAGCGCTTAGCATTATCAAGTTGTACTGATTAAGAAAGTTTGTATTCTTTATGTGTTCAGGTTTCTATGTTGTGTTGTGTTTTGTAGACTGTTGTTTTGTCCTTTTGTTGTTTCTCATATTTTGCCATGGCGTATACAGTTTATCTTCAATGTATATCACTTTGGTATCTTGTGCTATTTGTACATGACATTGCATGCAAGTTCTTTTTTGTACCCCATTTATGGGCATTATGTCCCTTTCGTCTGTCTGTCCCTTCGCCTGTCTGTCCCATCTCAGATTAAAGTTTTTTGTCAAAGTAGTTTTTTATGAAGTTGATTTCCAATCAAATTGAAACTTAGTGCACATGTTCCTTATGATATGATTATTCTAGTTGTAATGACAAATTACAGTTTTCTCTGCAATTGCACTGTCCACTGAACATAGAAAAATAATAGTGGGAGTGGGTCATTCATGTACTATGGACACATTTTTGTTTGCAGACTTAAATTGTCTGATGTATGTTTATGTTTGCAGATCTAAGCCATCCTCAAAGTCTCGTTCATCTTCAGTCACAAATGATTCAATATATACACAGCCATTCCAGTCAGAAGCCCAATCTACCATCAATTTGGAGAAAGTACATTCCCGATTTGAAGCTATGAAACTAAATTTACATAAACATTCGAACCAGGAACAAACTTCATAATTATCTGAACTGGAGTGCATTTAATACCTTATTTTCCACTTAACATTTGTAAGATTGGTTGATATTAGTACTTGGACAATTCATGCAAGTATTCATTTATGAAAATTATTTATGTTAATTCTGAAATTTTTTGTTGTTATGATGGCAAATGTTTCTGTTAAAAAGCACATATACATATCATAAATAAATGCATACAATACTATATTGATTAAGACTTTATAAATATAATTAGGAATTTATTTAATGAATTTCTTGTCATGTAGCATTATCCATTTTGATAAGACCACTATTGAAATTTTTTAAGGTAAATTAGTTTCTGGCAATGTAAAAAGCATTACATATCCTTTTATTATTGGTGTGAAATCACTAAATTTAACAGATAATTGTTTTATGACAGCTGCCATTGATTGGTTAAAAACTGCTTTATGATCACAATTACCCCTTTTACCCCTGTAACAATGCTAGAACAAACCAGATCAGATGTAAGAGAATGTTAACATAATGCAAATGGCTAATGTAAAATAATGCTTGTTAATTTTGTGCCTTTCCTCTTGTAACTTTTCATATTTTCTATATCTCCCATAGAGCTGAATAATTAAGCACCTGACTTGGCAAAAATAGTAATCTTAATGTGCTTTAGAAACATTTTGTAACAAATTATCTTGTTTGAGAAATCTTTTGTCACATACATAGTTATCTAAAATACAAATTTTGTCAATTTTTGTGTTTTGCAATGAATGTTAAAAGATTACCAAGCTGTAAAAACTAAATTCTTAAATATAATTACTGATGTCCGACATTTTAATGTCTTACCGACGTTGTTTGATTTTGTACATTTTTTTTATTTTCAAATTCAATGGGCCAAAAAGGTTGCCTTATTTTAACTTTGACTTTTCCTTATTCAATTGTGTTTTTAAAAATATGGATCAGCAGAGATGATCATTGATTCTGATTAGATTATTTTTGATATAATAGTATATATATACTTTTCATGGAACATCAGGTGCTCTCCGAAGTGGACCTCGGATGCTTATTTTGGGGACGCATGTACTGGGGATGCATGTACACTGTCTTCTGTTCTCAAACATGGATACACTTAAAATGGATCCCTTTTTTTATAAATAATTGATGTGATACATAACAGTAATTATATTACATAATTTTATTAATGAACCCATTGTGAAAATCTTTCGTTCATTACTCTCTAGACAGACACTTTCAAATTAATATGGCGACAATGAAACATGGAGCAGCAATATGGCTGTTATGGGGACTTTTGTTTTGGGAAAACAGATACATATTGAATTTATTAGTGTTTATCATTCAATATTAAAGCTAGTATATGAAGTTGAGGCACATTTATATAAAGATTATCAGGGTTTTTTACAGATTGATTTTGTAAAATATCAGCTAGAAACTACAAGTCCACATCTCGGTTAGGTTTATTATATTTGGTGTATGAAAGGATTGTAAGGTTTACATATCCAACTGGCAGTTAACTGACTTTGACCTCATTTTCATGAATCAGTGGTTAAATTTAAGTTTTTTTTTTGTTTTTTTTTCACATACTATATGCAATTGGTCAACTGTTTGGTGTATTTAAAACTTTTACGATGTGTGTGTCAGTCTGGCAGTTTAATTTTACCTAGGGCGCTTTTTACGATTTATTGCTCAATGTTAAGTTTTTATATTTTGGTCAGTCTGTTTTTCCTAAACTATAAGCAGTAGGTCAACTACATTTGGTGTATGAAATGATTGTACAGTGTGTATGTCTCTGTGATAGGTATCATCTGACCTTGACTGCGTTTTCTTGGTTCATTTTTCAAAATAAGTTTTTGTAATATATGTTTTCTTAAATACGCTATGCAATAGTTCAACTATATATGATGCATGAAGTGACTGTAAGGTGTACTTGTCTTTCTTGCAGGGTTTATCTGTCCTTATATCCTCATGGTTCCTTGTCAATATAAAGTTTTCAGGGTTTGGTCTGTTTGTTGTAAATAGGTCAACTTTTCGATTTGGAATGATTGTAAATACGTGTTTTTGTGACTTAGTTTTTCCTACTTTGACCTCATTTCCTTGTAATATGTTAAGGACAATGCAGTAAAACGTTATATTTCTGACTATCAACATAGAATCAATGATCGGTTAAAGGAGCGTGACATTTCGGCGTTTACACACTTGTACTATACTACATAAATAGTTATAGTATTGTGATATCAATTTTAATGCAAATGTCTAATTATTTGTTTTTTGAAAGAATCAAATCTCCTATAAACGTAAAATCACAAAAATACTGAACTCCTTAAATGTCAAGATGTACACATAAAAGTACCAAGATGTGTGATTTCCAATTAGGCAACTATTCATTAGAGACCAATTGACAAAAAACGTTAGGTCATCGTACTGCCATCAACTAAAAGCAAAATACATGCAACACAGTAAACTATAAATGGTCTGCAAAAATTAAAAATATAACACGATTGAAAAAAAATAATTGGTATGATTTTTGTACAAAAGAGGAGCGAAAGATACAAAAGGAACAGTCAAACTCATACACCGAAATTAAACTGACAATGCCATTGCTAAAAATGAAAAAGACACACAGACGAATGAAAATACACAAAACACAACATAGAAAACTAAAGACTAAGCAACACGAACCCCACCAAAAACTGGAAGTGATTTCAGGTGCTCCGGAAGGGTAAGAATATCCTGCTCTACATGTGGCACCCGTCGTGTTGCTCATGTTATTACGAATCAGGTAAATAGTCTAATTCGATAGATCACATTCGTAAAAAGGGAAGGGGATTGTAGTTACGACATAACGAACACATTCGATATCATCTGTGCCACGGCTATTCAATAACGGTCAAACCACTCATTATAGCGTCCGTGAAAGTAACTAAGGGATGATCTCAACTTCACCATTTGGAAATCTTGGTTTGATAGTAAATACAAGCCCGGGAATGTCGTATCAATTGGGAGATGTTCAGACGCTGCTGGAATGTTTCTACATAGAAATGGAAAGTTCACAATTGGGAAGCTGATATCATCTCTTTTGTTAGAAAGTTTTGTTTTCAATCGAGCCTCATTGTCAATTTCTGGATGTAAGTCAAGATATGTATCTGTTGTATCCTGTACCTCTATTTCGATGGGATAGATTTGTTCAACATAGTCACCAATTTAGTGAGAGAACATCATCTATATAGCGGAACGTAAAGTTAAAGGATATTGCAAACTTCTTATCTTTCTTCCTCAGAAAATCCTGTATGAAGCCAGCCTTATAATAATAAAGAAACAAGTCGACAAGAAGAGGGCACAATTGGTTCCTCCAAGCGTTACAAATATGTTGTCAATCAAGAAATCAAGCATCTTGATAATGTCAGTTTCAGAGCCTTTTTCAATTAGGAAGGGGTATATACATCTTCTTTCTCGCATTAGGCCGATTGATTAGTATAATCTTTGACTGAATCCATCAGTATTTTGAAGCTGTATTTCCAATTGATGGATTTAGACTCATTGGTGGACTTCGGCTGTTGTCTGCTCTATGGTCGGGTTGTTGTCGTTTTGACACATTCCCCATTTCCTTTCGCAATTTTATTACGATATTTCGAAACTTTGGATAACACATTTCGCAGCTAAGTATTATTGACAATATAAAAAAGAAAATGTAGTATGATTGCTAATGAGGCAACTACCAACAAGAGACCAAAATGACACAGAGGTTAACAACTATAAGTCACCGTTCGGTCAGGTCAACGGTAATAACGTGGCCAGCCGGATTATACATGTATATGTTATATATGAATTGGGAACTAACACACGTGCAATAAGGAGGTTTAGACTTGAAGTCGTCAGTATTGAGATCCTGCAAAACGTGTTGGGAATTTTAGTTGCAATTTGTTTGGTATAGGTAGAAGAAATGATTGTACAAACTGTACAAACTGATCTTTTAAATAAGGAGGTATTTTCGACTGAACTTATTTATGATTAAGGATATAGCCCAAGTTGACGCCGTCGATACCTTTAATTTGTTGGCAAATGAAAGTTTGAAAAAAGATTTTTTCTCTTTTTCATCTTTTCCAATGCGAAGTGGTTTCAAACGTCTGTGACTTGCAATATCCGAAATGATAACTGTAAGTTTGTATTGATTCGAATCAGTGTTTGTAACAGTGGTTTCCAAACATAAATTGAACAGATAATGACGTTTTGAAAGGGGTAATGAATAAAGTTTTGTGCAAATGTGATGAATCGGCTTTTGTACTAATGGCAGCAAGTAATTAATAGAGATACCATGTAGGTCTCTGGTGGTGTTTAATTAATATGACCATGACTGCATCTACCTCGAGGAGTAGAGTTGAAAATATTCATCACATTCTTAGAGCTACATGAAGTTTACAAATATTTGATTTTTTTTAAATACTAAGACTTTTCTACCGCAGACATAGATGAACTCAGCTGTATTTGGCAAAACTTTTAGGAATTTTGGTCCGCAATGCTCTTCAACTCGTACTTTATTTGGCCTTTTTAACTTTTTTGAATTCGAGCGTCACGGATGAGTCTTTTGTAGACGAAACGCGCGTCTGGCGTATATACTAATTTTAGTCCTGATATCTATGATGAGTTTATTTACCTATACCATCAATTTTATCATTGCAACCATATGGTGTCGCAGTTCCCAATTGTCGAATCCAGTAGTCCTCTTTTGTCTACGAAGAGGCGTTGCAAGATGAGGATTGTTAGTCCTGTGGTATATTTTTCCGATAATGCGGACTGTCATAGAACGAAGTTATCAAACGTACTATGATTATAATTCAATACGCCAGACGCGCGTTTCTTCAAACTAAGACTCATTAGTGACGCTCAGATCAAAATAGTTATAAAGTCAAACAAGTATAAAGTTGAAAAGCATTGATGACCTAAACTTCCAAAAATTTGTGCCAAATACCGCTAAGCTAATATTTTCCTGGGATAAATAAAGGCAACAGTAGTATACCGTTGTTCAAAATTCATAAATCGATAGAGAAAAAAACAAATCCGGGTTACAAACTAAAATTGAGGGAAATGTATCAAATATAAGAGAACTAAGACACAACAGAGACACAACACCGAAATGTAACACACATAGATACGAACTATAATGTAACAATGGCCATTTTCCTGACTTGGTACTGGGCATTTTATGAAAAAATGGTGGGTTGAACCTGGTTTTGTGGCATGCAAAATATCCCGCTTTAGTGGCAGTGTTAATTATAACATATCCTTAGTTTTCCTTAGTTTGTAAACAAGAAAGGAGTAGGTCCGGTAAGGGCAGATTTCGGCCTCAATTTTCAAGTTCATCAAACGAAAGATTTTAGACATTTTCTAAACACTTAAGTGTCTATTTCAATTGATTCAATTCGTTAATGTGGAAGATTTTAACTTAATAAGTCATTTAAAACGCCCCGATTCAAGGTTAAATATGAAAAATCTATCAAATATGCCAAAAATCGTCACTTTTCAGATGGTTTTTGTCAAAAATGAAAGTGGCCGCATCCGTGTTTATCCTCAACCTTTATATATATTATGTATTATCATCAAATACAACTTACATTTCAATATTATGAATGAACACGAATGCGGCCACTTTCATTTCAGACGGAAACCGTCTAAAATTTAACTAAAATGCTACAAATGGAAGATTTCAGTAATTTAGCATGACTTAATGATGCTAGTACCCGATATATGTGCATTGTGTTGTCAAAAACAGCCCATATTTATGTAACAGAGGCATTCTACTTTGCAATAAATATCTAAACGATTACATTTTCACAATTTTCTATAACTGCTATATTTTGAGGCCAAAAAGGGGTCTTACTGAACCTACTCCTTTATAAAAATGACCATATAATTGATATTCATTTCAACACCGAAGTGATGACTACTGCATGTACTGGGGAATGAGAATCGATTGAATGATCAGGCAGATTAAAATGCTGGTAAGAATGTCGCTTGCATTCAAGCTGATGTCTGATCTATGGCATACAAAACGATGAACAAAAATAATAAGATAAGATACATAGCACCAAATGACAACTACTGAACTACAGGCTACTGAATTGAAACAGGCACATACATAATGCAGCGGGGTTTATCATATTTGATGGCGCACAATCCCTCTTAACTATGTGTTATTTTTTAGTATGTTATAGATATAGTTTTTTTGTGGCTAACAGTCAGAGACAGTCTGGGATTACATTTTATGACATGATATATATGTGTAAGCCTTCGTGGATTGATATGAACTTAGGTTTGAAGCTAACCTTCATGCTCTAGAAATACTATCTTTAGAAAAAAATGTGATTTAAAAACAAATATGCCAAGTTTTTTTAGATAAATAAACATACTTTTACATATTAAGATATGCCAATTGTACACTGATCACAGCAACTCTTTTTGAAATTGTAATACGTATATAAAACGCTAGCCTAACTAGATAGTCTTAGTTTAAATGTAATGATGTCATTAAATATAATGCACGCTATAGAGAAAGAGACAGCCCCCAAAAAAGTTAAGTATTCATAACAAACTTTTCTAATGAGTGTGCATGTTGCCTAGCAACCCATAACTTATATCCATATCATTAATGCTGGCCTATACATTTAAACGGTAGTCATAACTAACCCTCTTCAGGCTGGCCGGTGTCATCCTTTACTAAATTTTGTTTTGAAATGTGCCCTAGATATGCATGATTATAGTTATCAAAGGTACCAGGCTTATAATTAAATACGCCAGACGCGCATTTCGTCTACAAAAGACTCATCAGTGACGCTCAGATAAAAAAGTTAGAAAGCCAAACAAATACGACGTTGAAGAACATTGATGACTCCAACTTCCAAAAAGTTGTGCCAAATACGGCTAAGGTTATCTATGTCTGTGATAAGAAAATCCTTAGTCTTTCGAATGAACTAAATGCCGTTTGAAGTTAAGTACAACATTACTAATCAATAACTCAACCAATTAATCCTTTCTTTCTTCGTTCCTTCCTTACTTCATCTTTTCATTCAACTAATCAATAAACCCTTAAATCAATTTATCATTTTTGTTGTTATTGCCGTATTGTTGCTGGTTCATTGACACAACAATCATATGTATTCTTGGATCTATATGTATCGCACTATCCGTTTTACATGACACGCGTATGTATAAATCATTGAAAGTTTGCAGTATGAAAACGAAGATTCCGAATTGTTAGAAGATCTATTACGAATGAAATAGGAACAAGTTTTAGAAATATTTTTTATTCAGAATCACACAATGAAAAGACAAAAGAAAATTTTATATATACAATGTATTTCAAGCCATGTAATAAATAAAAACCAAGACAATTGATTGATAACAAAGATAAAAAAAAACTACACTGTTTTTGACTTCGTCCGGAATAAAAAAAAGATAGACAAAGACGCATGGATACTTTGGAATTTTTAAGGCAAATTAAAATTTTCTGTCTTCAACACAATTGTCAATACAACATATTGTTTCACAAGAAAAGTTATTGGTCAAAAGGTCATAATTGTGTTAATCATATATTTACACTTTCATTTTTTCTTATAAATGTAAACTTCATCCTGCGCTCCAATAACTACTAAATTGGTTAAGTGATCGTAACAAATATGAGGTTTATATGATAACGTGTTAATATTTGTTATTACTACTTCACTTTTCTTGCCATTCGAATCTACATTGATAACATATCCCGAACTACCTTCCTTTTGACATAGCAGTAGCACATTTCCATCATTATCCATGGTAAGACGTCTTAGACTTGTCATACTCGGATCAGTAAATGTAAATATATTATTACCATATCTATCAATACAGAGCAGCTGACTATGTTCACTATCGATACAGTAGATACGTTGTGAATCGACATCGTAGCACATATCATCAGGTGTTAAACTAAGTGTAAAAGATCTTTTTAATTTTCCTGACATATCAAGTACGACAACATCATATTCATAACCTATGTAGAATTCGTTTTCTATGTACATAAATGTACCTGAACTATATGGCATTACACTATTACGAATGTATTGAACATGGTTTTGTTGAATGTCAACTATAGCCACACTATCGTTTTTCATGAGCACCGAAACAGTATTTTTGTCCACTACATCCATTGTCCTTGGAATGTTGTCTAAGTGTATCTGATGTCTTCGTTTCCCACTGATAGAAAATACCAATAATTCTGGACTACCTTCATTATAAACAGTTACAACTACCTCACCATCAGGTAAACATTTTATATCCCTAATTAACCTGCTTCCATAAATATTGTCTTCCAAATGGAATTTACAGTTCAATATGAAACTATCGCTAATAAGTTGCATTAAGTGTTTACTATACTTTCCCATGTTACCATGTTTTCTGGAACAGTCCCTACATAAAACTTGATTGCAATCATAGCACTTGTACACGGACATGTGTTTGCAATAATCGCACCTAAAGAAAGAAAAAAAAATGAATGCTGGTATAATATCGATTTATATTTTGTAATACATTAATTTTACAAATAATTGATTTAAACTTGATCTAAAAACAAGAAATGAAAATATCGTAAAAGAACAAGAAAAAAAAATAGATACTTGCGACCTACGTTTTCCACCAGAGCCATTTTTCCACATTACATTAAGCTTCGATAAATTTATATAACGCATTTCTTTATAGCTGTGTTCTAAAAATAGGTCATGTTTCCAAATATACATGTACATCGTTATAATTGAAAGTAACAACAAATAAAACTTACTTTCTGTGGCCTTTGTTTTCTACAAAAGTATGCAATATAACTTACAGAAATGAACATACATGTATAAATGCAGTTGAAATTATTATTCATGTATACATCAGCAACAAACATTTACTAGCAATTTTTCACATCTCAGTGCTATTTCATATAAGATAAAGGAGAGGGAAATATATACAAGTTTTCATGACCTTACATATTTCACATTTATTAAACATTTTCTTTTCATTCAAATTTATTTATTACTCCACTAGATTTTACTTTTTCATATAGTACAGAAATTATTCAAAACAATCAATTCATGTTGGCCCCAAATGACTTTATAAATGTAAATATCATTGAAAAAAGCTCCAAATTATCTCCCTTTGGTGAAAAAAATGACATTTTTTGGCATTAAGTTGAAATATCTTTTTTTCACTTATCGGTGACCTATATTTTTTATTATTATTTTCAAATAAGCTGAACTCAAACTGAACTATTGTAAAATTTGAGCGATTTCTGTAAAGTATTTTTTTTCGATTTTAACTGTATTTCTCCTATTAGTTCAACAGAAAAAAAGAACTTTTACAAAAATGTATGCTTCTTTCGAAAGCAGATTGTGAGCGTAAATGATAGGTGCCACCATATTTTTTTATTTCATTTTTGGAAAATGACGCAGTCATTGTTCCATTACTAGCGACCTGAACTTCATTACATTTCTCTGCCTACCGCGCTTGGTTTCGTATTTACTATTTGCTATACAAACTGGAATCTGCTTGTGTTATCATTAATTATGCATGAGAGGTCATTGTGTAGTAATCAGCCAGGAACCAGTTTACAAACTAACTGGTTTCTGCTTGTATTCCACTACACTCGGACAAAGTGTTGTAGTTTGACGGGAACCAGTTTAGAATATGTAAACTACAAAACGTAATCGGTTATTGTTCATTCCGTTTTGGTGTTTCATACCGACTTTATGGTTTGAATAAGCTTAAGACCCTTCAAACATTAATGTGATAGGTATATTAAAGACTGTTTTACAAAAGGATGGAACTGTTTTGCTTTCAAAGTCGTACTATGTGATATCTGTTATGTACGGATTTCCACTCTCACCGGTTAATTTCTTTTTTTACACGTGCTTTTGAAACTTCCTGTTTAAACATCGCAAGTTTTAAAATAGTTTTTTGAGTGAATTTAACTTATTTTAACAATTATGAAGCGTTCCAGAATCATTTTCAAGCAGCGTTCCAGAATCATTTTCAAGCAGTTTCTTCTTCTCTTTGATGTTGGAAAATAGGTTTTTCTCAAGAAAATACCGCAAACGATCGCAGATCAGTCGGTTAAAGAGCTCTTAAGAGCTCATGTTCTTTGTTATTATGTATATATGCAACCCCACTTTAAATAAAGATTACTTTACTTTACTTTAGAGGAATTGAAACGTACAAGTCAAGTCGGCACCTGGTTAAATTGGCATCTAGTCAAATCGGCACCTATTTGACGTCAATTCGGCATCCAATAATATTTGTTATAATATTTTCTATTCAATTAATTAATAACTGTTACCAAGTACATAGTGAATATGTTGTTGTGTATTTAGGTAAACAACGAAACCAAAGTGAAATTATGTTGTTGTGTATAAAGGTAAACAACGAAGCCCTTACCCAAGCTGTTGTTTTAACAATTAGACAATTATTAAAAAAAAATGGAAAACTATGAGTCCCTTTCAATAAATCAAACTTTCATGCCAAATAATAAGCAAATTTAAGGTGTTTTTTTTTTCAGTAAAGTTTAAAAAGCATTAAACAAACAATCCTGTAAAATGCTCAACTGGTTTAAATAATGCATAAAAATATCCAATGTCTCATGTATTAGTCCAAATAATTATGACGTCTGGCAAGGCTATTTTATTTTTTTTCTGTGACGTCTTCCTACGAAGTTCGTAGGAAGGCTTTCTTAGGAAGGCGTCCCAGAAAAAAATTAACATAGCCTTGCGGTCATAGAAAGGTGTCCCAGAATAAAATTAAAAAAGCCTTGCCAGACGTAATAATTATTTTGACTACTCATATATATATCATTAAAAATACACCAAAAATGTCATTTAGTTGAGAAAAATAAATAAATACAAAATGTACAATGAAGACCCAAAAATGTGAAAGTTAGTATTTAACTCTTTTTGCTTAAATACTGAAAAATACACTTTCGCACCTTGCAGGTTCGCACCTCGGACGTTCGCACCCAAGGTCCGTTCGCACTCTACTCATTCGCGCTCAATTTTAATTCAAATTCAAGTTGAATAATTGGAATATCATGATTGTTGTTTAAAATTGCTTTGGTGTAAATACTGAATGTATTTATAGCTTGGTATGAGTAAAACATCGAAGATTTTAAAGGAAAAACACAAAAGATAATTGTTTTTAACAGCTTGGTCCCTTTGATCTGAAACAACGAAACAATAAAATATAGGAACCAAAATATAGCAATCCACTATTATAACCAAAACATGATAAAATCTATTCAACACACAGAAAAAAACATAGTCAGAATCTCACTTCATTTTGAAAGAAGTCAATGAAACAAAGTTATAGCAATACACTAACCAAAACATGATTAAGAGTTATTCAACACAAAATAAAACGTTGACAAAATACCACTTTAATTAGAAAGGATTATTATTATTTTTAACAATACGCTATCCAAAACATGATTAAGATTTATTCAACACAAATAAAAATGCTGTCTCACTTTATTTTGAGACAATGACAACAATTATACTTATAAGAAAACACTTGCTTACAGAGTTATTAAACACAAAACCAATTAAGATTGGGTGCGAACATTTAGGGTGTGAAAGTGAAAGGGGGCGAACATGAGTGGGCGCGAACGGACCCGGATTCAGACTATGTACCAGTGAGAAATATACAAGCCTTTCTACGGTATTTATTTGTACAATTCAGGTAGTCTTGACCTATTCATTTGTCTTAAAAAAAAACAGCCAGTTGTCACCTTCACTTCACACACACACATATATACGAATATCAATTATATGCTTACGAGACATGTTGCATTGTTAAACTAATTACGGTATGTGAAAATCAAGACTTGCATAAAAACTATCCCAATATTAGAGACAGTGGCGTCATTTTTCTTCAGAGCTTTCAGCTCTTTGATTCTATTGAGTACAAGATAAAGTTCATTTACAGAAATATTTAGCGAAATCCTGTATTTAAAAAGAAAATGATTTAGACGAGCGAGCCCCCTTAAACTGGTTTAAGTTTATCTGGTTTATTTTTGCAGTTATTCTGGTCAAATATGTAATGTGTATAATTTGTTAATACATTTGTATTTCTTGTTAATATATAATGCCGTTCTACTGGATTAGCTTCTCTTAATTTAAAGATATTGATTTTATTTATCTTAGGTTTAATAACTATTTTATTTAAATCAAATACAAAGAATAAGTCAGTAGTTTTTATACGACCGCAAAAATTTTAATTTTTTGGTCGTATATTGCTATCACGTTGGCGTCGTCGTCTGCGTCGTCGTCGTCGTCGTCCGAATACTTTTAATTTTCGCACTCTAACTTTAGTAAAAGTGAATAGAAATCAATGAAATTTTAACACAAGGTTTATGACCACAAAAGGAAGGTTGGGATTGATTTTGGGAGTTTTGGTCCCAACATTTTAGGAATTAGGGGCCAAAAAGGGCCCAAATAATCATTTTCTTGGTTTTCGCACTATAACTTTAGTTTAAGGTAGATCATAAGTAAATGTTTTTTGAGACAGAATTTTCTTATAATTTGACAAAATGAAGATTTTCCTATGCTCTTTTCAAAAATATAATAAAAAGTATGGGTCACCGTGCTATTTTTCAAGCTATGAGTCGACGAAAATTGCCTAAATTTGGTTAGTTTGTTCATGAAAAAACACATAACAGTGCATAAAAAAAATTCTATGAGATAGAATTTTGAAATAAATTGTGAGAAGATAGGTTTTATAAAATGCTTTAAGAAAAAAGAAAATAAAACATGGTGTCACCGAACTTGTTTTCTTGCCACAAGTAAAAATAAAAAATTTCCCTATTAGCCCAGTATAAATTTTGTGCTAAAAGAGTTATCTCCCCTTAAATGGCTCATTTGAAAAAAATGATTTTAAAAACCAAAAAGGTTGATATTTGTTAAAATATTTTGAATAATACAAGAAATTAGCAAGTTTTCTCTATATAAATAAACAGTCTAACCATTAAATTGCAAATCTGTTTCCAAATTTGCTGATTTGGGCAAATAACTAGACCGATTTTGTACTGTGATTGTACAATCCAAGATGGCGGTATACCATGAATCTACCTTAAGTGAATAGAAATCTATGAAATTTTGACACAAGGTTTATGACCACAAAAGGAAGGTTGGGATTGATTTTGGGAGTTTTGGTTCCAACAGTTTAGGAAATAAGGGCCAAAAAGGGCCCAAATAAGCATTATTCTTGGTTTTCGCACAATAACTTTAGTATAAGTAAATAGAAATCAATGAAATTTTAACACAAGGTTTATGACCACAAAAGAAAGGTTGGGATTGATTTTTGGAGTTGAGGTCACAACAATTTATGAATAGGGGCCAAAAAGGGGCCCAAATAAGCATTATTTTTGGTTTTTGCACCATAACTTTAGTATAAGTAAATAGAAATCTATGAAATTTAAACACAAGATTTATGACCATAAAAGGAAGGTTGGGTTTGATTTGGGAGTTATGGTCCTAACAGTTTAGGAATAAGGGGCCCAAAGGGTCCAAAATTGAACTTTGTGTGATTTCATCAAAAATTGAATAATTGGGGTTCTTTGATATGCCGAATCTAACTATGTATGTAGATTCTTAATTTTTGGTCCCGTTTTCAAATTGGTCTACATTAAGGTCCAAAGGGTCCAAAATTAAACTTAGTTTGATTTTAACAAAAATTGAATCCTTGGGGTTCTTTGATATGCTGAATTTAAAAATGTACTTAGATTTTTAATTATTGCCCTAGTTTTCAAGTTGGTCCAAATGGGGGTCCAAAATTAAACTTTGTTTGATTTCATCAAAAATTGAATAAATGGCTTTGATATGCCAAATCTAACTGTGTATGTAGATTCTTAATTTTTGGTCCAGTTTTCAAATTGGTCTACATTAAGGTCCAAAGGGTCCAAAATTAAACTAAGTTTGATTTAAACAAAAATTAAATTCTTGGGCTTATTTGATATATGCTTTATCTAAATATGTAATTTGATTTTTGATTATGGGCCCAGTTTTCAAGTTGGTCCAAATCAGGATTCCATATCAAGTGCAATAGCAAGAAATTTTCATTGCACAGTATTGCACAATAGCAAGAAATATTTAATTGCACAATATTGTGCAATAGCAATTAATTTTCAATTGGAGTTATCTTTCTTTGTATAGAATAGTAGTTGATAATATATGTTGGAAATTTGCCAGACATGACTATGATGTCATTTTCTATTTTTATTTGCCAATAACTTTATGTAAATGACTTCATTGGAAATTTGCCAATATAAAATGTTGCTGATGAAGCTTTTTTTCCTTATCTTATCTAAAATGTTTTTAGATAATGTATGTTGGACATTTGCCAGACATGACTATGATGTCATTTTCTATTTTTATTTGCCAATAACTTTATGTAAATAACTTCATTGGAAATTTGCCAATATAAAATGTTGCTGATGAAGTTTTTTTTATTGTTTTATACAATAAACAATGTATATTCACTTTTACTACCAACCAATCTTTACCATTTAGTGATAACAAGCACTTTATTTTACATTTTAATATTTTATGATGTATTTAAAAGAGTAGTTATTGTTGCAAACTCCATTAGAAATTTGAATTGATATCAGTTTTGGAAAAAGGAAAACGGGGATGTGGAAAAAAGGGGGGGGGGTTTAAATTTTTCTCATTTCAGATTTCATAAATAAAAAGAAAATTTCTTCAAATATTTTTTTGAGAGGATTAATATTCAACAGCATAGTGAATTGCTCAAAGGCAAAAAAAAACTTTTAAGTTCATTAGACCACATTCATTCTGTGTCAGAAACCTATGCTGTGTCATGATCAACTATTTAATTTTAGATTTAAAAAGTTTGAAGAAGAAATCTTTAATTGATTTGTAAAATCTTGACATTTGTTTTGTGTAATAAAAACCCATGTAATGTCAAAAATTTGATCACAATCCAAATTCAGAGCTGTATCACGCTTGAATGTTTTGTCCATACTTGCCCCAACTGTTCAGGGTTCGACCTCTGCGGTCGTATAAAGCTGCGCCTTGCGGAGCACCTGGTTTATATGTAGTTTTAATATATTTTTTGTATTCATGCTTTAATCATACAGGATAACACTGTGGATTCTCTCGTATGTATAATACAGAATTTACACATTAAATTCATTTTAAAGAGTAGAAAATTACTTCCAATTTGCTTAAATGAACAGTTTGGCATAATGATACATTTTAACATATATCTACAGTTATTTTTTTTTATCTAATCTTTTAATTTTAAAATTCTAAAACAGTTACTAAAAGAACCTGAATTCATTATTCTCAAACTGACTTTCAAGTTTCCATACCTTTATTTTACAAAAACATTTTTTTCCTACACAATGCAGACTATATAATATAGTGTTTTGATTGATTAAAGGTTTGTTATTAGGTACACTATGCTACACTATTTTCATGTTTACCACAAACATTTTAATTTTTTATGAATGGTTTACCATTATAGGTCAAAATACGGCCTATATTCACACCGAACAGTAAGCTATAAAGGTCCCCAAAAATGACTAGTGTGAAAAATTCAAACATGAAAACAAGCGGTCTAATCAATATAAACGAGAAGCGAGAAAAACTTATGAACCACATCAACATTCTACAACTACGAAACATCAGATTCCTGTCTAAGGTTCATTACAACGAAATTGTTTTATACATTTAGTGCGTCCGAAGTGCTTTTCGTGAATTTCTTTTTATAAAAAAAACCGCCAAACTCAAATATTTAAACAATAAGGGACAAAAGATACCACAGGGACAGTCAAACTCATAAATTGAAAATAAACTGACAACGCATGGCTAAACATGAATAAAAGACAAACAATAGTACACATGACCCAACATAGAACACTAAAGAATAAGCAATGTTTATATAAGAATATACATTAGGGGCTTTCAAGTCAGTAATGAACATAAAAGAAAAGAAAATGGAGGCCTGATCAATTGGGCTTGGAGGTGGGTTTTTTCTCAGGAAGTGTAAAAACCGGTATATAATGAAAAGTGTCAATGCATAACATTACCTAGAAAAATAGGTTCTCAACAATATTTTCTAATGTTCTAGATTTGGACGATTATTGAGCTGTTGGAATGTTTTTCTTACGTATTATTTGGAATGACGTACATGTATCGATAGGCATTTTCAATTGTATGGACAATAGATGTATACTAAGGAATCTTCACAACCCTATTCAGTTTAAGATACAAAACACTAGGTGGACCGCATCAACATGTACCATAAATATATTTCAGCTATACGCATATTGTCCTGACCACATGGGTATATAGTCCTTTAGTGCCGACAATTACTTGTTACTTGATGAACGTTTAAAAGTAATCTTTAATGATAGGTAATCTATGTAACATTGTTTAATAATGGAGTTTTAGGAATTATTTAAGTCCCGAAATGCGAATAGCAATACTATGTCGAATATAGGAAGAGTTGATACCATGTTTTCATATAAAGTGCATAGAGGTGAAAGGGAGAAACATTTTTCACCTGCGAAAATTAGGGAAATAAAGAAAAAAATCATAAAGACACTTTAATTATTTCAAAGTAAAAAGAAACTTACTACGTTCTTCATCAACCTCTTCTTCCTACGGAATAAACAAAGCTATAATCACTATAAAAGTCCAAAAGTCTGAAAAGACCAATTTTTGTCTTGATTTGCATGAACCATGACTAAAAAAACATTCTCAAAAACATGAAAAGTATGACTTATATCGAATTTGTATGAAATTTACTCATACATAATCTCCACATTCTAAACATGCTTAATTTGGTCTTAAAACTTCTTGACATTTGAAAACTGTCTTGAAATGTCTTGAGAGGTTTTCGACATTCTTTTTTTTCTCAGTATGGCTTGACATATTCTGAACATTTTGAAGTGTTTATCCAATTTATTTGACCCAATATACTTGATGTATATTTTGCATTATTTCTGTATTTCATAGCATAAACTGTTATTTCTAGTTGCATTTATTACAACAAAAACCTAAAATTGGGCATGTAAGTATTCTTTATAAATACAAATATGGGAATAAAATATCAAACAGTACGAATGTGAGTATGTTTATATCAACCAATACAATATGTGGGTTTTGATTTCTAAATATTATAAATAAGTAATAAATGATTGAAATAAATCAAACTGTAGTTATATATCATTTTCAATGCATAATGCGCAATATAAACATTGGTAAATAAACAATTATATGCCAAAAAGTTTTTTTTTTCATTATTAGCAATGCATTAATTTACCTAATTCTTCTAAGTTTAGTTTAACGGTTATTGAAATACGTATATAACAACATAATAAAGTGTTTAGATTGTCAGTAAACAGTAGATACACAATTCTGACCAAATTTATACTGTCGAGACATCTTTAAGACCGTCAAGATTGCGTCGGGATATATTTGGATATCATTACGAATGTCAAGAATATGTCAAGACTTATCGAGACAAATTCAAGACAGTCGAGAATGGGTCGAGACTAATCAAGACACTTTTCAGACTGTCGAGAAGTTTTTTTGCCAATTTTAATATTGGCAAGACATAAGTCAAGAATCTAGGTACATATTTATGACAAATTAAGACTTTGTCAAAACTTTTTACAAGAAAGACAGACAAAAAGAGAATGTTGAGTAAAATTTCGAGCCAAATCAGACAAAAAAGTTCTTTTGAGATTTGTTTACTTAACCTTGGTCATATACGAACAAACTATAAAATTTGTTTTCTTATGGGACAATTTCAAAATTTCCTTTAGATTTGTTTGACATTTATATGTATTCAGTGGGAATCGAATCCCGTTATGTGTGACTGATATCAACAGATCGACGAAATTTCTGCTTCTAATGATTACTTTCTTTTAATTTTTGTGTATAAATATAGTATAATATCATTCGTTTTACTACATATCTTAAGGTGTCATACCACCAATTAAAAGTCCCTATCTGTTCAACCAAATTTCACAATTTTCACAGCTTTCTAAATATTTTACCTTAAGTTTAACTTCATAGAAACCAGGTATATCCTGAATCGTACATGTATCAGCTGTCTACACGCCAATTTTCAACAGGTGTTTAAAATCATATAAAAACGAAAAGGTCTTCCGAATAGAGGTACCACTAAAAATAACCCCTGGTTTTCTGGAAATCTTAAATTAGTATACTATGGAGTGCATTAATCCTCAATTTTGAATGCAAACTCATAAACAAGTAAATTTTAGCTCAAAATGGTCTTAATATATTTCTCTTTCACCAAAAGTTTCATTTCTGCCAATTTGTTGGTTAGTTTAAGTAAACAATGACATCAAATGCACTATTTTTTGTCCGAGTAGGCCTACTTTCACATACGTTCTAAATTTGAGGGAGTAATTGGTGGTATGACACCTAAACAAATGTGTATTCGCAAATCCGTAAGCGATTAAATCAGGATGCACATAAAATTAGGTTTATTGCTAAGAATGTCAGCAACATTCTTATTATATATACTTCGTAATCTTTTTTGTAAATTTGATAAAGGACAGACGTGTTTCGTCATGTTAGTATTTCTTTTACCAATTATGAGTGATTTAATTAATAATGCATTGTTTAAAATCGTGAACATGATAACATGGTTGTTTAATACAATCACACTTATATTAAAAAGACATCAACAAATTAGTTCAAGTTAGGCCGTGTTCACATCAAACGCCATGTACAGTAAACATGTTTACATTTGATTTAATGTAATGTACACTTGTTTCACATTAAATTTGTTCATAACGAAACACCTTGTTTAGCTACCTGTACATAAGATTTTTTCCCACTTGTAAACTATATGTCATTTAAACGTTCATTACGTAGAACCGAATTCAAATTTTCCAACAACTTTTCCATCAGTTAGGGAACGACAATTTGACTAAAAAGTGGGATGGATTTTCCCATAATTGATTTAAAAAAAATCGGATAATTCAGATGATTAGAAAGAACAAATATTCTGAATCCAAAGGTTCCTTATACAATATAGTGTTAAATATTTAATTGGTACCATAAAAAAAACTGATGATATACTTTCGTGAGAGAAAAAATCTGACTTAGAACCCCTCATTTAAAAAAAAGTAAAGTAGTTGCTCCTTTTAGAAAGTCATTTTGGATGATTGGCAGTAGTTTAAAGATGTCTCGATTACGCATTAAAAAGGAGTATTTGGCAACGTTGTTGTATCTCTAATTGTATTTTAACGGATCTGAGATATTACACACAATTAACCTCACATTTTTATCAGTAATACACGTATGAGTGAATCGTCGTTTGAGTATAAAGACCAGTGGCAAATACTTCTGTCAGTGTGTACGTCCAATCGATTCGGGAAAACCTTTTCAAGTGAATAAGGGATGTATATGTACCCGACCAAGTCCACTTGTATTTTTGTCCATCTGATAAGTTAAGCCTGTTTTACATTGTCTTATCGGGGCCTTTTATAGCTGACTATGTGGTATGGGCTTTGCTCATTGTTGAAGGCCGTACGGTAACCTATAGTTGTTAATGTCTGTGTCATTTTGGTCTTTTGTGGATAGTTGTCTCTTAGCAATCAATGTTTAGTTTATGTGTGAGTTACACTAACACAACACCGAGTTTATGTCAATATGGACACGGCCTTAGATGCATAATGGATACGTGTTGATTAAATTAAAAATTAAAAAAAAAAACAATCGACCTCCGGGTTTTTTTTCAAGAAGGATTATTAATTATATATATGATACGTCATGCATGCTCCCTTTAAGATTGTTCTTATCTTTTGTCAACATATAAGAATGTTCTACTACAATGTTTATATACGTACTCAACTTTGACAGAAATAACTTCCTACGCTTAAGAATTGAAACATACCTTTAACCAATATCTGTATATGTCTTTGCTCGAATGCATTTCGTCATGATCTGTACATCGGTATTCATTTTTTTCTATTGCTTCATCATAACCAATTCCATTATTATCTAATAGACTTCCATCTTGACATTTAAATCGTATTTCATAGAATACATTAATTCGATATCTTTGCTTGATTGAATTAACAAGACTGATCAGTTCGGTTTTTACGTAACTATAACAAACATCTTCATTTTTCAACTGTCTTACTTGCATAGCAATTACATTTTTTGAAAGGCAAATGACAAGTATTTCACTACCAGTTTCATTTAGATTAAAAATTCCAATATTGCGATATATGCCCAGCTTCTTATCTTTTGCATCACAAACTAACTGTTTGCTTTTCACAAAGCTTACTAAAATATGATTGAAATATGACGGTGGTAAAAAGTTGAATACAAGACAGAACCAAGAGGACTTATTGCAATTTTCAATATCATTCTTTCCAAAAATGTCTTTTAACGGCATAGGTTTGATCATGCATGGCATATATTTATGTTGTTTGTATTCATCATTTTTCGGTCTTACAATAATGTCAAATTTTTCCATTAATTTCAAAATGAAGACTTTATGCTCTGTTGACGTCAAACTCTGAAGTTTTTTTAATAACGTATTGATCAATTTTTCTTTCAACATGCCTGTTTTTGTAAGAACTGCCCATTCTGGCATACCAATTAACTCATCTTTATATTGATGTGAAACGAAACATCTAAATACGTTTGCCAACCATTCCGGATCTAATACTATGAAATTATTTACGTCTTTAAAAAATATTATATTTCCAATATCGTGTTCATACTTGAGAAAAGATTCGAGTTCAGAAGTTGTTATTTCGACATCAGGAAATGAACAATCTGTTGCCAATTCTTTAGCATCAGAATACTTAAGGACGTGTCTCTCTTTCTGCATGTACATTTCCTTTTCTAGAACTATCCATCGAGTTGGAAGCTGGTCTCCCCAATTACCTAAAGCCTTGGCCTCAGAAAAAATATTTTCGCGAAGCCTTTGAAATTCCTGTGCATAATCTTTTGGAAATTTATTTGATAAGAAATGTACTTTTCGAATATGTCTACGTTTATCATCTTTAACATTTAGATCTTCATTCAGATGATCTTGAAAAAGTTGTATCCTCCTGTCTCTCTCTGACTACAATGAAAAAAAATGATATGTCAAATATATATTCCTTCTATTCATAATATTTAATGTCAGTGCCATTTTTTAAATATATACAAATCGGTTTGTCTATTGAATATTAAAAAAAGGTAGATTTCAACAATTGCCATTGAAACATCTATGTTGGCAAAAATAAAATTAGATATGGTTAATTTCGTTATATAAAAAATCCTCACAACTTAAACGTGTTAAAGAAGTATTTTTTTCTGACGTTATTGTCCATGTACCAATTAATGAATGTTACCTTAGATTACATAGAACACTAATGCTATGAATAACGTATACACATTTTGTGCTTTTCAAATAACTTTTATGAAATGTTCTTGATACAGGAATGTGAAAAACCAACTATTTTGCATGCTTGAAATCAAAATAAATCAAAACGGCTGAAATGTTAGAAAGACTAAGGTGACCTAGTTGCAACAGCAGCTTCAATGGAATTACCTCAAGTAATAAATCAATGAAATAAAATGTATGGCACAAATAGTTTTCAATTAAAAAACCTAAATCTGCATTTAGATTATCCACATCATAAGATATCGTTATATGTCATGTGAATATCAAACCGGCAATCAGCAAATAAAAATTGCCTTCAACAAATAAAGTCTCGAAGCAAACGTCTTCTTAATGGTTAGCAAAGATAATATAGTTAATGTTTTGTGCGTAAACTGTTTATAAGAAGAACTGGGAAATAGATATTGACATTTGAGTATTAATAAATACAACTTAAAAAGAATCCATAACGCATAAATTTTGGGTATCATTATAGAAACAGCCGTAGTTGTAAGAGGGGGTAATAAATGTAAGGCACATCATAATACATTATTTTCGGGCATCAATAAAAAGGTAAATTCCCTTGTGGTATATATCGGCAATTGCAACCGTTTATTGAGAATATCCCAATAAAATAGATAAACTTCGATAACAGACTTTTAGCTTAGAAAAAACACTTTTCCATATGCCATGGATCATATATTTATAGATTATTGTCGATCATCTCAACGAGATTGATCTCAGCGAGAATAACAATCGAGTTGAGATAACCTATTTTAATCTGTTTATTGCTATTTTACCTATGACGACGTTGTCAATTTCATTAGCAACGGCACATGTCTCCTTACATTCTATCTATAATTTTCCATCTGATTAGCATGATATGAATAATTATCACAAAAAAAAAATCAAAGGAAAAATACACACAATAGCGATAATGATAATTATTATTCATTTCGTTTAAAGCAAGGATCAAGAATGTCGTATAATCGTTAGAGAAGCATCGATTGCAAACTTTGAAAGTCTTCTATTCTATCATTGGTTGAACATCATAAGATTAAACATACCTCTGCAATTTTGTCGATCCCTGTACACACTATTATGACAGGTGGATTTATTAAGCCATCTTCATTGTATTGGCTTGATATATTCTTATCGTCTATACTATAGCAATGTATGTTATCAAGCCAGAAGTCAATATATTCTAAAATGGAAAATTACAATGTAAATTTTATATGTTTGTGTAAAAAGAACTTTATGAGAGTTTCTATGGATTTTCTACGCCAGGAATAAACAAACTTAGCTGTATTTGGCAAACCTTCAGAATATGGAGTCCTCAATGTCCTTCTTCTTCTTACTTTGTTTACCCCTTTCGAAATCCATGGTTGGCATAGAAGATATTGTAACGTTTGTCCTTCGGGATGTTTGGCGTTGATTGGTAATTTTTGGCAGTGATTTAACATTTGAATTATTGATAGCTTGATATATTGTATTGAGTCTTCTCTTGTGTTGATGACGATATGGTGACTCCTTGGTTTGTTTTTTGTTGTGCATATCTTTGTGTTAACGAGGCATTGACTATACAAAAAATATTCTCTGATTCATAATATTAAAATAATAGTGTGTCCTCATAACAATGGGAATACTGTTGTGTTAATTTTTCAATTTTGCAATAACGCGCAAAAGAATAAAGTTCATGTTTTGAATTCATAAATTGACTTAAATTCATTACATTTTTTTCAGTTCTTGAAATCACTGTGTCTAAACCACACCGGCAAAATTTGCTCGGACTCGATGGTATCTAACATCCGGTACAATGACGGAACACCAATAGACAAAAGAAAGGTAGGTTTCTCCTTATTTTTTATTTTTTTTTATGATATCGAAGAATATATATACATATACAACTATTTTCTATTGTGAGATGCAATATTTTCTACAACCGTTCTATATTAACGGAGAAATAAGTCAAAATGCATGTCAAAATGACGAATTGAGTGAACCTTGCCTCGAAATTGTTTAATTTCTTGTTAAATTGTTCACATTGTACGGAACGAAAGGTACGGAAAGATAGATATTGACACGGAGATTGCAAATTTAGTTATTATGAGCATCTCAATAATTGTATTTCTGTGTATGGAACGAAAGAAAAGGGTCATGTCAAATTAAAATAAACCGGTTTCGTCAATGTTGTTACTACACAATCACCCGGTTTCGTCTATATATATCACCCGGTTTTTTTTTGTTTTTTTAACAAACAATTTATGAAAAGAAACTTTGGCACGGATCTGAACATTGTCTTAAATTTAAATATATATTTATTGTGAAGTAAACTTGGCGTGTTAAGATCTATTTTAAACGGGCACTTTTGGACATAGTTAATTATGATAATACACATTTTCCTAATGAAGGGCGTATCCCTTATTTCACTTAACTTCAAACTAATTTTAAATGGAATATAAATACTGAATAGCAAACACTGGTATCTGATTATTTTGTAACATTATTATATTTTCTTTGTTTATAATAGTAGTATGTAAAGATGAAAAATAAAAGGATGTGTTTTGATTGTGCCATAATTTTAATTTACTATACCATTATTATATACACTTAGTTTACAATATTTACTATCAATTATTAATACATTTATGCATTCAATCATTGACGAACAGTCCAAAACCGACTATAGTCTATACTGTTCTGCACAAATTAATCATGCATGCAGTTCTGCCAGATTTTCTGGTACTATATGTACTGTGTTACTTGCGCACTAATTAAGCATCCATAACATAGCAGTGAGATTTGTAACTTTCTCCCCGTTTCTGGTAGGCACATTTATTTTCATGGGCATGTTTTTCACATTATTTTTGCAGTTCAAATTCATTTTTGTACAGTTCAAATTCAATTAAAACTTCAAGATAACTTTCGAAAACAATATCTGACAGTTTTGTATTTTCAATGTGAATAAAAGTTGGTTTGCAAAACATGACCGTCATTTATATCTAGGTCTTATTAAGAAGAAGTGACGGTAACCACTTATCCCATAAACATTGACAATGAGACAACTTTCTTTTAGACACAAAAATTATGTTGAATTAATCAAGTTTAGGTCAGCGTATGCCTTTAACAATGAGAAAAACACACAAACTGCATGAAAGCAAGCTATAACAGGGCCCTAAATTATAAATGAAAAACAATTCAAACAAGAAAACTACCTGCCTATTTTATGTTCAAAACGCATATGGTATAAAGCAACCAAAGACAACCATGGAATTACAAGCGTGTGATTCGGGAATGGACTGAGTCAAAGTGTTGTCGCTGACACAAACAGTACAACAAAAGTACAAATAATAAAAAATGATGAAAAAACCTTAACTCGTCCGATGACAGATCCTGTACAGTAAATGCGCGATGTGTACCAAAACTTGTATCATGGTTAACGTTAAAATCATCCCTTAAATATAATAAATATACATGTATTCGCAGTTTACTCTGAAGTTCACTATCACTGAACTAGTATAAATATTTATTAAGGAGCCAGCTAAAGGACGCTACCGGATGCGGGAGTTTCTCGCTTCATTGAAGACCCATTGTGGCCTTCGGCTGTTTTCTGCTCTATGGTCGGGTTGTTGTCGCTTGGAATTTGTATGAACTTTTCATGTTGATAGACATTTTAAAATAATCTGTTAATTTTTATTATTTCAGATGACAGAAAACGTTACAATTGAGGCAACCTATAACCTCTATACTATACATCAAAACTATATTGATTCCTGTATTTAACGATTTTGTAAAGCAAAAAATAATCAAAATATTGTTAGACTCGCTACGCTCGGCGATAAGTAAAAGTTGTTCGAATTACGTCCACTTTGAAATAAACTGAATCCGTCTGTCCGTATATATTGTCAAAATATATTGACCAACGTCAGTGTACGATCATCATAACACAACGGCGACAGTACAGACTCGTTTTTTTTAGTAATGTTAACAAAATAATTATTATTGAATTTTGTCGATGACCTGAGACTATTATACTAATTTGTACATAGCAGTTTAGTTACAATAAGGGATAATTTTTTCTATTTTAATGCATGGTAGTTGTAATCCTACATTCATTTTCTATGTCGATTATGCATGCATATACAGTTGTCTCATTATCAACGTTTATCCTTAAGAAGATTTATTTTTAACGATTGTAGAAAAGATTACATACATAGAATGATTAGATTACTTATAAAGGTGTCCATCCTTTTGTGCGAGAAAATCACATATCAATTCCTTTTGTGCGAGAAAATCACATATCAATTGTGTGTTAACTTTAATTTCAAGTTTAAACATGTTCAACATGTTAAACATGTTCAACATATTTTCCCATAACTCATATAGAAAACGCATATTTAGAGAGCTTTAATCTCAATATGCTGTTAAAAAATTTCGGAATGCAAAGTAAATTAAAATACTTGTGTTTTATAAGAGTAGGAATTCAAGTTTTTGCTTATTATTTATTTGAATCTGAGACTCATATAAATAATAAGCCGTTGTCCGGTGAACGAACTTGTTTTCCAACGACCCACAAAACTCCTTTTGAACGCTGAAGTTAAATAATCAATTATAATGTAATGCGATTATGATTTTTTTTATTTGACCAAATCGGGTTATGCACTTTGAAATCTATGACGAAACCGGGTTGTATACATTCACGAAACCGGCCAGTTCCATTTTGACATGACCCATTTCTTTCGTTCCATACACAGAGATACAATTATGGAGATGCTCATAATAACTAAATTTGCAATCTCCCTGTCAATATCTATCTTCCCGTACCTTTCTTTCCGTACAATGTGAACAATTTAACGAGAAATTAAACAATTTCGAGGCAAGGTTCACTCAATTCGTCATTTTGACATGCATTTTGACTTATTTCTCCGTTAATATAGAACGGTTGTAGAAAATATTGCATTTCACAATAGAAAATAGTTGTATATGTATATATATTCTTCGATATCATAAAAAAAATAAAAAAATAAGAAGAAACCTACCTTTCTTTTGTCTATTGGTGTTCCGTCATTGTGCCGGATGTTAGATACCATCGAGTCCGAGCAAATTTTGCCGGTGTGGTTTAGACACAGTGTGAAATGTTTGTGAAAAGCACCGTTACTTCAACTCACAATGACATCATTGACATATTACTTTATCTAAAACATATATTTTTAAACTATAATGTTTGTGAAATTATGCAAATTAGGAATGTTTGTATTTCCATCTTATACAAAAACATCTCGTATTATAAATAACAAATGTCTTAATAAAACTAATTTTGAAGATATGCGCATCACAAAAACAACTACTGTAGTTGCTATGTCTGTTAGTTTTAAAGACAATGATGCTTATACTTTTCTCTATAATTCAAGCATTTTTTACGTAAGAAAAAGTTGTAACACTACTAATTCAGGCCCGGCCAGAAAGCACATACCAGAAAAAGTAGAACATATTTAACACAAAATAGTTCCTTCGCATGAGTGTAACTTTCTTAATATGTAGAATAGTTATATATTTTTGGTATCAAATGAAAGCTGAATGACTGGTGATTATTGTAAAACAGTTTTTGATTATAATTGATGATATTAAAACAAAATGCACGAAATTATAAAAAGAAGGTACATTTGCCTGTTTGTCAGATCTGAAGTATCTGATTTGGTATAACCTAATTTCCGGGAAACATTTCTTTCTCATTTGCCGTTAAATGTATGTTGATTTTATCAATACAAGACATTATGAAATGTTGCTTTGACATGCAATGAATGTCACTTTATTTGAAGTTATAACGAAAGAGCTGTGTCTGCTTAAAATTGAGAAATTTAACATGGAAAGCAATGGGGCCATTAATTAGTGGTGTACTTCTTAACAAAATTATCCATGTTTTTTTGTATATCAACAGCTTTTATTACACAATTGTTGAACACTGATTGTTTAAATATAATTTGAAACACTATGTGTATTTGTCAAGTGTGCTATTGGCTTCGGGTGAAAAACTTTCTCCACTGATGTTTTTTTTGTACTATATATGTAAGACCAATTGCTCAAATCTTGCAATGACATCTTCTTATCGGTAAAACTATTTGATAGTTTATTTAATTTAATTTATCTTAATAAAATAGTGTATACCTCCAACGTTATTGAACTCTTTTTCAATCATATTGTTAAATGTTTTAGTCTTGAAATCTCTGGATATATCTACTACCAAGAGGTAAACAGAATTTGTACTGAGAAAGGTCTGGTGTGTTGCATAGAATTCCTTCTGTCCGGCAAAATCCCAAAAGCCACAATCTGCAAATTCTTCGCTTGGACCAGACGCACAAGGTTGTATTACTTGACCCTCTGTATATACAAATAAATAGACAGATGAACAGAAATCACACTGATGAGCACGGTGAGCACATGTTTCCTACCGAGATGTACAGTAAGAGGGTTGATGTTGATGCTTAAAAAGACGTTGTTGAAATTAAATTTAAAGAAATCCCTTTATTGAGTTGTTTGCCCTTTCTGATGTAACCATGTATGTTTGAAATAGTAATAATATCCTTTTTATATCATTTGTTTTCACTGATCTTTTACTTTTTTATTAGTTTTGTTTGTTCTTCTGTTTTGATGCAAGCTCAGTAAGGTGTAATGTTCCAAAAAAGGTATCTAACGACCTCCTAGATGCTAATAGTTTATTATTTCAATTTAGATTAACATTCAGTGGACATTTGATTGGAAGTTCCGAAACTAAGCCTTTCAAAGAAGTTAAGCACCAGAATGATAACCCTTGGTAACCTTTGCTTCTGTTAGAATATATAACATATGGGTTATACGGGACGAACAAACGGCTCGTGAACTGTTCACTTTTATTATAAATGATTCATGATATATTGCATTGAAGTGAGGCTTTCCAACTTTATGAAATAAATTTATTTTACTAGTTCGACAGACGTAAACTATATTCCTGTTGAGCGAGAGTAAACTTAAAGTTGAGGATGGAGGTGAAAAAAAGCTAGTGGTTAATAAGTATCCACTATCTTTTTTTAGTTTTTGAATATTTGGCCAACAATGTTTGAGCGACATATGTTAATTATCCTTCCCTCGTCTATCTCTTATTCTCTCTTCTTCGAAAGAGGCAAAAATAATTACCTTTTATGATATAAAATAAGTTTTCATGATATTTAACAATGTATGTATCTACGTTGAATTTTCGTAGTCACTGTTTCGTATATATTTCGGTAAAGTTCTTGATAAACAAAATTGACTTTTATTTACAATCAAGTGTGAGCTACTTACTTTGCAATACGAATTTGGAACAACTACGAAAGTTAAGTACATTAATAAACATGATTTAAGCAATCATCATCTAAGCTTCAGTTTTAAACCCGATTATATCTTTTCTGCTCAGTTTGGTTAACATTTTCTTTTGAATGAGTTTTAACAATCTTTTCCATCCTAGGGGTGATTAAATGTTAAGTGAGGTTCCCAAGTTACAATAGATGGTTAATTTAAAACAAATTTGGCAAATGATCCAAAACTTCTGACCAATTGGTCCAAAGGTTTAAATGCTTTGAACTATCGTTTCAGGTGTAAAACAAGAATATCATCATGATCATAGTACGTCACATTCGGTTGTTTACGAAAAGGGTCGAAAAAAATTTGACATAAAATTAATCATATATTTCGCTAAAGTAAAATAAATATCTGAGTCATAAACATACATCTAGGGTGTTTCAAAATACCTGTCTTTTAATATTATGTGTTTTTATAAAACATTTGGAAAACATGAGGTTACATGGTTACTCAAGCTTGTAAACAGGTAAAAAAGGTTGAGGAAAATAATCTTGTATGCAAAAATATAATGTAAAGTTTTTTCTGTTGTACTTGAAAACTTTACTTATGCCAAGTGTTTCATTCTTTAAAATAAAGATAAACATTTTTAAAAGTATCAATTTAACGAAGACTAATGGTGGTGTTATTCCTTCTACTAGGTTACAACACTTTAAATAAATCTAAAGTACAATCTGCTTGATAACCGTAATAATCTTGTGTTCAATTTTTAACAAATGCACATGTTTTAAACGTTTTCCATTAAAAAAAGATTTTTATGAAGTACTACCAGAAGAAATCTTATAGATTAACCATCATCAAAATATCAAGTTACAATTTACCGGTAGGAAATTGCCATTCACCAGACTGTATATTAATCTGGCATTTCTTTCTTAATATATTGATTCCATCTGTGCTTTGCACATCATCTATCTTTTCATTCATCAATCGTCGCAATAAGCATGTCTTTCCAACTTCATTTTCGCCAACGATCATAACTCTACAATCATACCGTATTGTTGTTCCTGACTTTGCTGCTTTTAGAAACTCATCTTTTTCTTGAACAGACATTTGTTTAATGGCCGCTGGCATTTCTGTCAACAAAATCAACAAATAAATATTTAAAGTCTGTACAAAATCAGGCAATCTAAATAATTGTTGTTCGTCATTGTGTGTTTGTATGATTAGGAGTCAATTTGGTGGTTGGTCTGGTGTGTATCAATCTGCGGGATTTGGGGGGATTCCAGCTTATCTTTTACACAAACATCAAAACATAAAGAAGATCGGATGTGAATATATATGACTAAATATAAACGTTTGTGTGCCCAAATTCATATCAAATAATATGCATATTAGTAATTTTGGGGCCCTTTATAGGTTGTTGTTCGGTGTGAGCCAAAGCTCCGTGTTGAAGGCCGTACACTGACCTTTAATGGTTTACTTTTATAAATTTTTATTTGAATGGAGAGTTGCCTCATTGGCACTCACACCGCATCTTCCTATATCTATGTAAACATACTGCATTTTGTTTTTTACTTTTTTTGTAGCAGCCGTTAAGGACTTTCATGCTGGTGCCGTTTGGGTGTTGCTTCACATAAATGGAAAGTTAACTAGGTGGAAAAATACACATTTTGTTATTATTTTCGTAGCAGTAATTCGCATCAACATATGAAACTAAATAGACTTTTAGACCATGATTTAGTACCTATCCTTAGTGATGTTTTTCTTCAAGAACGGAAAATTAATCTCTCAAAACGTACATCAACTAACAGTCTATCAGCAAAACTTGTTAAATGAAGAAATAATGCATGGGGGCTTGAAATTAAACTGATTTTACCACGGGTTGGCCCTTTATCTAAAATATTTTACGAGCACGGTAAGATCGGTATAAATTCAAGCCCCCATAAATTATTTATATTCTAATGGGATGAATACGGCAATTATTTTTTTCCGTAAAAACAAATCACTATGTAGTATTATACTGACGTGAAAGAACAGAAAAAAGTGAACTATTGAAATGATTAAACCATTTCAATACTATATGTGATAGGTTTGCATGCATTTACATGATCATTTTACTTATATGTAAAATAAATTAATGCGTTTAATAACTTTCTGTTTCATAATCGCGCATTTTCCCGTACAATGCCTAATTTCTTACGTCATCGTTCAACTCATTCATATAAAAGCATATGGCGTAAGCGTCCGATCGGAACAATCCAGACATATATTTATATTTTTCCAATGGTGTGTAATGAAAGCGTTTTAAGAACATTATATCAGAATAAATTTTGAACTGTGGTCCTCTTTTTGCAAATATACTTTACTATTATCAATAGTAATGTTTTATCAACGTCATTAAGACCATAACTATAAGCTATTGATATAACACCTTCAAGCGTTGAATTCTTTGAAATAACTTAGATATATTTTTTTTATAGACACCCCAAGAATTGACATGGGTAAAGAGGAATGGCCACCGGGCTACAAGCTATATTTCAAGGTTTGGTGTTCGTTTTGCTGTGCGGGAGGTATAGATACGTAGGATAGTCTGGTCGAAATGGAAAATTTAAGTTACATGTCTCCTGAAGGGAAAATACCGCCCTCTCTGTTAGTTCAAAAACCTTTTTAACATCTCTACGGGTTAAGAGTGAAAATCCATGGTCTATCAAAACATACTCTTTTTCAGTGCCAGTCCACATTTTGAACCCGTCATCAAAATTGATCGAACCTACATTACTTCTTATTTTATTAGTCGTTATTGTTTCAAATATTGATGTAATAATTGCCCCTATAAGTTTTAAAATAGGACACGTTGAAAAAAAGATTTGACTGTATGCTCTCTAAACGTTTTCAAAGAGTCGTGTGTTTTGCAGCAGAATGGCAAAGTAAAATATTCTTTAGAAGCAAATGTTTAATCTTTATTAAACTAGGGTTATTTTTTAGAAATCTTTGTAAGTGCCAGTACAGTGGGCACTGATACGTTCTACTTGTAATAAGAACAACATCTTTTTACTCAATTGTACAATACTAAATGTGTCCCATCGCAGAAAAGTAGCTTGTTATAATTAGCATTTCATATATAAGCTTATCATTGGTTCTTATATTAAGGGTTTAGTTTTGTTTTACATAATGATTATGCTTATATTTTCTGTAAAGTATTATATTAGCTTATTATTAATTTTACTAACAACCCCTTATCCTTTGTTTTGAATCACAGACATTGCTTCACTTTCATACGTTCGGAATCATTCAAGTTGCATGGTTCAATAATTCATGTACATAAATGGTAAATAAATGTATTGTTGATAATATATAAGAAACAAAAAATGTAAAGATAGGCAATTTTTTCGGCCTGAGATTTGTTTTTATTTGGCATACTAACATTGCTAGTACCACATGTTAAGCCGGGTCTCACTACCCTTTCAGACCA
The DNA here is from genome assembly GCA_019925275.1 of Mytilus edulis. Lineage (NCBI taxonomy): Eukaryota > Metazoa > Mollusca > Bivalvia > Mytilida > Mytilidae > Mytilus > Mytilus edulis. Next base: position 35,674,031 of record CM034358.1, on the reverse strand, counting down.
CCTGTGATAACTCTAACGTTAATGATGGGTTCGTGTTGCTCAGTCTCAGTTTTCTTTGATGTGGCTTGTGTGCTGTTGTTTGTCTTTTTGTAATTTCATTTTTATTGCTTTGGCATTGTCAGTTTTTTTCCAACTTATGAGTTTTAATGTTTCTTTTTAATCTTTCGCCTTATCCTTAGACTATTCTTTTCTGCATATGATTAAGCTATAGAGTAATACATGTTAAGTGTAGGGATGTTAGTTTTTACATACTTCTGTGACGGAAAAGCGGTTTGAAAAGCAAATAAGTGTTTAGGATTTACACTTTCGAGAAAGTAGGAGGGTTGACAGACAATTTGGGTTTCATAATGTACTACTGATGGAATACATTTTGCTGATTAGATCAGTTGTCAGTTGTCGTTGAGCATTTTACAGAAACTGCAATATGTTTTTTCTTATTAGGACTAGTATGCATTTTTTTTTATAATAATGACGTTAATCTGTTAATCATAACTGGGATAAAATTCAAAATGTAGTCAGTATGTGTGCCAATGTTGAAAGAGTAAATTTATTATTAGTGTAATCTTCATAGAATAGTAAAAGCTTCAGAACTGCAGGATTTTTTTTTAATTCTTAGAAAAATTAATTTCTGTACTAATAAAGTCGTCCGGTACTATTTATGACATGATGTACATAAATGTTATCCATCGATGTAGAGCCATTTTTATCATTAATAATCTAAGAGGACGTTATTTCGATGTAACGAAGCTTAAACTGAATTACTGCGAATCCGTCTTTGTAACAGTGTTTTGTAGTATTTATATTGATTTTTCTTTAAATGTACATTGTACATTATTCGATTTATATAATCCTTTACCGAGACAATCATCTTATACTCAATTATTAATTATCGAATAGTTGAAAGTCCTTTAGTGGTCAATCAAAGAGATTCATAATGTAACATCTTTTATGAAACCGTGTGTATCGACGAGGATTAGTTGTGCCACTAGACATTTGTTTTTTTTGTGTAGTTGGGTTTTTTCAAAAGCGACAATTCTTCACTTTTGCCTAATTGTGAAATAGAAAGATATAAAAGTGAAAAAGGACACAACGGCAACAACTTATGGTTCTTCTCTTTTAAATTTATCGATTATAAAACTCCCCCCCCTGACAGCAATTCAAGTCCATGAGTTGGTATTAATGCATAAACAGAAGGTTTATAAAGGCGAGAAATGTGTCAGCATTGGTTCGTTTGTTCTATTTACATAGCTCCTACTCAGACTTTGTAATACGTCATCAGTGTCTGAGTAGAAAGTTGATGAAACAGGGGTATGTCAAAGAACGTCTCGTTCTTTTTCTAAAAAAGTTCATCGGAAGGTACCAAGACCTTGTTGATAAATATTCCGTATCAACTTCTCAAATAGTACACGATGGTCTTGATGTATAGATTCTTCGTACTGATGTTGTTTATCATCTTAACAACATGTTTTATAGTTCTTTCATTTGTCTTTGTTCTATTATTAATATTACTTTTACTGTTGAATGGTTTCATGTGATATCCGTTTCACTAGGCTCGGTACTTATACATCTCGTCAATGTGTTTGTATTGGCTTTCATTTTTTTGTGGTTTGTTTTGTTATTGCGACTTTTTGTATTTCTTTTGTTCTTATAACGTGACTCTGTACTTTAAAAGATCCCGTCAGTATGATATTGTTCTATTATATGTCATTATGATATATTTCTATTATGAATTACAATATACGTTGAACCACAAACGTCAAAATCATTCAATCGCGTAGTGGTATTAACTATTTTTGGATTCTTATAAATTCTATATATAACTTTTGGACTAGTTTAAATCTCGGTCTATTTCTTAAATTTATTCTTATATACTTTTGATTTTTTAACCCTATATGCTAACATTCCCATGAAAATTTTAAAATTGTGTGTACGCACATTGAACGACAAATTTATGTGACGTAAAAATTTTCTGACGTCAGACTCTCAATAAATGTGTTCGTAGATAGTAGATGTTTTTGTGTTCTGTTAAATTGTTCCTTTTAAAATTGTTAAACGATGATGACTGATGTACCCATATTTTGACTATTATATTTATTGTGTCTGTTTATTTAACGCATCAATGTAAAAATATCGGAAATTGATGAGACTGTCATTAAAGTGAGAGGGTTAGCGCTATAGAACCAGGTTTAATCCACTATTTTCTACATTTGAAAATGCCTGTACCAAGTCAGGAATATGACAGTTTTTGTCCATTCGTTTTTGATGCGTTTTGTTATTTGATTTTGCCATGTGATTATGGACTTTCCCAATTGATCTTCCTCTAAGTTCAGTATTTTTGTGATTTTACTTTTTATACATAAATGATTACTATCACGATTAGTAGATACATGAAGATGTGGTGTGAGTGACAATGAGACAACTCTCCATTCAAATTACAATTTATAAAAGTAAACCATTGTAGGTCAATGCAGGGCCTTTAACATGAAACCTTGGCTCACACCGAAAAAAAAGCTATAAAGGGCCCCGAAATTACTACAGTAAATCCATTCAAACGGGAAAACCAACGGTCTAATATAGGCCTATATATCGAGGAGTGTAAGACTTAATGGGAAACATGTATTTCCATTCATGATTTTATGTGTTGTATTACCTTTTACAGTTAACACAGCGTGACTAGTATGGCCCTTGGTTTCAACGGTATATGTACCACTATCTTCAAGGCTTGTTTGCAATATTGTAAGATTGTGTAAATTTCCTGTCATCTTGATTATGTCTGACTGATTAGATATCTTTTTGCCATTCTTAAACCATTGTACAGGACGATTTTCTTCTTCTGTTTCACACTCAAGGACTGTATCTAAACCTTCTATGATTGTGACATTTTCCAATGGTCGTGTTATAATCGCTGTTTAGAGATGAACGAAATTTGAATTAAACACTTAATAGTTAATAAAGAAGGATAATTTTAATCAAACTTTGCACATTTATAATCATTTAGGACAGTATAAAAATACATTTGTTTTCAGTGATTTAATTTCATTATTATAGTGAACTGTTTGAAAGGAAATGATATCAACATGCTTGACACGATGTTTGAATTAGGTTTTCCATAGATAATTCCGTTTTTTTTAGAAATCAGTTATATTTCATACAATGTGCATAATGATACAAAAGGAGAAAAAACATACGTTATATAAATTCAATCAACCGTTCCAACTAACATCAATGCTTACCAACGTTCTTGAATGGCAATTACAATGTTCAAATACAGAAAACTTAAATCTATGATAAATTGATTAGAGCAATTGAACGACAATGATTTAATAAAATTTGAGTTATAACTCTTTATTTGAACATTCACAGCTAAACAATTAAAATAAAACAGCATTCACCGGTCACAAATTAATAGTGTTACATCTTACATTGTTTATTAGAATTATTTCGTAAAGAATACCGAACCAAGAGCCAGATGCAATTGGGTTATTTTGTGCTGCCTATTCCATGTTAAAGTCTCTCACTGTTACTTTGAGATACAGAACAGTATTACAAGCGCTGCTTTGTGTGTCTTTATACTGTACATGTACTGTTTTTGTGCCATGAATGGATACCCATTATTCTTTGTTTTTTCAATTATAATAACTCAAAATCAGTGTACACTGAATCCAATCGAATACAGTGATAATGATTTTTATAAAGGTGTAATGCTAAATTATTCAAAATTGTGTTCATATTTGAATAACATACCTTTCACTTTTACTGGAATTTTCATTTGAACATTGGTAGCTTTTACATGGTACATCCCAGAATCACCGACGGTTGTGTTTTTAATTGTTAGCATACGGTCATGTTTACTGCTAGTTATCAAATATCTTTGACATGACTGTAATTCGTGCTCCTCTTTGTACCATTTGACTTCAATGTTGTCAGCATAAACTGAACATGTCAACTGAAGAGAAATACCTTCAGTACACTCTTGCGGTTCGATTTTTGAAGTAAACACACCTTAAAAAACAATAACATGTTATTTTTATAATCAAAACATAATTTGGGTAACTCTTATGACAATCTCGACTAATATTGGTTTAAAACACGATTAACATGAAAGAATTCTGTCTATTTTCGTTTATTTCTATTATTATAGTTATTAAGATTAAAATTAATTGTTCGATAAACCTCACTTATAGAACAAATCAACGACACAACAAAAGATATTTAATATTCCGTTTTCATGTTTGCAAAAGTAAAAAAAATACTCTGAGTTACTTCAAACTTACATAAACAAAAGCACAATGGTGACTTATGTGGAATAGTATGGTTATGACGTAACAATAAGATTGTTACTTGTTTTATCTACGCAATTTAACGAGGTTAAACTTAGTTAAGATGGTTTTTGTGTTGCCCAATATCTAGTTATGTGTAATTATGTTTTAGTTTTTATTTGCCTGTTATTTCTTTCTTTTCTAAACAACGGTTTTATCATTGAACTAAGGATTTTCAATTGTTTCCTCTCTATGTTCTATCTTTACCACAGAAATAAAGTCAATAATTATGCTCATCAAATTTTATGTTTGTTTTCGAAGAAATAAACGTGTATCTCTTCAATTGAAATTGAATAATTTTTAAATGAAAACGTATGTTATACTCCTGATAATATGCATTTAAAAAGTAAAATCACAAAAATACTGAACCCCGGGGAAATTCAAAAATGGAAAGTCCCTAATCAAATGGCAAAATCAAAGGATAAAACACATTAAACAAATGGACAACAACTATCATATTTCTGACTTGGTACATAAAAATGAACAGTTAAAAATGTGTTTTGGACAACGCAAAGAGTTTTATGGCTTTATATAATTATATTTTTTCGTCGCTTCTTTTTAATTGTTGAATAATTATTGTAGTTCTGAATATTAAACATGGTTCAATTTGTATCGCTATATAGTTGTAACGTTTCGTTACTTATAATGTTATATTTTTTGCATTAAAAAAACCCCATTGGTTTTCCAGACTGTCAATGACATGTTTATACTAAATCCGTTTGTTGTATACGGATCGATATTTTAGTCTAAGGAACATATAGTATATATTTTTGTTTTACTTGGATTTCCACTAGCTAACTGTCTCTCAGCTGACCATACATGGTTTGGGATCATATGTGTTAAATTAAAAAAAAACATTTATCAAAATCTTTATTTTTCGTTAAACAAATTGTTATTATTACAGTTAGATGGATAAAGTGAATAAGCGTATAATTGAAATTAAATATTTATTCATCCGATAATTCTATTTTGTTACTCAAGGTGACACTGGTTTCCACAGAGAACGTCATATTTTTTTTTTACATTAACATGTTTTGTTCATGAATGTTCCTTTGCATATGCATTTTTTTGTAAAGTTCCTAAATATTCTAAAACTATTGTCCCCACTCTATGTTTACTTCCGATAATTTCAATGAGAATACTGGGCTTCTATAAATAAATTACTGACATGCTAAATACAGGAGATTAACAGATTGAATAAGCGTGATGTTTTTAAATAGTTATAATATGAAAAGTTTTTATTTCAATTACTATTGAACTTTTTATATTAATTTCAGATATAAGTTATGTTGATCTGCCATATTCATTTGTATCAAATAAACTTGACCAACTTCTTAATATTAGTCAGACCGTACGCGTACGGTCCAAATACTCATACGGTCTGGAACAGTAACATGCTTCTTAAAACACACCATACTCTGTATGTGACTGTTTGTACTTTAATTTAGTAGTAGTCTTAAGGTAATGTCTATCATATCTGTATTTGACTTGTTTTTTGTTTTGTAATAACGGAGCCTTTTATGACTTAATATGAAGAAAACCTCAACAAAGATACAAGTCTGTTAATTTGGTATGAAAGACCTGCATCTCGTGTTCATAAGACTCTTCACAAACGATCTAATCAAAACAGTTGGAAGGCCAATTCAAAGGAAAAACTGAAGAGCATAGGGTCGTAATTTGCTTTTTTTAAGGCAGTATGGTGACCTTTTTGTTTACTTCATTGTCTTTTACTTTTTGGTGGATATTTTACTCATTGGCAATTATAAATTTATATAATTATTTGTATAGGAACGCATGAAAACATATTGTTGATTAGAACAACCTCTGATATTCTTTTCAACATAAGTTACTTACGTTGAACACTCAAGTTTACAGGTTCACTTTTATTGTCTGATACCTCCAAACAGTATAATCCAGCATCGTTCATAGTAACACCAGTTATCAATAATGTTTTCCAACAACCTGCTATTCGTCTTGTGACATTTTTTCCTTCTGTTATAAGATGGCCGTTTCTTAAAAAGCGAATCGGAACTCGGTGAGTCGACAACTGGTACGTCAGTTCAAAATCATCACCTTCTATGATAGTTGAATGACTAAATGGTTTGTAAAGGTAGTAAGCTACAATTAAAATAATCAATTATTATATTATAAATGATTCGGACATAACTTGCAATTCTGTTTTTTACATAATCAACTTCGTGACATAGGAACAAACATAGAAGTTCTACTCTTCTAGTTGTTACTTGATGGTATCAGTTTATATGTCAGTCCAATCTTGTTTATAAAACGTTTGCCATTTTTATTTTACTTTTACTTCAAACATACAGGAAATTAATAATGAAAGGTGTTTTCCCTAATATCAAAACATACGTATATTTAAAAATGCTTGTAATTGTATACTCACGTACATGTACGTTGTATGTACAATAAAAAGACGCAATGATAACTTGTACAGTAAATTACAAATATTAGAAAAAAAATTCACACTTATATTTTCACAGTTATCTTATTCAGTATGTATATAATTCTGTCATCTGAGAGACTTTCTTTTCTATTTATATGCTCATTTAGAATGCAGAGATGCGGTTATTCAACATTTGCCAAATTAGTAAGAGAACATTACGTAAAATGTATGTTTATCGAGTTTAAAGAAATCGGTTATTATTGTTTTGATACTACTCACAGTTACTCGCTCTCAGATTCCTCAGTCCAAGAGAAAATGTGAAATAAGAAAAAATTGTGATAATCTTTTCACTTTTATATACATTGCATCAAGACAGATAAGATAAAGTTACTTGGGGAACATAAAACTTGGGCGTCATTTCCTTCCCTTTCAAGGATTATAATGGTTATATAGTATATCTTTATATAATGGTTATATAGTATATCTTTATATAATGGTTATATAGTATATCTTTATATAATGGTTATATAGTATATCTTTATATACTGGTTATATAGTATATCTTTATATAATGGTTATATAGTATATCTTTATATAATGGTTATATAGTATATCTTTATATAATGGTTATATAGTATATCTCTACTTCAAATATGAACATCAAAATGGTTACGTTAAGAAGTAAGCAATAGCCATTAACTTTACTTTCCGCTAAATAAGTTTTCTATGTTGTGTATTGTGTTCTATCATTTGTCTGTCTTTTTCTTTTTTAGCCATGGCGTTGTCAGTTTATTTACGATCTATGAGTTTGACTGTCCCTCTGGTATCTTTTGTCCCTCTTTACTACAACATAACCTTTGAAATTCAAATGTGCTTATTCAATATTTTTATGACAATTGAACAGCGGTATACTTCTGTTGCCTTTTTTTAATCTTGACTTCCGTTAACAAGTAAGATTCACGTTTTCAGGGCACACATGTGACTGAAGGCAAGGCAAAATAAAGCCACTATACAGTATAACAATTTTCGGTAAAATTAAAACCGGTTCCTATGTAAAATATGTTTTCTATAAGATATTTTGTAGGCAGCCTGTCTTATTTTTTGTGACTATGGTGGGACCTGCTTTTGTAGACCTGTATGGATGTCTTGTTGGTATCCTTTTCACATTGTCTTCTTTATATTTCAGCTGTCATTTTATAGGTTAGACTGATAAAACATGAATTGTTTACCATTGATCTTGACTTCAGCCTAATATTTCTGAATCTGATGTAAATTATTAGGGTATTTGATGATCTTTTGATGATCTTTTGCTTGTCTTTTATTTTTGCAATATAGTATTCCCGTCTTACATTGATGTTGTGAATAAACCTGTATATTAACACCATAATTCAGTGTAAAATGTTCCATAGTCTACTAATTTGATGTTTGTCATCAATGGTCTTAAGGTAGACGGTATTTCCGAGATAACAACTGTTATATCATAGTAATACTAGAACAGAACAGTTATGACAGCATTGAAAAGGAAATGGCTGTGACCTAGTTCTATTAAAATATGATTTTTTTAATCGACAAATCATGCTTCAGTTTATTAGATATGTATCAAGGGAAACAAGACGTTTTGTACCCAAACTTATGCATATGTCCGTTTATAAAACAGAATATAATATCTGAAATAAAATGAAAATTGGAGTTTACCTTCCCGCCAGTATCTGTCTAGTAATTCATCTGTTAAAACTATCATGGCAAACACAATTATCAAACCTGTAGAAGAATATATACACTAAATAAGGACAAAAGTATAGAAATCAGAAAAAAATACCTAAATACGACACTCTATCAGTAAGACAATAACACTCAAAACCAAAGAGTAAACAAAGACTCACAAAACCAAGGGACATTTACAACAGTTATAAATAATAAACAAGAAACAACACGAACTCCACTTTAAACCGGGAGTGAAATCAGGTGCATTTCCTGAACCGTATACGACACCCGTCGTGTTAAGTAGATTTCTTAATCGAGTAGATCCAAAATATTCGCAACACTCACTTATTTACGGTTTAATATTTTGGTATTTTCATTCTTATAATCATGTAAAATATAGCAAAGCATCTTACATCTTTTGTATCTAACTAAACAATATATATTGATATGTTTACAACTATAACATAATAAATATTGTTTGTTATTTTCCTCAAACTTTTTGTCGTTTACCATTCTACTTTTGACCTTTTTATTTGTCTGGATTAAGCGGAACTTTGCAGATTTTACAGCGTACATATATATCACGAAGTGTATTGCGCAAGTTACGTGTTTCCAGAATCACCTTTACCTTGAATGTATGTCTTCATATTACATATTACGAAAGTTGCTGAATTTAAATGTTCATTATTTAAGTTATCAAATTGATATTATTCCTTCAAACAGTCCATTAGATAATTTCAAAATAAATTCTGATTAATCGTGTCATAGAAGTTATCAACATTGTAATCCTTAAAAATATTCATTGCATAATTATGATGATTTTATATATAAATAAAAATCAGATTTCGATAATCACTTATCATTTATCAATTAGAATAACATTTTTAAGTTGCTTAGTAATAAAATCATATGGAGTAAAAAGAAATTGTCTAGTTAGATCTTACGGGATGATTTAACATTTTTTAAAATAGCTACATTTGATATATTTTTAATCACGACGTAAGGTATCTACTTCTCATCTAAAGACTTAAGGAATAACCAACAGGTAAAATAACAGAATACTGAAGACCGGAAAATTCAAAACGGAAAGTCTCTTATCAAATAGCAAAATCATACACATAAAACAAATCAAACGAAAGGAAAACAACTGCCATATTCCTGACTTGGTACAGGTACAAACGATAAGGACAAAAATAATTGAATTTCTCCTGAATAGTAAAACTTTAAGGAATTTTAGGTCCTCAACACTCTTCAAACTGGTTCTTTATCTGACCTGTTTTTACTTATCGATTCGAACGCGAATCACGAGTCTTATGTAGACGAAACGTACGTTTGGCGAACAATTTGCATGGTATCTTTGATTAATTTTGTCTAAAAACCATATCTTTCGGAGTTATAAAAGAAAAAAAAAGAGTCTAATAAACATAGCATAGCTTTTCCTTCCAAACCATAAACAAAGAAGCAGCCAGAAAAACCTAAAGGTTTAACACAAACTAACTTGTATTCTACTATTTTGAATTGCAATTTATTAATATAATAAATATAACATCATAAAGTCTCATTTTTGCACATAAATTTGCATCATCTCATTCGATCTTTATCCATTTTGCCAGTAGAGTTAAATATATACAAGGTACATTATTGAACAATTCAGACATTTTGTAAATTGCTTTTGATGAAATTCTACACTGATAATAGCCTAATCCACAAAATACTGTTTGATATTTTACACTTGTGAAATTTCCCAATAGGAATACATTTTTTGAGAACATTGCTTGTTTTATAACCAAATTAAGAGCTGTTTATACCTTAGAGCCGTACCGTTTACTTTGGCCTTTACTACATTTGAGAGCACACAATACAATGTATTGCCGTTTAAACAGCCGTCAACTCAGTAACAATGTAAATAGGTAAACTATATAATGTAACTTACAAAAAATCAGCGAAGTTCATGGAAAACAAAAGCGACAAGATAAATCTCTTAATGAGGCTGAGCCAAATTCGTACAATTTTTCACATTGATGAATGATATATAACCGCTATTAACATTTACTGTGTTAAACGAGAACTATTAAGGAGAACATGATTTAAAAAAAAAAACATTTATTAAAAGTAGAATTGAAATGAAAACGTATGAAGTTTCCTGTAATTTTAGTATGAGATAAACAGTTGAAACATTTTTCTCTTCATCTACTGTAATTTTGTACTTTTTATAGTATTTTCTTTTTGTACAATCTCAATTTTAAGGTATAAAAAAAAACATGCCATACAACTACAACATTAGTCGTAGCTTATTCCTTTTATCAAAACGCAATAACCTTAACGGGTAATTAGATATATTTTTTTCTGTTTTGAAATCGTTTAAATGATAGATTTTGTCAAAGGGTATATCTAGTCTATACTAAATGAATACTGTGGCCCTGGAAAATAATCCGTGTCTTAAAAATATCAAAATTAAAAATTTTGGTTACCTTTCAGGTTTAAATATTCACTTAATAGTTACTCCGATTAACTCCTCTTTTCAAGGATTATTTTGTTGAAGAATAAAATGACTAAGTTGACAAGTAAACTTTTAATTCACTACCATGCCCTGAAAATAGTGATATATAAAATACAACTCTTTTTGCATATATTAATTGCACATGTTGTAGTTAACATACCTAGGCAGATAGATATTAGCGTCATCCTCTTTTGCACTGTAAGAAAAATAAAAAAAGTAAAATAACAAAAACACTGAACTCAAAGTAATATTCGAAACGGAATAATGGCCCAAAAAAGCTAAAACACACCATAGGAATGGAAAAAAACTGTCATATTTCTTACGTTGTACAGGTGTTGCAATATGTAGATAGAAATAAGAAATTGTGGTTTGAGTGACAATGACACACCTTCATCAAAGTCACAATGTGTAAAAGTAAACAGTCATAGGTGAAAGTACGGCCTTCAGCACATAGCCTTGACTCACACAGAAAAGAAAGCTATACAGGGCCCCTAAATGACTAGTGTAAAACAATTTAAACAGGAAACTCAACAGTCTAATCTATACTAAAAACAAGCGACGAGAAACCTTTTTTTCTCAAAATGTCCTGTATTAAGTGAGGAATATGGCAATTGTTATTAAATAGTCCGTTTCTGTGAATGTTGGTGTTTTGATTTGTTGCACTTTAGTGTTTCTGTTGTTGCATCATTTTCCTCTTATAGTTGAAATGCTTCATATATACAACTTTTTCCTTCTAATGACACAGACGAACAACATAAAACAAAGATCTATGACAAAATTGATGATTCCAACCTTTCAATTGCCAGCTACCCATTTATCTGCAGTAGTATGTCCATTGCTCCAATGTATAATTTCAATATTTTTTAAAAAAATACGTTACGCTCATGCATGTTCACATTATATAAATTCATTAACAATGATGTGCTCCTTACACACTACTAAATTATCGCTATGAATTTATCGTCATCTGTCTATATTACTAACCATTAAGACCAAAGAATAACACAAATAACCCCCTAAACTAAGAAGGAGAACAAAATCATGACTAGTGTTCTTAATCTATTAGGCTTGAATGACGTTTTTGTTGCAATGAAAATAACCAGTTTTCATTTAAAGAGTGTTTTGTGATTTCTCCCGTCTTTCTATGTTTCAAACCATGTTCTGGTTCTTCATAGTATACAATCAAAGTGTTATTCATTTTTCATATAAATAATAAATAAATGATGCGAGATTATCCAGGTACGCGTGTACATAAACCTTTTGATATAAGTATTTTAAGACCGAAATCTTTTAGAAAAAAAGTTTGAAATTAATTTAGGTTAAACCGGCCATACATGTATTTCGTTACTTTAAAAAGACTGAATTTCAAGACAAAATGAAGTGAACAAAAATCAAACTTGAAACCGAGGATTTTTAGTCGTGTACCTCATAAATATAATTCTGTGCTATGTAAACTTTCATCGCGATATGTCAATTATTTCAATTAAAAGTACTGCCAACTTTTGAAATTAAACTGTTCGTTAAAAAGTATTTTCTATCACGTCCTGTTATGGCTTACCGCAGACTAAAAAATCTGTTTAATATACGTTTTACATTAACATTAAAACAATGGCTGTGATGAAATCTTTGCAGAAAAAGCAATTATAAGCGCTGTAAATACTAGCATCAGCACGTAAACAAAGCAGTAGAGTTCCAAAATTCAGTACAACGACAAAACAGACAAATTTAACTTCAGAGAAAATATTTTATAAGTTCAACATTTCAAAAAACTTCACTCTTCAATGAAACCATTATTTTAAGTTCAGATACAAATTACGTACCATTATTTGAAATATGTTCTCTCCTTGAAATAAAGACCGTTTCATTTGAAGCTGTGATTACCCTACAAAAAGGTATCACCTATAAAAAGTACATATCACAACTAACAGTACATATCTATTCATCAAGGTATAACCTATGGTTCGTATGGTTTCCATACAGGTTATTTGGAACTAACGACATGAAATAGGTTTGATTTATATAACAGTGTTTGGGTCATTTGTCACAACATAAGTTGCAATGTTTTCAGTAAAAAAAGATATTTAAATATATAAAGCGACCTAACAAAAAGTCTCAATTTTGAAATTACTAATACTTTTCATGTCCCTATCATAGAAAGATACGATATAAGATATAAAACAATGAGACATTCATATTTGTCTTAATCGACTTATTCCGATGGAACAACTAACGCACATCAGACAGAAGCACAATTGTATGCATGTGCATTCTAGTGACGTACATCTTTACAGGTATGCATCGTTAATTAATTAAGAAACGCTAATTCATAAACCAATGTAAACCTTAGTTAAAAACATAATCCTAAATGTAATATATGGGCTTCTTCTGACGACTAAAAGCGAGTCTGCCATTCGAAGTAATATGCGATATAAATTCAGTCCCCGACGATATCAACTGCTGACTATATTGCGAAGTAGCAGTGTTTTGAAATGAATATTGTTCTTTTCATTATCAAATGTAAAATTATGTGAAACTTTAATGTTTTACCATCCCAGACGACGCTTTCTTTTGCCGTTGGTGGCACAATTTGTTGGTTTTTAATCATCTTCAACGAAAAATTGGAAAGATATTGATGTTGTTTTTTCAAAGAGAATGATATTTACCTTTCGTTAATAAGTTTACATTCAGATAAAGTTATGTTGTTCTCAGCATGAAGACATTCATAATCTGTAAAAAAAAAATCTTACTGAATCATCAACTTCATTAATTAGAACTTACCCATACTCATAGACGGACAAAACGACAGTTGTTAATATGAAAAAGCAAAAAAAGCAAACAGGTTTAATTTATTTTCTCATTCAAATCGCATTCGAAGCTAAAATGAACATCAGCAAGCTAAAAAATTTAAACACATCATTTCAATTTAAGTCAAAACTATTCAACGTATGTTCTTTGTTGTACTTCTAATTGGAGGAGATGATTAAAAATGTTCATACAATTGTTATGTAGCAATACAATATATTTTGTTTTAATTCTTAAAATGAAAAAGGGTACTAATCTCAAAGACACACTTTATAACTACCTGGTGACAATATGTCTGTTGATTTAGGACATGCCTTTAGAAAACATGAACAATCTTCTTGGGATGGTACACAAAAGCATGGGTTTCGAGGTTTTGAAAAGAAATTATACCCTCGCGTGTAGTCACATCTACAAGAAGTATCACTGTTACGGTTTCCTTTCTCATAGATCAGTTGTCCCTCCTCATTACATGTTGACTTGAGAAAGATACAATTGGTACTGACATTTGTGTAAAAGTTTATTGGCCATGGTTGGAAGCGCTCAGGTGAACAAAGATCTGCATCTAATCCTCCACGAAGAACATTTTTTCTACCTGTAGAACATAACTCATAAATGTATTGTCCCTCTAATCAATAAGTTAAAGACAAACCAATCTTTGACATTGATATTGTTTAAATAATTCGATTTGTTTTAATACATAGCATTTAATTTTAAAGAATCTTTAGGATTTCAAACGAGAACACGACGTTTTACTTTAATTGTCCTGAATGTATAAACCTATTGAATTGACAAATATTTGCAGAAACTATAATTAGTTATATAGAGTCGACATTTTCAAGTGAAAGACGGTATGATGTGTCAAGATAAAATTAATTAACTTTAGTTTAGTTTTTTTTCTTCTATTATTTGATTTTTTGTATTTGTGACAATCTGCCTAGCTTGTTCCAACATTATATTTATAGTCTTTTGATTATACAACATTGAATGAAGGGATGACCACTCGCAAACACATTAACCTCGAAACTTATTCATACAACTGCTCTTGTAATTCAATTGTAGTAATTGGTTATAGTTCTTCATATATTTAATTTAAACTAGTGAAGCCACTATTTTTATTAGTTCGAAATTTTAGTTTTGTCATGTCGGACTTTTTAAAGTTCCGCTTACTATATAGTAAAGATTTTTTTCTCATTATCGGACACCATACGATGTCTTAAATATTCTAGCATCTATGATCTTGGATGTTTTGAATCTCAATTGCAATCATTCCACATTTCTTGTTTTTACATTACCTGGCTGTAGAAAATCAATTACAGTACAGTTTTCGGAATATCCGTTGATTAGATCATTTTTGAGACAGAAATACTTCGACGGATCAGGACAGTGTCCTCTTGCACGGAGTGACCACTGCGCTGGTTCAGGACATTTTAATGGAAACGCCGCACATACGTGAATCTGAAATATATATTGTGTTATCTTTTGTATGTGAATATTATGTATAAGCAAAAGATATGACGAAAGGGGACGACTTCTTTGACCATTTTGGGATGTTTTCTATTTTAAAATAAACAATACCTTACGTAAGGAGGTAGAAACATAACAGATTATTTTTCAAAAAAGTTCTCTATCAAAATGTCGAAATTACCTTTATACTAGAACGTATACATTGTCAAAAGACAGCAAATAATAGAGTAACAAGTATCAGAAAAAAAGCAAGTTAAGTGTACTAACATGTACTTCTGTTGAATAACTCACACTCAATGCGTGCACGACGACGGTAGGATGTAATAAGATAGGTAAGCTTATAAAAGTAAAATGATGATGAAACACCACTCTCCTATTACAGACTTACAATTAATTCACATCAGGATTAATGTGTGCATACGTTTTCGTAAGAAGCGTAGTAATGATCAACACCTGTACTATACATACATATCAACAACGAACGGTTACTTCTAAAAATAAAAGTTTTTTAAAACATATATAAATCTGTCTTAATGAGGCTCATTTGAAAGTGTCAGGGCTAATGTTACGCCTTATGATGGTCGACATTGGAATAAGTTACCAGTTTTATATGTCTTGAGAAACATTATTCGCATCACGGATTTAGTCGAAACTTATTACCCTTTGAGATTACTGGAGTTTATCCCACAGTTTTTATTTTGGTGCTAATGCTCAATCCTAGTGTTTCTGTAAAGATTTCTCTTTTTGTTTTTGGTCATGGTTTTATTTCCTTTATCAACGATTGTGTTTTTAACTTGGTAAAGTGTTTTGGTATATTTTTTAACACTTACCAATATAAGGATTCTAAATAACATTTTTGAATGTCTTATAAACTTGGCCTTCATGAAGAGATTTCATCTGGAAAACATTGCATGATAAATGATAAATGTTTGGAATATTACAGCTTAGCAAAGATTAACATGCACATGAGAATGATTGAATATCATAGACGGAACATAACTGATTCCCCAGTCAAGCTGTATTCATTGACTGTTTGTAGATGATATTGTAGAAAGTATTGTATAGACCCAAATAACATACAGCTGCGGCCATGTCGTATATTATACTCATAATACAAATTCTATGATGTGGTACTTTTGAAAAATATCGATAAAGTAATTCTGAATTCAAGCTCATGACTCGTAAAATTTCATCAGTAACTATATATGAAAAACAAAAACTAAAAATCATTTTTTTAGAATATTCAAAACGTTTTAAATCTAACAATCTTAAAATACACATATGGATAAATGATAAGAAGTTTGGTAAATATTATCCAAACTTGATCTGTTAGATGTCAACTTATTTTTACTACACATAATGTACAGTATAGTCGAATTACATGTAAATGCTAATTATATACTTTCTTAGATGGTTTGATTTAAGTAGGTTCAATTTTTTTTTCTGGAAGAAACAGAAAAGGCTTTATGTATTCTTTTGATATCACAGTGAACATAAATGCGAAAATAAAATATAAAAAGTAAAAATGAATAAGATATAAACACCGCACTCATTGTACATTAGGGAGGATGTAAAGTAAACCGTTGCGGTAATAAATTAGTCTTCCATGGTTTAACTAATCGTATTACAGAGACTAAATTCAATGTCAAAGACAAAATATGAGATGAAAAAAAGTTGCATTTTTCGCAGAGTAAGGCAGTATTTGGTAAACATCGTGTAGAACGGTTTACAGTACAAAAGCAGCATGAAACTTGTTTTCACTTATTTTATTCACTAGCCTTTAAAAATTGTCTTTTTGTGTAAACAGTTAAAGGATACCTTGAAAAGATTTCGAGGTTATTGTTAAATGATTATACAAGACTTCGAAAATGTATTGGGAACTAATACTGTACTGTGTATGTCGTTTGTTGAATATAAATTGAATTGAATACATGTATAAAAAATTTGAATTTGTTTAGAGGAGAGAAAATATGAAAAAAATTGATAAAAGAGATGCAATCTACAATTTCACGAACAATTAACGGAAAGTTAAAAATTTGTCGTTGCTTTAATCAATCGTTGCATCAAAATTCGAATATTCACATACCTCTGGATTGACCCAATGATGAGCATACATACAAAGTGTTTTTATTATTAGAAAATGTGTGGATCTACATAAAACATGACAATGGTAGACTTCAAAAATTTAGCTCGAAAAAGAAATAAAATAAATGTTGTTGAGCGAAAAATATGTACATAGTAAATGTTATTGGTGAAGAGCTAAATGAATAAATTCAAAGTTTTGAATGAACATCTAACAATGCAAACATTGCAACCTTTGCATTTACCAATAATATAAAAGAAATATAAGATACTAAAGTGAAATTCATACTTATATGTCGGGAATAGACTACCAACACCATGGTTAAAACGAAAAAGACCAACAGACAACCAACCTTACACAAGACACAACATATGAACATGATTTTGAACCTTTCGTCTATTTTTGTGTATTTTTAGGTCCAAATATTGTTTTGAGTCTTGTGTAGACAAAATTGTGTCTGGTGCTACGAGTTTCATCTTGGTATCTATGGTGAACTTATTGATAAAACATTATGTAGCTTCAAAAACTCAAATAACACTCCGTAGACCAGAAAGTTATGTTGTCTACAACAGAATTATCAGTGACTGTTGAATTTAAAAATGAAGTTAAAACATGTAAAAGGTCAAATAAAGTATGAACTTCAAAATAATTGTTGACCAACAATCCTAAAGGAATTGCAAGATAAAGCTAAGGTAAAACATTCCTGAAGTAAAGAATTGAATAACATATTCCAAATAAACTGACAATAATCAAGCTATTAAGAAAATATATTCAAAGTACAATTTTGTCCCTATTAGTTTTGTTATTGATATTTGCACTCTGACATGTATTACTGCTGTATTTTTTTTTTACCTATTATGTCTGTTTGTTTTGATTATGTCTTGTTTTGTCTATAAAATGGAATTTCACGCGACTGTCATACAAGTGAGAAGTTTAGCTAACTATAAATGCAGGTTCAATCCACCATGGTTACATCAGGAAATGTATTACCAAATGAGAAATATGACAGTTGGTATCCAGTCGTTTGATGTGTTGACCTTTTTATTTTGCCATTTGCCATTTGATTAGGGACTTTCCGTTTTGAATTTTTACCGGATATCAGTATTTTTGTTATTGTACAGTTTAAGATTTTTTGCAACTAGGAAAATCACAAGCTTTTTAAAAGACTCTGACTTATGAGTTGATTTGATATAAATAACCAAACCCAAAACGCAGAAACAAAATTTTGTACGTTAAACTAATAGATTTCATTAAAATCGGTGAACATTTATGTATCAGCAACAAATATATTACAAGAAAGATATCAAATACCAAATTGTACCTGAGTAAAAAATCAAACATTAAGGAGAGGACTGTCAGTACGGAAGGCAATTCTTAACAATTGTAATATAAGTCATATGCGTTTTAACCTTGCAATAACTAATATTTTATGTTTTTTTTCTGTCTTTGAAAATGATGCAGCAGCATCTATGAAACATGGGCTAGTTTGACTCCATCAAGCATAACAAATTACGGAACTACGTTATTTTTAAAGATTCCAAAATAAAAGCCGAAACAATAGAAAAAGAAAATGTTCACACATAAGACGTTTCTCACTCATGTACAGAGGAGTTTTGTTGTAAATAACTTTTTACCTCGTTAATATAAAATTGTGGAATGTTATGGAACACTAAGCTTAAGCAACCTATATGTAATTATGAAGTGAATATTTCAGTGGTTTTCAAATACAAACGGCAATATTCTAGAATATATTATCTAAATACTTATTTTATAACAAATTATTGTTAAAAATTAACCTTAACTACGTGTAGCTCAAAAAGAGTACTTATTATAGATACTGAAAAATACTGAAGACTGTGACGGACTGATAATTTTGGGACACTTGCGTCTGATGACCAGATGATAAGGGGTTTTGTAGTTTTCAAATAAACATTACGTTTTATAATGTAAATATTGCAATTCTAATAAAAGGGGTAGTTAAATCCTGAATATTATTGATTTATAAATTTGACCTCAGTTATTAGTACCAGACAATTTCCACTCAAGCATACACAAATTATGCAAAGATAGACTATTTAATGTATAATTCAACCTTATGTAAGAATCTTGGAATTTGATTGGTTGATTGTTTATTGTTATAAAATGAATATCGTCCACTTTTTAACGCCGCCGGGGTATTGAACAAAATTAAAATGCCTTTTTGACCCTCTCTGCCTTGGTATTTGTCAAAAATACTCTATCCGACTGGACGCTTGTAACGTCACGGTCATCAATGCGTTTTTGAACATTAACATTCGGTGAATTAAACAGATATAGCATGCTATGGAGGGGTATTTGCGAAAAATACCAGTCTTGAGAATGAATTTCCCTCGCCTTACGGCTCGTGAACTTTAACATTCTCTCGACTAGTATTTTTCGCAAATACCCCTCCTTAACATGATACATCTGTTTAATATATAGCAAAAAGAACATGAATACAAAAAAAAACGCTTTATCAATTTGTATATATTAAGCTGTAAAATTTTATGAAAAATTGCGAATTTCAATGATTATGAACCATAGCCGTTTTAGAAATTGTTTGCTGTGGTTAAAATAGCTTGTGTGTATGGTCCATAAAAATGTATTATGTAAGTGGCAAATTTTTAGAATGTTAAACAATCAATTTACAGGCTAAAGTTAATACCTTGACATATTAGATTTACTTTTAAAATATTTTGATTACGCAATTTTACTGTAACGAAATAAACGCATGTACTTATCGAAAACATGTGCAAAATAAAATATTTATGTACTTGTGTTTTTGCCATTTTTTTTAAAGTTACCATAAAACTGGTCATTATCAATATACTCTTTACCAAAATTGTGATGGTGAATTTCAGCTCAATTTAAACAGATAATGCGTAGATTTGTACCCTTTAAATTCTGTAATAAGGTACTGATATAATAACTGTCATCAAAAGCTTGATACAAGTCAAATAACGCGTTGTGTATGTGAAATAAAAGAACTGAAGACGTATCGAATTTAAATTACCCTACGGTATATATTCATCTTTAAACAATTTTTTCACGCATCATAAATCTAAGTTAATATAAAATATGCCAACGCAGTAGGTCAGATAGACAGATAGTTCTTATGAACAGAGGTTATCTATGGAATTGTCGAGATAGACATACCTGATGGAGTTCTTCAATTAAGTAAGGCACATGTTTGATGTATATCAGTTAGCCACGATACAAAAAGTACCGCGATATTTTATTCTTTATCAATATTGTCAATTAGCAATTATGGTTTTGGTATGTGAGAAAATATGTATTATAGTATTTTAAAATATAATACAAATAATGTCTGTCAAACGCCGTGTCCACATTTATAGAAATTGCAGCAATTTTATATTAGATATTTACCAAAAAACAATAATCAAAATGTGAAATTTTCCATACACATCATCACATAGATAAGACGTTAACGTTATAGATGTTGCATATTTAAATGGTTTTCTGGTCGTATAAAACGAACAAGAAGAACTTACAAATATTTATTATAAGACATATATTGTGTTCAAGCGATGATTTGGTATGACACTAAAGTTTGAGATGCTTGAGATGCTAATGAATTACCTCTCTAATCTTGATATACTTTATATCAACAACAGCCAATTTACATTAAAACACGTTTACGTTGAAAGAGTGGAGACAGACGGAACATAATAATATAAAAGTGTTATCTAAATATTTAAAAATGAAAGAAAGACGAAAATAAATGCAAATTGTTAAACGGGAGAAAAGGAAAACTTATTTGTTAGTCACACTCTCCTTAATGATATTATTTCTGAAATTTGACTATTTCGTCATGATCTCTCTGTATATATCCGTAATAATTTTGATATACGTTTATGCGATGTTTTTTCAGTTTACTGTCTAATAAGCATTGTATTCTATAAACTATTTTTTTTCTAAAAAGTAAAAAGCATTTTTCCGTGCCTTAAGTGTCAATAGTTGCAGATTCTTAAACTTTTTATGTCTGTAGATCATGACAAAAGATATATAAAATGCGACCTTGAGGATGTCTATAAATTTTAGTTTATAGGAATACATTTACTAATATATCTTTTCAATAGCTCATTTGAATTGAAGTTTGAAGTCCGAGTTACACTGCAATGACCGATGTGCTATAACGTTATAGTGTTTTTTAATCAGCGTCGCTTGAATAAACACAAACAAATTTTAGATATTCGACATAGGTTAAACATTGTCTGTAATATCTATTACATCTTTAACGATTACGATTCGAATAAATGTATTTAAACCAGTGATTTACTTATGAATAATTTAAATGTTATACATGCAATTACTAATATTTGTCTGTTATTGGTTGTTCAACCTTTATATGTATGTTGATTTATCTGCATGGTGTTGGGTTAGCGCAGTTGGTATCATCAATGTATCCCCCACATATTTATTCATGTAAACAGTTGCATGAGAATCAATTCACAGAAGTAAAAAAATATCACTATTTATTCGAAATAATTGTTGCCATTTACCTTGCTCAATGTTTTTTCTAATAATTATTGCTAGGTATACATTAATCCTCCATCCATTTATTACGATGCATTGATTAAAGTTAAAACTTGAAATTAAATTAAGACTATACCTAGAAAAAGAGCTTTGCCAATTTTTTGTTTGACTCTCTGTGGGACCTTATACTTGTTAGGTATGTTTAGCGTGTACCTAATGTATCAACACTCAAGATCTTTTTAAGTTTGTATTTACTCTAATCTTATAGTATGAAAAAATAACAAACATTTTTGTGAAATATCTAATTGTTCACCATATAACACATATAGCATGGACAGAATAATATTCTTGTAAATTATATATATAATGCAAGCCGACTAACTTTTATTCAAGGTTAAAATACATGTAAATTGGCATAACAACTGGACAAAACGTTTTGCCTATTTTGTATTTTTGCGTTAACGTCCGCACAAGTCTGACTTTTTTTATAGACATACAAATTAAACAGAAATAATTTTAAGATACTTGTTATGAACCGTGTTGCTAATATTGATCGATTGAATGATTTCTGATTTAAACCTTTTGAAATGCACGATATAATTGATGACATACTTTGATTGAGTTTCTATAGTTATTTAATTAAGCAAGATGTATATCAATACGCACTGATACAAAAAGTACCATATCTCGAAGATCGTTAATTCTTAATTAAAATAGCCTACATCAGAAATACGTTAGGTATAGCATTTTAAATGGTAATTTATGAAGATAGTAATATGGCAAAAAATATATAAATATAAATATGATATGTCATTTCCCCTGAGACATCTTACATTTGTTTTAGGGACTTACTATGTAACAAAACAATTGTTTAGCTAAATTCATATCCACTAAGAAAGTTTATATTGGGAATTAAAACAATGCTCGCTTTCATAAACTGCAGCTAGGAAGCTAGTGTTGACTCTAAACAAAGGTTGTTTTCTACATTGACCAAATAGATATAGAAATAAGGAGATAAGGTACAATTGTCGATATGACAGCTATCAAATTCAGTTCAAATAAAGTCGATGTAAGCCATTATAAGCAGACGTACGGCCTTCGCGAATAAGAAAAGCCTATACTGTATAGTCGACTATAAAATTGACGACATTTAGAATATTTAAAATTCAATTGAAAAACTAAAGGCACGATTTCATAACAAAATAAAACAGAAATGAATCAACGGTAATCAATGATCTTCAGGCCGTTGACCTTAAACAAGCATATCAATAATGTGTCAGGGTAAACATTTTCGTGAGCACTCAACTCTCTTTAACCTGGGACAGTGATGGTACAACTGAATATAAGAACAAACTATAAAATTTTTTTGTAAAAACACTTAACTAATCTCATTGGTAAATATCAGAACATCAAACATGAAAAACCGACCAAACGTGGCAAGTTATTTATAAATCCCTCATCCCTTATAACAAAAAGGATACCGACTACCAATTTGAGAGTCCTCGCAGTTAATGAGAGGCAAATTTAAGCCAATCACAATTTATAAAAAAACTAAGGACTTAAGTACGCATCCAATATCAAATAGTTTTAGTGTAAACACGTCATTCAGAGTCAGAGAAAAATGAAAATAAAGGTAATGACAGCTAAAATTGAAGTGCCGTTAAACCTTTTGAAGTGCATATGCGCATACATAAACTACTAGTATGATTTAACTTTACTTATAACAAAATCCACGTTTATACCATAAAACGAATACTGAAAGAACTAATATGCGTGAACCTATATATATTATTGACGTAATAAACTAAAACGCATTTTAACGTCCCAACCAAAACGATACTGTTAGTGACTACATGTATATATTACAAATGAATATGCGGTCAATGCAATTTCACTCCACTAACACCACAGCTGCAGTATAGTATTAGTTACATGGTGTGTTAGTGACCTTATACGATATATAGTTTATTTTCGATTAGTGAGTTTGCCTGTCCTTCTGATATCTTTCGTCACTATTCTATATCATATAGATGTTGTCTTTTAACCAATCATGCATGTATCTCTATACATTTATAGGAGGTAAGATGACATTCGAGCTTCACTGTCACCCCATATGGAATTTACTGATTATTGATGATCAATTTCTATGTTTTCCCCCAATACTTGTAGGTGGCTGATGTTCCAAGACCAGACGAATTATGATGGATGCAGAGCAACTATGCCCGAAAAAAACCTGAGTATTTATTTTACGAATATCTTATGATAAAAAAGTTGATACTTCAAAAGACCTTGAAGTTAAATTTCTGATTGCAAATGCACACGGAAATTTAAGACTTTACGGCGAAAACAACAATAGACATACATGCTCAATTAATCCAGCACACAATGTACCACCTAAGATGAGTTGCTTACTGTTTAGGGTTGATGCCTCTGCTGGTTGACTGTTAGTCATCGAGGGTATATTTTTTTGCTCTTTTGGGTATTACCAGCCCAGTAGCCAGTACCGAGAAAATACAGATGTTTTGTGTTATTAGAATTTGCTGTCATAAAATGTTGATAAATTAAGGAATTATCTCCCTCATGCAAAGCTCTGATTCTTTCCACAGATTATGCTATACCTTTTGGACCTTTTGGATTAAGGGAGTTCGCTTCTCAGTTTCAAAGTTATTAACTTTTCAAAACACTAGTTTGTATTGATAAGGAAATAATAAAGGATTCCAAAGAGCAAAAAAAACATATAGGTCACCGTGCTTGTTTTCGAGATATGAGCCTTTGAAATTTTGGCGGGAAAATATTCTCTCTTGACTTTTCATAGCTTTAACACTGACAATTCAAAGTTCTCAAAAACTTTTAAAAGGTAATTAAAATTTTATAAGACTTTTACAGATGGCTTATCATTATACATGTTCAAGAATTTCAAAAAGAAAAATGGGGTCACCGGCAATATAGACGAAAACTCAACATAGGAATCTAGAAATATCGAATTTGAACTTACGTGACGTATCTAATCACGTGTAATGTTGGCAATGAGCAGCCCAATTAGGTTTTACATGAACGACGGGTTATGAAGGGATTTCATGTCATTGGGAATTTATAACTTAGAACTTAGTGTACCCATCCCTCCGTAATGCCAATTACTAAAATGTTTGTCCTGTTCTAATTACCTTCATGTATTTCTTATTATGCGTATTTGTATAGTGTCCATCTTATTTCATCAGTATCGTGTCGTATGCTTTAATCAATTGTGTATAATATAATAACGCTACTCTTGTGCGTCAGCTTAAGTAATAGCAGATAATCAAAACGTATAAATCCACATGTTTAAGTGATTGGTATATAAATAATTTGGTTATTTCAAATCACCCGAAATAAATTTAATTTATTTTTGTAACTCAAAGATTAAAGGGACGAAAATAAAAAAAATTGTGAGATATTAAATTATTCAACATTTCATGGACAACGTTGTATGCTTACATATATATATGAATGCATAACTTAAGTCCTCAATTTTATAGAAAAAGTAACGTTTCGAAGGTACCAAATTATTTTTATAACATGACAAAAGACTTGTTTATCTTCATTACTTGTGTAATGCCCAAAGGTGTATTTTATATAAATATACAAACAAATCGGAAAATGATTGAAAGATATTTCTTATAAACACAGACTTTTTTTTTTTTTTTTTTTTATCTAAATCGCTTTACATGATTGCTGTCTTTAAATTTTGTACAAATTGAGCATAAACCTAATATATTGTCCTAAAACTTTGATCCGCATCATTGATGAAGGTCTATAGTTGTCCAATTAAGTAAGATGCAGTTAAACATGACAGAAAATGTATCCTATCTCTGACATCTTTCATGTATACTTTAATATAGGCAATCAATCACTCACAGCTTCGATAGACGAGAAAAATGTTATGTATTCTATTTTATAAAAGCATTGTAGAGGATAGTATTGCAATCAATATATAATATAATAATCACAATTGTAGTCATTTTCACTGATACATCCTATTTACATAAGGAAATCAAAAATTAAACAAATAAATGTTTCAGACTTTTCCATCTTGACCATAAGCGTTCAAAAAGGGGAAAAACGATGTTCACACGGGACAAAACTGAAGCTTAGTATGCAAAAAATTAGAGGTATATATAAATTTTTACGCTGTTGACCTAATAACTTGTATCAGCATTTTCCATAATATAGTCCTTTTAGTTCATTGTTATAAAACTAAATTAATGGTAATTTTGTTTTAGAATACGTATTAACTATAATGACTGTACAATGAAAAACAGCAGCAAATAAATCAAACAAAAACGAATACAAAAGAACAGAAAATCAATAGAATTAAAAATCAATTGTTCAGAGAACAATTGAAGGTCTTTCCACTTCTTACGATTCGTATTGATATGCAAATATTAAAATTGTCATATACAGTGTCAAATGATAATATAATGTACGCTTATTCCCAAAATATATGGTTTCTTAACAACTTTGTTGAAATAAGGGCGATAATTTGTTACTTCCGGTCTGAAAAATGTCGGTAATATTTGATGTTTACTTGACATTGATTCCAAAAATATATGGTCATATATACTATGACACCAAATAAGTCCAAAACCAAGCTACTTCCGGTTAACAAAAAGTCATTTCCGGTGGGATTTACAAGGTCATGTAAATTGCAACATAAAGAAAAAGTCCTATGGCTTTATCATGTTAAAATATGAAATTAAAGCAAAGTTAAAATCTTAATCATCAAACTTAACTTTGACCTTAAGCTTTATTTCAAGGTCATTACCAAAGACCTTTAATCAAATTATCCTGGTTTTTATTATACTTGGTAAATGAGTTACACCACCATACATGTAATTTTAAATATAAAAAGGGAGAAAACTCCCTTTTACGGTAAACGTCCCCTTTCAGATTTTGTTTCGAGATTTATTTCCCCGAGGTTATCACCAGCCAAGTAGTCAGCAATTTTGTGTTGACTTGAGTTATCATTGATATATTCATAATAATAAATTAACTGTTATCAAAACTTTGAATTTTTGAAATTCTTAGGATTTTCTACCTTAGAAATAGATTACCGTAGCTGTAGTTGGCAAAACATTTAGTATTTTTTGGTCCTCAATGCCCTTCAACTTCGTACTATATTTGACCTTTAAAACATATTTGATTTGAGCGTCACTGATGAGTATTTTGTAGACAGAACGCGCGTCTGGCGTATATATAACATTTTAATTCTGGTATCTTTGATGAGTTTATTACAACCACTGGGTCGATGCCACTGCTGGTGGAGATTTATTTTTCCAAGGGTATCACCAGCCCAGAATTCAGCACGTTTGTGTTGACTTGAGTTATCATTGACATGTTCAAAATAATTGATTATCTGTTAACAAAACTATGAATTTTTGAAATACTAAGGGTTTTCTACTTCAGGAATAGATTAGCTGTATTTTGCAAAACTTTTATTTGGATTCGAGCGTCACTGATGAATCTTTTGTAGACGAAACCCGCGTCTGGCGTATATATAAAATTTTAATCCTGTTATCTATGATGAGTTTATTTTCAACCAAAATTCATGTGTTACGACATGTGGCAACTTACAATTTATAAACCATATGTTATCGATATCTTATATGGTTTTTGGAAGTAAGTAAAAATAAACCCAAATCAAAATTCAAAATATGACCCTGACCATTGACCTTGATTTAATTTTCATTTTCATTTACCAAGGACCTCCTAGGTCTCTATCACTTTTGGTTTATAAGTTAGAAATGCATATTACTTATATCGCATGAATAAAGGAAAATAACTTTCGTATGGAGTGTTCATATCGCTTCCGTCAAAATAGGACAAACCATGCGAAGTATTTAACAAACAGTTTTATAAAATAAATGTGTTGCTTTTTTCTGCGGTTACGGAGGAGATGAAGTCACAAGGAAAACAGTGTTTAGGGTGATAACTCTAACAGAGAAATTGTTTGTCAAGTTGAAATTTAAAAATGCATAAACTATACGATACCATATGAAAAATATCTAAGCGACATAATTCGAAACAAATATTTATCGAAAGACCAAAATAAGGTGGAAGAAAAAAATAAAAAAAAAAATAATCAGAAGAAATTTAATTGGTCTTTCCATAGAAAAGTACAAAGACCTAATAATAGATAACAAAAAAGCGTTGATAACGAAATATTATATGATCAATCTTTTATTGTTGATCGAATGACATCATTTGTTTATTCAACGGTATTAAAATTAACAAGGACGTTTTTGAAGAGTTGCCACCGTTCATTCTGAAATTAACAGTCTCATATAACAGTCATACTAATTTGATCTACGTTTAACTACAGTTTAGTAAACAACTTACAGTAGTAACTCAATTACAGTTCTTCTTAAACAACAACAGTATACACCGATGATTAGATTCTTTTCAATAAGCAATCCTGTTCAAACTATTTATTTCGATTGTTTACGGTAAGGAAAGAGTAAATGAAACTTTTGTTCTTAACATTAAGTGACAATACAATACAAATAACATAACTTCACTTTTGATCAAAATGGAACCATTAGATAAATTTGTACCCTTCTGTTACCTTGCTAAATGTAAAACCTACTATCATATTATAATTAACTTATATATTGAAATTTACACTTGATGAAGTTTAGCTTCACCGATTAACTTTAGGCCACTTTGTTCGTCGTATAGCTTTTTTTTCGAGGGGTTTGATATTTATCCATATTGCTTTATTTTTTTTTAGCATTCTTGAAGAAGGTTAATCGAGAAGAGCGATGTGGACGAATGAAATTGATTAAGTTATTTTTTTTTATTTTTTGAATCGATCTTGACTTCGAAATAAAAGTATATCGAAAAAAAACCAGACTCCTAATTGAGGAAATCAATGTAACAAATCGAAGATTTACCCTCGATATGTTCTTCACATTGTCTGTTTGTTGATCACTTATATAATTATTTAATGCTTTAACAACTTTCATTTATTTCTGTTATGGAAATCTCAAGTTTTAAAAAATTTAAAACGTTTTTGTATAATATTTACTTCATAAACTTTACACAGACAAAGAAATTTGCTAAGGAATAAAATTGAGAATGGTAATGGGCGATGTGTCAAAGAGACAACAACCCGACCATAGAAATAAAAACAACATCAGAAGGTCACCATTAGGTCTTCAATGTAGCGAGAAATTCCCGCACCCGGAGGCGTCCTTCAGCTGGCCCCTTAACAAATATATACTATGATAATGAACGCCATACTAATTTCCAAATAGTACACAAGAAACTAAAATTAAAATTATTCAAGACTAAAAAAGGCCAGAGGCTCCTGACTTAGGACAGGCGCAAAAATGCGGTGGGGTTAAACATGTCTGTTAGATCTCAACCCTCCCCCTATACCTCTAGCCAATGTAGAAAAGTAAACGCATAACAATACGCACATTAAAATTAAGTTGAAGAGAAGTCCGAGTCTGATGTCAGAAGATGTAACCAAAGAAAATAAACAAAATGACATTAATACATAAATAACAACAGACTACTAGCAGTTAACTGACATGCGAGCTTCAGACTTCAAGTAAACTGACTGAAAGATTAAGATTTCATCATATGAACATCAAACATCCTTCCCTTTAGGGGTTTAGTATCATACCATCATAACATATATGAGACGAACATAATCCGTGTCATACCAACAACTGGGTTTTGAATAAATGTGTTTAGTTCCGATGCAAAGACCCTATAAGTGAATCAATATTAACGCCAAAACATGCAATCTCTAATGACCTGACAACAGTATCGTAGCTATATCCCTTCTTAATAAGTCAATTCAAAGGTTTTGTTAGTTTCTGAGGTGAATACTGACACCTTTGTGCTTTACAAAGAATATTTCCATAAAAACATGGATGTGAAATACCTGAACGTATAAGAAGTCTGCATGTTGAGCTATATTTACGAATGATGTCCTTATACCGATGATAAAATTTAGTAAATGTTTTGACTAGTTTGTGATACCGAAAACCCTTTCAGTAATACATAAATTTCCCTCATTAAAATTGAAAACATTGTTACATACACGAGCGAATCGTACAAGTTGAGATATATGAATACCATAGGATGGTGACAAGGGAACGTCACCACCTAAAAATGGATAATTAACGATAGGAAATGAAAAATCATCTCTTTTATCATATATTTTAGTATTCAGCTTTCCGTTAGTAATATAGATATCAAGATCGAGGAAAGGGTAGTGTCAGTGTTAGTATTACCTTTATTCAAAGTAAATTCAACAGAATACATTTCCTTAATATACATACTGAAGTCGTCATTATTGAGAGCCAAGATATCATCCAAATATCTAAAAGTATTATTAAATTTGTTTAACAGATGTTGTTTTGATGGGTCTTTGATTATGTTTGTCATCAATTGTAACTCATAGCAATACAAAAACAGGTCCGCAATAAGTGGTGCACAGTTAGTCCTCATTGGAATTCCGATAACCTGACGATATACGGAATCCACAAAGCGAGCACAAATGTTATCTAGTAAAAACTCAAGGGCATATATAATATCAAAGCATGTTCAATTGACATAGTTTATATTTTTATTGCTTCTAAAAATGACCTAAACGAGTTTGAACATATATATTCACATTCTGACTTTTAAAATGCACATTTAATTAGGTGTGTGATTTTTTTCTTAAGGAGAATTTGAGGCAATGTGGTATACAGGGTATAAAAATCAAAACTTTGAACAGATTCAAAATCACCAATATAAGATCATTGTAATATGCAAGTCGACATACATTTTGTCAAGGTTAAATTTCGGAGATAACGTAGCAACATGAAGCGTATTTATCTTTTGTACAGTTGAGTCAAATGCTTCACAAGTCTTATTTGATATAAAACATACCAACGGAACGAATAATGATTTGCAGATATTTCTTTTGAATACATTTTGTGACGTCGATCCAAATCGCTTTAAATGATGTCTACCTTTAAATCTTACAAACGCACGATATCAATGATGAGATGTTTAATTGAATTTATATAGTTATCCAATTAGGGAAGATATAAATCAGTAAGCCATTATACAACATACAACTTAATATCTTTGACATCTTTTGTTTTAAATAATATAGCTAATCAAACATTCACCAAGCTTTGGTATATGAGAAAAAATAAGAAGTTTAATATTTCACAAAGGAAATTAATAAAAACAAAAATATAAAATATTAAAATATCAAAGTACAGAAAGGAATTTTTTTAAATGACATTGCTGGTTTCAATTGATAGCTCACTTAACGCTGATTCGAAAAATGTATTGTTTCTTCATACTTTTGAATAATGGAGATAAATATCTATTTCCGGTTTAAAAAATATCACTTTTGGTTTTATAAAAGTACAGAAAGGAATTTTTTTAAATGACATTGCTGGTTTCAATTGATAGCTCACTTAACGCTGATTCGAAAAATGTATGTTTTCTCATACTTTTGAATAATGGAGATAAATATCTATTTCCGGTTTAAAAAATATCACTTTTGGTTTTATAAAAGTACAGAAAGGAATTTTTTTAAATGACATTGCTGGTTTCAATTGATAGCTCACTTAACGCTGATTCGAAAAATGTATTGTTTCTTCATACTTTTGAATAATGGAGATAAATATCTATTTCCGGTTTAAAAAATATCACTTTTGGTTTTATATGTTCTGGTAACTTCAACTTTAGAGATGTGCAAAAAAAAAGTTTACAAAAGATTCCTCCGAGTCGACCCTTTTATGGTCAAATGTCTGTAATACAGTTAAAAGAACCCATTAACAGAAACCTACAATCCAAAGACCTTAGGTCGACTATATATAACTAATTTGAAATATAAGAGGGGAGACAACTGCGAGTTAATTTGAACGTACTCTTTTAACTGACATGTATATGCAACACGGTGTCATATCTAACAAATATGTTGTCAATATCTTATATGATTTCTGAATGAAATAATAATTGAAATTTAGAACATGAACATGACGTGTGATCTTGATCTCATTTTCTTGCTTGTGGACCAAGTATATTAAATCAAACGAACATAGGTTTCTATCACTTATGATTTGACAGTTATTATACATTTCACTTAAATCAAATACATGAGTGTAAATAGCTCATATATGGATACTCCAGATAACTTCGAAGAATTTTTTGTTATAACATGCTAAGGATCTAACAAGCAATTTGGAGAGAAAAAAATAATTGAAAGTTTATTTTACAGATTATTGGGACATGTGGGAGGAAGTATCAATAAAAACAAAGTTTGGGGAGATAAGTTTTACAAAGAAAAGTATAAAGTTAAACATAATGACTCCCAAAAGCGCGACGATTGTTCGATACCATATACCATATATATCTAAGCGACACC
The DNA here is from genome assembly GCA_019925275.1 of Mytilus edulis. Classification (NCBI taxonomy): domain Eukaryota; kingdom Metazoa; phylum Mollusca; class Bivalvia; order Mytilida; family Mytilidae; genus Mytilus; species Mytilus edulis. The sequence goes on along the minus strand of CM034358.1, from coordinate 35,641,820 downwards.
TTGCGAAACCAAAATACAATGCAAGATATAAAAGTAGCGGAAATAAAATTATATTGATAATTATCAAACCAAACACTAAAGGTCATTCAAAGGAAAAGTGAAACAGTTCGCTTTCCGGAAACACAATGTTACAAATTTATTGTATAGCCATTATTATTTCAATAGAAACATTCTGAGTGGGTAAAAAAACGATGTTCATATTCATATAAACTTAGACCTTGCAGGCCACCAACGTGCAGTTTACTTAGTTGTAAGCGACGTTGAATCAATACAATGATGATTTTTCTGAAAAAGACGTATTAAATGAAGTTGTTTTAAGTTTTTTTTTTTATAAAACCTTTCACTTGTTATCTATTGCTAAGTATGAATTTGACTATAATAACTTCACAATAAAACATCACCAGCAAAAGAAAACGAAAAAAAAAGAACGACAAAAAACCAACACAACTGTGAACGTTTGATACGGGGTACAATGGTATCGAAAAGCGCTTTAAAAAGTGAGAGAACACTATATGCTGAAGACAAAAGTTTGCCTTATATAAATTAATGAAATCATCAACCGAACAGACTCATTGTTTTTTTTTTAATATGTTTTCCTTTACGGAGTTGCGATCTGCAGAATGTAATCTTCAATACTTTATTGGGATTACTGATTTTAAAAGAAGAAATATATCTATCTAGTTAATGCATATTTAAAATTTCTATTAGGATATTGGCAATGATATTTGAGACAAACATCAACTAAAACAGCACAGATGCATATAATAGTACACGCACAAGATAAAGGTTACAATACCAAACACAGTATATGCTTAATATGAATAATACATCAAACAAAATGTAAGTAGGAGCAATGGTTGGTGTAACGATATAAATGAGAATGGTGCAAAACTTCATTTGCCAATCCACCCTTAATTGCAATTGCTGAACTATGCTTCTTTTGTTCCGAACTACCTGCATATAACTCCTTCAATAGGCTGATATAATTTCGTGTAAAGTATCCCATTATGCTATCAGTACTTCCTATGTTTTTATCAATTTTGTAAAATGAAATAAGTTTTCTCTTGTGTGTGCTTCCAGCGTACGTAATAAAAGATAACTAAATCTATATTTGCACATCCATTTGTTTGTGTAATTTTAGGAGAAGAAGAAACATATAAAACACTTACCTTAAGATCTATAGAATCCACTACGCACATGATTATGTAAGTGCAATATCAATTGTTTCAACTACATATTAACACTGAAGTTTTAAAGTCCAAGTTACACTACTGCGCGCCTTATGACTAAATGATTGGTGCACGATGTATTTGTCTGTTTTAAATCACCCATACTTGAGTAAACACATAAACACTGTTACAATGAGCTGCAGTTAAGTATAGCATTTGTACAATTCATAATAATATGCTTGTTTATTACGAACAAAAAACATTAAACGTCCAACTGCATTGGCCGAAGATACAAATACAACAACAATCGTACCGCGAACGTAAATTGACATAAGTGACTAAAAATTAAATGCACTATGTAACTACGGAATTGATTTAATAAATGAATGTTTATTGAGTGCTATGTCGTCGACTGAATATAGCCCTATTTTTATTCTGAAAACTTGCCTTTTATCTTTCTAGATGCATACGATTTACAGTTAAATTTAAGAAAATTATTAACATGTCACACACTATTTCTCATATGCTCTCATCCATCTACTTCAATGCTTGTAATATTTTTGGGTAGTTACAAATTATTGTCAGCAAGCAAATTGTCTATACAGTACTAAAAAAAATGCAGCTGATAAGTTTGAAAGTTAAAATTTTTAAAGACTGATCATAACTCAAAAATTTGAAGACTAAAGTTCTTTTACTGATTATATATTCCAACTTAGCTTCAGTCTTATCTATATGTTAAAACTTGTAACAGCTTGAATCACCTATAACACTCAAAGTTAAATCCGATCGGGTCAGTGGGGAGTTAAATTAAATAGTGCATCGTATAAAGCATGGCTGTAGTTGATTCAACTATAATTCTGGACAAAGGAAGATAACTCCAATTTTAAAAGATGACTTTAACATTGACATCATTGATACTTTCAGAACAGATATTAGATACCTGCACCATGCAAAAGTTTGGGGTTTTTTACAAGTGCAACATCATTTTGTAACTTGAATGTATGAGCAGATATTTCTTTGATAAATTTCTGGAAATATTAATAAAAAGGATGTATAAATGTTATGATCGATGCATTTTCTGAAGATTTATATTTAATGCCAGTTTCAGAAATGCTTGGCTATATAACAGTGACCAGCTTTATTGTTGTTTATATTATGCTATTGATAATATTATCTGCCAGGGAGTCACCTCCTGTGTGACATCACCAACTCTGTGTACATTGCTCCTGAGGTTAGCAGATTTAGTTAGTTTTCCTGGCTTATAATGACAAGAAAGATTTCATAGTTTGTCTGGTGGATAACATTATCAAGTTATATAAGGATGTTGGTATATTTTATGTGTTCTTGCTGCTCTTTAGGTTTCTATGTTGTGTTTTGTAGACTAATATTTTTCATTTTGTTGTTTTTCATATTTTATCTTAGCGTGATCAGTTTATCTTAAATTTATGAGTTTGAATATTCATTTGGTATCTTGCTTGTCTCTTTAACATGACATTTATTGCATGCACATTATTTTATTCAGATTTAATGTTTCTTCTTCTTTTTTTTAGATATAAGCCATCCTCAAAGTCTCGTTCCTCCTCTGTCACACATGCTTCAATATATACACAACCATTCCATTCAGAAGCACAATCTACCATCAATTTGGAGAAGGTCCACTCCCGATTTGAAGCCATGAAGATTAACATGCGAACAAGGAACACACTTCATAATTATCTGAACTCTTTGTATTTTGTTTTTTGTTTTTTTATGTTATTATATACATGCATTTGTTATCAGTTAATGCACATTAACATATCTTAAGTAAATAAATATAATTCTATTTTGATTAATGCTTCATAGATATAATAATAATTTTTTAGTCGTGTAGCATTATCCATCATGATAAGAACACTATTGAAAGAAAATGTAGGTGAAAAAATCTCTAATTGTGAGATCACTGACTGAATTTGACATCATTGTTTGATGAAGGTTGCCACTTGTTAATTAGAACTTACTTTATCATCTGGAATACCCGCCTTTTCCGATGTAACACAGAGCAAATAAGACCAGAATTCAGCAATTGACTGTTAACATAATGCAAATGGCTATTGTGAACTGATGCTTGTTAACTTTTGTCTGTCTCTCCTCTTGTAACTTTTCACATTTTCAATATTTCCCATAAACATGATAAAGGAGCCAAATGAAAACAGATTTGTCAGAAGTACTATTTATTTGAACTTCTTTGAGTATATTTGCTTCTCTTGTATTTGTTTGTCAGATATTCAGAATCCTCTGGTTTTATTGATAAACTGTCATGTAAAATTTTTGCCCACTAACCTCTATTTTTTGTCATAATTTTATAAGATATAGTCTAAAAGGTCATATTTGAAAATCTTATAAAATCCGTGTTATTTTTTCATAGTTTTTAAAAGAAAAAAGGTGCCAATGTTAAATGTATGAAAAGTCTATAGATCAAATCATTTGACTTATATCACAAAAACAAAGGAAAAGGACCCTTCATTTTTTTCTGCTTTTATTAATTCCGTTATTTATATACTACAAATTTATAACAGTCTTTGAAAAAGCTGGTTATGTTGAAACAGAGTAGCTAATATCCTTAAAGGAGGAGGTATGAAAAGAACCATATTTGGCACCTGACAAGGCAAAAATAGTTATTTGAATGTACACTCATTACCATTTTGTAACAATATATCTGGTTGGGAAAAGCTGTTTCTCATATCTAAATATCTAAGTAGAAATTGCAAGATGAATTAAGGTACAGGTTAATAACTTTGTCAAGCCATGGAAGTATTATATTGACAGGAACTACAACAATTTATTAGCATTTATTTATAACCCAGAAAATATATGGAATCTGTCTAATTAGTATACTATTGTTTGTTTTTTTCTTTATTGACTATCTGCAATGCTATTGTCATATATTGACCAGACATACTTCTTATCAATCACATGGTTCTAATCAAGACAGTTTAACACTTATACCTGTCAGAAAACACCGTTGTTCATTTTCATTGTTTCGGTTTACCTTTTGCCGTAAACAACTTATTTAAACAATTCCACTGATGCATCCAAATGAAAATCGTTTTAAAAATAGTGACTGAAAATATCTAATTTTTTCAGAGTTTAAGTTAAAACCGTTATAAGGGTGTGTTCCGGTTTTTGACGAGTCACAAACATTTTCCTGATATAAAAAGACACTGTGGAGAATCTATTCATATATATATTTAAGGGCCAGGATGAGCCAGGAAAGTAGAAATCATCAGTTGAAAATAAAAAAAATAATCGATCAAGTACTTAATAACACGTAGTAGTTCTTGTCAATATAATTTACTTCCATGGTCCATTAAGATTTTAGCAAATCATAAGTCCTTCATAGCTTCAATGAACATAGCAATTAACAGCAAATCTGAGGGCTTACCTTGTTTGTATTGGATACCTAAGCTTTACAAAATTCTATACAAGCAACGGTACATTCGCATGTTTATTAAGGAATTGTCCATTAGATTGACCAAAATTCTGTCCGCAGTGAAAGAAGGTCTTTAGAAATACTGTGAAGCTGTTTACTCACGTAATGATATTAACCATATGTGGATCCTAAAAAACTCTAAAGAACTTCTTGATAATTTAAATCTTGATCTTTGTCTGAAATTAATTCTATCAAAACTTTTGATTTTTCGACCCTTTATACCACCGTTCCCCATGTCAAATTGAAAAATCGTCTAAAAGGAATTATCCACAATGCTTTTCAATATAAAATGGTAGCATACTCTATAAATTTACTGTTTTTGGATACCATACGGCATATTTTGTTAATAGTGAACAAAAAGATAACATGCTACACCGAAGAACAAGTGATCAATGTATACTGGAGTTTCTCATTGACAACATATTTGTTGGATTGGAGGTAGACTTTTTCAACACTTGTCGGCATTCCTATGGGAACAAACTATGCACCTGTCCTTGCCGACCTCTTCTTATTTTCATATGAGTCGAAGTTCCTTCAGACACTTGTCAAAAACAAAAATGATCGAAGAAGCCAGATCATTTAATTTCACATTCAGATATTGATGATGTTTTTTCCATTAACATTCAGAACTTTTCTGATTGGGTTCCATTAATATATCCTCCAGAACTAGAAAAAAAAGGAACAACAGACACGGCTTCCTCCGCCTCATTTTAAGACTGATACCTCGGATATGACATTATCGGTCATCTCAGTACCACAATCTATGACAAACGAGACGATTTAATTTTGAAATATCAATTTCCCCCACCTTAGTAGCAATATACAAACTTCACCTGCATATGGGATATACATTTCCCAACTTATTTGATATTCAAGAGCTTGCCGCTGCTATTCAGACTTTATAAAACGTCACCAGTGTCTGAGCAGAAAGTTGATGAACCAGGGTTATGTCAAAGAACGTCTCGTACTTTTTCTAAAAAAAGTTCATCGGAAGATGCAAAGACCTTGTTGATAAATATTCCGTATCAACTTCACAAATATTGGAACGCATACAAACTGAAGGAAAAAAGGCAAACAATATATATATAGTTGTTTCATTTGTTTTGTATTTCTACAGGTATAAGTATTATCATTACATGATTACAGCATAATATAAATAAGAAAAAGTTCTTTCAATTTATATTTTGCTCAGGTCTTGTTAAATTTTGTTTTCCATATATTAAATCAATAACTTTAATGATTTTTTGTTCACGTTCAGTAGCAAATTATAGTCATATTCGGGACATGAACATTTTATTATACATGGATATGAACCCTGATCAGCAGAAAACCGGCACCAAATTGTTAAAGTACTAGATAACAAGATAACAAACCATAGGAGCACACGGCATTCTTCCCGTACATATCATTTAAACTCCGAGCCAACCAGTCTTTCTCTTTTACTGCCCAATGCCTTGTTTTATCAGAAAACCCAAAAATACCAATGTTTAAATGTTTTGTTTTATCCGGCTGGAGATCGAAACCACTACCACCCACAATCAGAGCAAGCGTACTACAACGAAACCATCGAGGCAGTAATATACTATAGATGGTATTTTATTAATGTTGTCAAATCGTGCACTTTTGCCTAATCGGTTACTCGGATAATCGTTCGACCGATTAACCGGTTAACCGGTAATTTAAGTTGGTGTTTGAAAGCCTTATCAATAGAACCCTTCACATAGATATAAGATGTGGTATGAGTGTCAATTTGACAACCTTTCATCCAAGTCATAAATACGCTTTTAGAATTGAAGTTTTTTCCTTTAGCATTATAAGGCTTGTCTGTGAGGATTCCTGGCGAAGTTTGACTTTTAATAATCAAATACACCGTATCAACTATAGCGTTTGTACCAAATTCAGATTAAAAAATCATAAAAAAATTCTTAATCTCGTAGAATTGAATACGTCATATGTCTGAAACCTATTATTCTTTCCTTTTCTCTTGTTGTCTCCGAAAATAATGGGGTGTGTTTCAATTTGAAATGATTAATTATAAAAAAGAAGATGTGGTATGATTGCCAATGAGACAATTCTTCACAAGAGACCAAAATGACACAGAAATTAACAACTATAGGTCATTGTATATGCTTTACGACCTGTTTCTTCACTGTGTTTGCTTTTTTCTTTAAGCATGTTACTCGTACATGTCGTACTTTCACGTATACATTGAGAACATGGTTTGCATTTCACAATTTTTGAATTTAAAGTAAAACTCACCCTTGCACTACGGAGGTTGCACATTTAATTAAAGGTTTAAAGTTACTGTTAAAAAAAACTGTTTACAAATTATGTTTCTTAAAGATCCTGCCCCGAACACTAATTAATTTTATGTTTTAAGGATTAACAATAGCAATCAATATACTGGACAATTGATCTGTGTGACTATTGTAAGACCAACCAGAACCTCTCTTCTGCCATCCAGCATCGAAGCTTCCCTCTTTTTACGTAATGTAGAGGCATCTACATGTTGCATCCTGTCAGGAAGTTGTTCACGTGGCTGGGTCCCATACCTGCATTAATCATGGCTGAGAAATGAAAGATTTAAATATTATTTAGTTTCCTGAAAAAACCATTTACAATATTTGGCTCATACCTGCCAACTTTTCAAATGCCCATGGGGTTTTTACATGAAAGATGGTTCTTATAGTCCTACAAAACCTTCAAAGGGGCCTTCAAATACATTCTAATGTGTTCTTTTAGGCTTCATCATGCTTTAACAAGCTCATACCCATTGTTAAAATAATTGTTTTCTTTAAAATAGTGGACACAATTGCTCTTACAAAATTTCCACTTGGGAGGCTTCATGGGGGAAATCCTCCGCAAATAGTGACAGTTGGTGGGTCTTTTGTTATGTCCACTATTCAAATTGTAAATGTTTACCCTTCCTTAATTGAAGGACAATATAAGAAATACAGTGCAGTCCAGTGTATCCACTGATCTAAGACTGATGTCTTCACTTCATTCAACTGATAAAACCTTTTACAAAGTAAATAATAAATTGCAGTGAATACATTTTATATTTCTGACAATGTACATGTATTTTTTACCTTGCAATTTAGCACTAGTTATACATATTAGTTGTTTAATACCAACAGATTGCCTCTGATTGTTTAAAAGAAATCAAGATAATTGAAACATGAACTACAGATCTAGTCAGAGGGGACCCCAAACATTGAAAATGAACAGTTCTTAAGAAATTCATGTATCCATATTTCAGTTACTGATTTCTCAACTTGGAAACATGTACAAATAAAGCAACACAGGGTGTTGATAGTTCATGAGTTGTGGTATATTTGCAATTGGGCCCCTGAAAAATTTGTATGAAAAGTGTTTATATTGATTATTTTTATATTTCCCCATGATCATAGTTAAGTAGTTGTTTCTTGAAAACAATCACCATTTGCATTCCTTTTCTATATAGGCAGTGTCTGCGCGTACCCGCATGCGGGTACGAATAGTCAATATTGCCGTTCTAGGCTGCGCGTACCCACATCCGTTTTCTATTAAAATGCCATCGGATCAGGAATGAAACGTGAAATATATATGGAAATTATCGATAATATGGGGATTTCATGTAGAACGAGTATAGAGTATGAAAAATAATATTTTCAAATTGTATTTATTAAATAATGATACATAATAAACATTGATGGAAAATGAAACTGTATAGTCCCTGTAAGAGAAAAAACATGATAGGCATTTATACAATTATAAAATTTAAAAGAAAATTTAAGGAATAAACATTTAATAATTTAAAAATATACCCATAGGATATTTTAAAATAATCTTTAAGTAAAATGTAAAACAGAATCTGAAAATTTAAAAATAATAAAAATAATAAAATTAAAGCTTGAGTTTATAAAAATTTAAGAAGCAACTAATAATATCAATTTAAACCAATTATAAAAGATTCATGTAACTAATTAAGATATGGAACAAATTTTACATATATCCAATATGATTTTTTGGCTGCTATAATATCACTCTCTTCCATTTTAAGAATATTTACTAACTGAGAAAAAATGTTTACTTACCTATATATGAAGGGGGATAGGACCTTTATCGGGACTCCTGGATCGGGTGTATTTAAGCTCGGGATTTCGGGATTTTTTTTTTCCAATTTCGAGGACCTCGGGATTACGTGATTTTAAACAAGGTATTTCGGGATCTGGTGTTTTTACGCTCGGGATTTCGGGATCTGGACCCCTCCTACCCCCTCTCATATATATGTGTATATTTATAAAATTTTAATCAATTTATTCACTAATTGCAACACATTCCATATATATTTCACGTTTCATTCCCGATTCGACGGCATTTTATTATAAAACTGGATATGGGTACGCGCAGCCTAGAACGGCAATTTGACTATTCGTACCCGAAAGCGGGTACGCGCAGACACTGCCTTCTATATAATTACCTAAACAAACTTTTTAGTTGATGTCAAAGCCTTTGGCTTTGTCGTTGCTCTTCTTCCCCGTTGGTACCAGACTGATGTGTTGACAAGCACTGCTTGGACACGAGATGTATAAAAAAAAACTAGCCATCCCATAAATCACCTCATCTTTTATATCAGATAATCGGAGCCATGAACTGCATTTCTCACACTTCATAGACCTAGCCAGCACTAGTCCAAATAATTATGACGTCTGGCAAGGCTATTTTATTTTTTTCTAGGACGCCTTCCTACGACGTTGTAGGAAGGCGTCCCAGAAAAAAAATTAAAATAGCCTTGCCAAACGTCATAATTATTTTGACTAAGCCAGCACATCTAGCTCAACAACCCGTCTTCCTTGGAACCAAGGTTTGGAGGATCCCAGTTCAACATTTTCCCCAACTTCCAAATCAGTTGCATTTACACTTATATGGGGACGAAGTCCCCAATTACGGTAGAAAAATCAATAAAAAAAAAAAAAATCGGGAAAATTTCCCGAACTTTTTCATTGCACTAATGAACTCAAAATCGTTAACTTTTTTTTTCAGATCTACTTCCTGTTCCGGATTTTCCCGCATTTGCGCAGATATCTGTCTTGTTTACATCAGACAATATTTATCAGTCAAGTAAAATATAAGATTGGATTTCAATACAAATTCAATTTTAATAATTGTTTGATATAAAAAAAACGTTACCTGATCAAAGCGACTCTTTTGGTTACATCGAATATGACGTCATTACTGAAAGAACGTCACAGCTAATTCCCTAACAACAGAACCAAAATCGGGCACGTTACGTACGGTATTTCGGTTTCTTTTATCAACATGATTTAATTAAAAAAAAATACATACAGACTTCACCCCCATTCACAGGTTATGCCTGCCTCATATTAGGTCCTTCTACAAAAACAGCGCCGTAATCATGGTCTTCACCTCGTAATGTTTCCTTACTATTCATTTTTCTCATACGGTCCGCCTTTTAACTTCTGCCTGTACTTGCCATCTTTCCACGAACACGTTGAGAATACTTGTCGTCTGCCATGTTTGTTGTTTAACGCCGGAGTTTGACAGACGCGGTTCCAGTTCTATACTTACCCTGACAATCACGTGACAATTCAAAACATCACGTGACGTAATGTCCTGATCTACCTTAATGATTTGATTTTCAACACAAGTTTTTATCAAATCTATCGAAATTGAAAAAAAGTCCGGTTAACCGGTTAGCGTTTTTGGTATTCGGTATTCGTTCGTTCGACCGATTAACCGGTTAACCGGTTAACCGGTTAATCGTTGACCACACTTTATTTTATATGATATTTCTCAGTTTTAGCTTTCTTTTTTGGTTGTCTGATCTCGTACTTATACAGGCTACAGATTCCTCTAGAGTGAAGAAAAAAATTAATGACCGTAGCTGTGTCGACTTTAATACTTTCTGCGGGTGTCTTATTGGTTCACTTGAAATTAGAATTTCCTATCGAAACACGGAGCGGAGCGGTCTCCTATTCTTGTTAACTTCAAGTTTGATATGTTTGTTATTTATACACATACGCGGCCTGATTTAAGCTTTAGGAATTAAACGAAAAACAATTATAACAGACGAGACCACCTGAAACTATTGGAGACCTGAAAGAAATGATATCTCATATTAAAATGTTTCTATAAAAATAATTGTTTGAATAAATGCTCAATAAAACCCTTATAATATAAATGAACTCGACGTTTAACTCAAGACAATTATGATGTAGTTTAATACCTTGTCAAAATGCAAATCGTTTCAATTTCAACGACATTATCCTTAGTGGTCTGAAACACGACATGTTGAAACCATAGTACATATGATAAGCTTAAGATTCGTGTTAAAAGTAATTGACAGAATTACATACTAGATTTATTCATCTTAACAGAGGCACATTTGTACATTTTTGAAATTGTATTTATTGTTTAACTAAATGCAAATTAGAATAATCGTCAAAAATAATCTGAAGTATCATTTACTAAACTAAACAATCGGGTGTATATAGTTGATATAATATGGACATTTATTTAGTATAACGGATTAATTCACTCGTCGCCATAATGTAGGATCTCGATATGGAGGATCGAGAATAGTAAATAATGGTCCAAATGGATAAAAAAGAAATATAAAAATGAGGGGCTAAACTATAAACAATAGAAAATTGATAAACAAATATAAACAACAGAAAATAATGGACACAAATATAAAGAATAGAAAATAATGGTCTCCTTTTCAGACTTTCATAATGTATATTGTTTAACAAAAACATAGACGAAATAAACGTCTGATGATATCAAAAAGTAGAATTTATTTTCGCCATATAAAACATTCGCGTAGGAATAGTAGAGTTGGTTTAACTATTAAAATGTCCTTTTTCTGACGAACTATTTCCATACATTTCTGATTTCCGACGAAGTACTTTATGTATACGATAATGAATTTCATTTTATGTAGCAAATGTGAAAAACAGGGGAAGAATAGATACGACCTTTAACAGTTGTTGCTAGATCTGAAGGCTGACAAAGAATATTTTCATTCTAAGTAGCATTACTGGTTCGTCTTTCGTAGTTTAAAAGCTAAGAAAGCCAATAGCATGTGTTCGCCGAATAAAATATTACTGAAGGAAAATCATTGAAAAGATCTTTAAAAAGGTGCAATATACTTTAATTTGGGAGAACATGATTTATTTATTAGATTTTATTAGCTTTGAACTAGCCTTCAGTAACTGCAATTACATTTATGTCGGTACTTTGTGTCTGTTGTTGTTTTCAAGTTAGTTGTTTTAGTGCCTCGAACCGATCTTTTGATTTAAGCGAATTGCTACAGATTTTTACAGTTTGTTATTTGGTTGTGCTGTTACATCACTGTCCTGAGTTAAGGGAAGGGTTAAATGCTCACAATCTTGTTTAACCAGCGACATTATCTATGTGTTTGTTCAAAGTCATAAGGCTGTCGTGCAATGGTTGTCGTTGGTTCATATCTTTCCTATTTGTTTTGGTAAGATTTCACGTTGAAATTGTTTCACATTTTTCATGTCGGGGCCTTTTATAGCTGACTATATAGTATGAGGTATTCTCATTGTTGAAGGTCATACGATTGCCTATGATTTCGTACATTTACTTCATTCAAGTGGATAGTTGTCTTATTGACAACCATACCACATCTCCTTATTGTTATATTATTTTCTTTCTTAAATTAAGATCCGAGTGCCGAAAAAAATTAAGGACGCCAGACAAATCCGACATAATTCTAGTTATTTGGTCTACGAATGGAATGCGGTATGAGGTGGTCAACAGATCAGATCTATTGTCAACAAATATTTTTTTGAGTGACACAACTGTAAACAAAATATTATTCAGTTTTTTTTTATATAATGGTGTTAATAAACTCATGATAGATACCAGGATTTAAATTTTGTATTAACGCCAGACGCGCGTTTCGTCTACAAAAGACTCATCAGTGACACTCGAATCCAAAAAAGTTAAAAAGGCCAAATAAAGTATGAAGTTGAAGAGCATTTAACGAGACATGTTTATCAAGGGATAATCACAACGAAACAGTCACTGTCACGTTTCTGTGACTCATTCTTCAACGATAAATACTAGTGGTGGATCAAGTTTAGGGATGTGTGACCTATTATTTATGATTTTGCATTTTATAGTGTGCCCTCTGGACCAGATGTTTGAAAGTCTTCGATCCATCACTTTGTATACCAAGAACAATATTAAGTTTGTTCTAGAATCGTCGATTTCATATGGTTAAATTCAAAACATTTCTTTGTACTTTGCAATAAATCATATGTGTAAAGTTATAATGGGGATATAGAAGGATAACTTAAAGATTATTTTTAAGTCTATTTTCAAAGAATTTTGAGTATCACATGGTTATACATCAGACCTTTTTTTTTTAAATATATTTTATACGCTGTTAACCTAATATGACAAAATACATTTTACAGACTCGGACTTCTCTTGAACTGAATTTTAATGTGCGTATTGTTATGCGTTTACTTTTCTACATTGGTTAGACGTATAGAGGGAGGGTTGAGATCTCACAAACATGTTTAACCCCGCCGCATTTTTGCGCATGTTCCAAGTCAGGAGCCTCTGTCCTTTGTTAGTCTTGTATTATTTTAATTTTAGTTTCTTGTGTACAATTTGGAAATTAGTATGGCGTTCATTATCACTGAACTAGTATATATTTGTTTAGGGGCCAGGTGAAGGACTCCTCCGGGTGCGGGAATTTCTCGCTACATTGAAGACCTGTGGGTGACCTTCTGCTGTTGTTTTTTTATTTGGTCGGGTTGTTGTCTCTTTGACACATTCCCAATTTCCATTCTCAATTTTACAATAATTTTCATTAAGCTGATATCAATTATCATTAACAAAATGAATTGTTTCTTCTTATTTTTGTTCAATATTTTTTAATAGTGCACTTTATTGCACTTAGTACAATGGTTAACGAACTCATATAAAAATAACTTGTTAATCAATATTTGTCACATCTGTTTGTACATTTAAGATGTCGAATTAGTTGTCAAACACCAGCATTGCCAATCTGACAACTCGTCCACGCATGCGGGGTCACTTAGACACTGCCTTCTTTATAAGTTGCGCCGAAAGGTACTCAGAAACGTGCAAGAAACAACCTTTATAAATAGTGCTCTTCTGCGTATTGGTGGTTCTAAAAATAGAATAATCTAAAATATAAAAGATAATTGAAGCTTTTTTAAATCTATATAATTTTCAAACGTATGGCAGGTAGAGGCAGGTTTATATCCTGTATTGTTACGAAATGGATGAAAGTAAGTTTTTTCTTGAATGAACATATATCGACATCGTAGTTTTCAAATTCAATGTAGTTGTTAAGTATATACATTTTTACATTTTTGCTTGATGGCGTTGATATAAATTTCAAGCTTTTCGCCAACAGGATATATTCCTGATTTGATAATTTGCGTTTTGATATTTCAATAAATCGTTCAGTGTCAAATCCCATTCCAGCACCCCAACTCTATATAGATCACAAGGTGTTTCGAACATCTATTTAGACCAATTAGAATTAACTTATTGACCATAGGACCAGTCCATCGTCAGGAGCCCAAGCCATTGCATAGTGACACTTATTATAAAAATACTGTAATTTTTATAAGGGGTTCGACACCTCGTGATCTGTTTGACTAATACTTTTCTATACTGTTTTTCTTTTTAACCATATTTATCAATTTAACAAACACTGGATAGAAACTATTTTCATATTAATCAGCAACATAATAATTACCCCGGATTACTGATAGTACTGTGTCTTTCAAGTTTTTAAGCCTACGGAAAGCCACAAAAAGAGGCCTTTTATCAAACATCAACCGAACCTCAAGTGCAGATCACTTTAATCTACATACACCCAAACTTAATCAACATTAATCTGTATTACAATCAAACCTTTCAGTATTCTATGTCTACTTGAGGTTCATATCAACCGAACCTCAAGTACAGATCACTTCAATCTACATACACACAAAATTTGATCAACATTAATCTGTATTACAATCACACCTTTCAGTATTCTATGTCTACTTGAGGTTTACATCAACCGAACCTCAAGTACAGATCACTTCAATCTACATACACACAAACAATTTGATCAACATTAATCTGTATTATAATCAAACCTTTCAGTATTCTATGTCTACTTGAGGTTTACATCAACCGAACCTCAAGTACAGATCACTTCAATCTACATACACACAAACAATTTGATCAACATTAATCTGTTATTATAATCAAACCTTTCAGTATTCTATGTCTACTTGAGGTTTACATCAACCGAACCTCAAGTACAGATCACTTCAATCTACATACACACAAACAATTTGATCAACATTAATCTGTATTATAATCAAACCTTTCAGTATTCTATGTCTACTTGAGGTTTACATCAACCGAACCTCAAGTACAGATCACTTCAATCTACATACACACAACATTTGATCAACATTAATCTGTATTATAATCACACCTTTCAGTATTCTATGTCTACTTGAGGTTTACATCAACCGAACCTCAAGTACAGATCACTTTAATCTACATACACACAAAATTTAATCAACATTAATCTGTATTACAATCAAACATTTCAGTATTCTATGTCCACTTGAGGTTCAAATCAACCGAACCTTAAGTACAGATCACTTCAATCTACATACACCCAACATGATCAACATTAATCTGTATTATAATCACACCTTTCAGTATTCTATGTCTACTTGAGGTTTACATCAACCGAACCTCAAGTACAGATCACTTCAATCTACATACACACAAAATTTGATCAACATTAATCTGTATTACAATCAAACCTTTCAGTATTCTATGTCCACTTGAGGTTCAAATCAACCGAACCTTAAGTACAGATCACTTCAATCTACATACACCCAACATGATCAACATTAATCTGTATCACCATCCTGTTCCTTTCAATGCATTTCTTTTCAACAATAAATGGAAATTAAAAACATCCCACCTGCGCTTTCTCAATAAAATTTTTACAGTGTGGTGTACTACTTTTGGGAAAAATTATAGCAAAACTATAGAAAACTCAAAATATGGACAATTTTATGTTAAAGGGGTCTTGACTTCTTTTGACAGCTTCCGAGATACTAACTTTTAACCCTTTTCAGTTGGACCAAATCACTTCTTTACTTTAAAATTCATGACCTAATTTTTTTACACTGTAGTTTCATCCCCCTACTTGTTATTTGAGGCATAAAACATGAAGACATGAATTTGGAAAGAGTAAAAAAAAAAAATAGCAAGTAACACACTGTCCACACTAGGGACTATATGTGTAGACAACACAAATCAAGGGACGATAACTGTGTTCCCAGACCTTTCTTGACTATGGTTACCTCTGGTCACCTTACACCGCTGTTCATATATTGACTTAGGTAACCTCTGTACACATTGACTATGTTTACCTCTGGTCAAGGTACAATGATGCTCTGGTCACATTACACACATATTTAATTTAATTACCTCTGGTCACCTTGTACATATATTCACTATGTTGAGCTCTGGTCACCTTACAATAATGCTCACATTACAAAGTCATTCACTTTGGATACTTCTGGTCACTAAACACATATATTGATGTTAGTTACCTTGGGTCATCTAACACATATATTGACTAAAATGTCCTCTGGTCACCTTATACAGATATAAACGTCGGTTTTGTCTAACCACCTTATTAACAAATATGTTTATTTTGTTTACCTCTGATTTCCTAATAAATATATTTATTTTTGTTACCTCTAATCACCTTACACTCATATTGACGTTGGTAACCCTGGTTGCCTTACATCTATATGTACTTTGGTGACCTCCGGTCACCTTGGAATCTCTTGACTATGTTTACCTCTGGTCACCTTACAATCATATCCTTGTCACATAACACACGTATTCAATTTGGTTAACTCTGGTCACCTAGCACATATGTTGACGCTGGTTACCTCGGGTCATTTCAACTAATAAGACGGAGAACACAGTTATTTCGTAGTGCATTTCTTTTAGACAATAACTGGAAATTAAAAAAATCCACCTGCGCTTTCTCAATGATAGTTTTACAGTGTGGTGTACTACTTTTGGGACAAATTATAGCAAAATTATAGAAAACTAAAAATATGGACAATTTTATGTTAAAAGGGTCTTAAATTCTTTTGACAGCTTCAGTGATACTAACTTTTAACCTTGTTTAGTTGGACCAAATCACTACTTTACTTTAAAATTCATGACCCAAATTTTTTTGTCATATAACTCTTCAACGGTTTCGGTACTTATACATCCTCGGATTTCAAATGTTTGGCTTTGAGCGTTCCTGATGAAGGAAAATCCAGAAAAGCGCTTCGGACGCATTGAAATTATTAAACGTGTTGTTTTCAATTTTTTACATCCCTGGGTCGATACCTCTGCTGGTGGACTATCAGTCCCCGAGGGTATCATCAGCTTAGTAGTCAGTACTTCGGTACTGACATGATTTAACAAATTTTTCTAAAATAGTCCGTTTATAAATTTTGAAATTATTAAGAAACTTAGGTTTCAACTCTCTCAGGCAAAGTTGACTTTAGATGAATTTGGCTATCAATTTTAGGTATTTTTGTCATATTGCTCTTCAACGGTTTCGGTTCTTATACATCCTTGGATTTCAAATGTTTGGCTTTGAGCGTTCCTGATAAAGGCAAATCCAGAAAAGCGCTTCGGACGCATTGAAATTATTAAACGTGTTGTTTTCATTTTTTTTGTCAACATATTATGATACTATAGCTGAATAAACGAAATATATTAAATCACTTGTCATTTGACATGGATATCACAACCTATGATGTTTGAAAAGTAACTATGAGTATCAAGATCTGATTATTTGTAGATTAATTCAACACTTTTATTATAGAAATGTAGTATGATCTTGATCATGAAAAAGCATAAAAAGATATTAATTTATTTGTGGTATCTTCCTAACGCTGACACTTTAGACAATATTCAAAACATTAATGATGTAAATATGTTAAGCATACATTTACTTTTTAAATTTTTATTTGGATGGAGAGTTGTCTCATTGGCACTCACACCACATCTTCCTATATCTATATATACTTTGGATCGATCTGATGAGCTAAGCCCTTTTCAACTCATTTCATAGTTTGTGCTTATATTGTACTGCTACAGGTTAAGGAGGGTTGACGCATTCGAAAATGTAAAATGTTTAACCCCGCCACAATCGGTATGTGCCTGTCCCAAGTCTGGAGCCTGTAGTTCTATGGTTGTCGATGGTTCATGTCTGTCATATCTGTTTTTCATAAAATTGTTTTGTTATAAATAATTGAATTGTTTCATATTTTTCATGTCGGGGCCTTTTATAGCCGACTATACGGTATGGGTTTTTCTCATTGTTGAAGGCCGTACGGAGCCTTTAACTGCTTACATCCACTGAACTTAATATGAACGTTTGTGGATGGTTGTTTCAATGGCAATCATATACCACATCTCCTTATTTTTATGTGAAGATATGCATCATATTAGTGGAAATAAATTTTACATAGGATGTAACTGTTGAATCGGCGCATGAATTCAAAGAAGCTGCCATTGGACTGTTTGGATGTTCATTTCAAGTTCATAAGTACTATTATTTCTAGTAAATAAATGAGAAAAACTATAGGTTTCCGAACTTCCTTCAACAATGAGGAAAACAAATACTGTATAGTAAGCATTATATAGCCTCATAAGGACAAATGCAAAACTATGCAAACGAGAAAGCCATTGGCGTGATTAATGATAAAAAGATCAACGAAAACAGATATGACAGACAGCACCCAACGCCAACGACCGATTTACAGGTTTCTATTATTGAACTGGTACATTAAATTCGTCCGGTTTTAACATGTTTGACAGCGCTAAACCCTCAAACTAGCCTAGAGCAGACGTTTAAAAAACACAAACACAAACTGCACAACAGTTGGAAATAGATAAACTTAACAGTTTGGTACAAAACACAAAAACAAACATAAAAGCGAAAGACAAAAGTTACTTTGTGACATAGCGAAAAATGTATGAACAATAATTCCGACTTCCAACGTAAATTAAAAACAGGATTATTCTATTTTTAAAACCTGCCAAAACCGACTAGCAACTGGAAAACAACTGTCATATTCCTGAATTGTTGCAGGCGTTTTCACAAAATGGTCGGTCAACCCTGGTTTTGGTACATTTATTGTAACTTTATAAAATGTTGAATCATTCGAAACAAGGAATATATAACCTTAGTCGTTTTAAAATGCCCCTTGACTTCGTATTTGAATCGATCTTAAACTGTTGAGTCGAACGCTACTAATTAGTCTAATTTGCACGAGACGCATATCTGGCGTAACCAAATTATACGCCTGGTATCTAGTGTTTATAGCCAGCTTAAACTCTCACTTGCATGCCAGTTTTTTTTATAGTTCCGTCCTATTGACAAATCGTGTGAGCAATCCAAACAAACATATAAGGATATCATGACAATAATTGGAATCTAAGAGACAACATTGTGTAAACACAAATAAATGGTATACAACAGAACTTTAATAAAATTATCAAAACAAATCTACTATTATATCTAGCAAAGACGGCAGCAAAAACAGTTTGTAGTTGATAATAACGAAACATGTATCCCAAAAAATTGTGACGATGCTGATCTGTTGATGATCTTAGACCGAAGCCTCTTTGGTGCGTTTCATTAAGTTACAATTATTGTCCGTTAAATGTAATTTAATTTAATTTAATGTCAGATATGAGTATTAACTTTGGTTTAATGGAAGGAAGTTTTGAAAGTGCTTTAATTGCCTTTTTTTCTGATAATCTATTTACATACATGTCTGATTTCCAGAAAAGTACTTTATCCATAAGTTAATGTAATTCATTTAATGTGGCAAATATCAAAAACAGTTGGAGAATGAATACGACATTTAACAATTGCTGCTATATCTGGACCCTGCCAAAGGATATTTCGTTTTAGTCTGAAAGTTAAGAAGAAGACAAACAAAAGCATTCCCTGAATAGAATATTAACCAAGGAAAATTAAGAAAAATCTTTGAAAAACATATTCGAAAAGGTGTAAGAAACTTATTATCTTCCTAACTCAAAGATCATAGCCTTGAACCATATTTAGGACGACAGATAAATCCAACACATCTCTAATCATTTGACCGACGTATGAGGTGGTCAACTGATCAGAATCAGTCAACAGTCAATGATCTGTTGCTCTGGTCAACAAAATGTGTGACCTCCGTGACTCTTGAAGGATCCATGACAGGGGAGTTTGACCGATCATTTGTACTTTTGCATTTTCTCGAGGGCCGTCCGGACCTGCTGTTTGAAAGTCTTTGATCCGTCACTAAATAAAACAATGTACAATATTTGGTTTTTCTAAAAACGTCGCATTCATAGGGTTCAATTCAAAACATTCCTTTGTAGTTTGAAATAAAACGTATGTGTGATGTTATAAAGGAATCCATAAGAATAAATTGTGGATTATTTCTAAAGTAATTTCTAAAGATTATTTTTTTAGTGACTGCTGTACCCCAATTTTTTACACTTTTACCTATCGTGTCGGTTTGTTTTGCTCTCACATTGTTGTCAATATAATGGAATTCTATGCAATGTCATAGAAGTGAGAGGTTTAGCTATCTATAAAGCCAGGTTGAATACAAAATTTTATACATAAGAAAATGCCTGTACCAAGTTAGAAATATGACAGTTGTTTTCAAATTATTTGATATGTTTGAGCTTTTGATTTTGCCATTTGATATAGGACTATCCGTTTTCAATGTTCCTAAGAGTTTGGTATTTTTGTTTTTCAACTTTATCTCAATGGATTTGGAGTATCACATGGTTATACATCAGACCTTTTTCAAAATAGAATATACGCTGTAAACTTAATTTGCATTTTACTTTATCTTTCTTTCAGCTTATAGCAATTATAATGTATCAAGATGAAACATTTTCCCTTAGGTTTACACATTTTTTTTGGATTTTTTTTTGATTTTTTAAATTGTGCACATCATTGCATTTGACACATCATTTAAAAATAACTTGTTTATCAATCTTTTTCACATCTGTTTGTATATTTTAGTTGTCGAATTAGTTGTCAAACACTAGCATTGATATCTATGAAGTTGCAAGTTGTCGAATAATCTATTAAACTTTAGCAATGAGGTCTTTTCTAGTAGTTTTGCTTCTAGTTTGTTTCTTATCAGGCATACAATCCATACCTGACCAGAAGAAGCAAGGTAGTTAGCGTTAGTATATTGATTGATTGGCTGCATGTTGCTTGCATAAATTCAAGTGGAAACTGTTGTATTCAGAAATAAAGATAGAAATCTTTAACAAAACTTTTAACTTAACAAAATAACTTGACAACTAGTTCAGCCCTTTTCAACTGCTTTTTAAAGTTTGTTCCTACATGTATGTTCTGATGTAACCACACTTTCCCAGGTTAGGGGAGAGTCGAGCGCTCACAAACATGTTTAACCCCGCCACATTCTTTATGTGCCTGTCCCAAGTCAGGAACCCGTAGTTCATTTGTTGTCGTACGTTCATGTCTGTCATTCTTGGTTTTCGTAAAAATTTTTGTTATAAATTAGGCCGTTAGTTTTCTCAATTAAATTGTTACATATTTTTCATGTCGAGGCTTTTGATAACCGACTATACTGTATGGGATTTTTTCATTGTTGAAGGTCGTGGTTACCTATAATTGCTAACATCCACTTCATTTTAACTTTGGTTGATAGTTGTCTCATTGGCAATATACTACAAAAATACTGTTAAAAATATATGTCAATATCAAATCACCTAATGATGACGTAAAGTATGTAATTATGAAGTGAATGATGTTTGTTTTCTTTGTCACTAAGCACCACTACCCAAAATAAAATAAGCACTTGATCAATTTGTTGTGTTTGGTATTGAAACAAAGACTGCCGCGCCTACTGTGTGGCAGCGCAGTTTGCTTAATCATTAGTTCTCTGTATAAATTATAAATGTTCTGTAGACCTATATGTTTTTATGATGGTTTTATCAGTTTTCTTCAACTGATTGACATTCGTGGCCCTTTTGAAATTTATCTCGTTTTAACCCATACATTTGTGATTTTAATATCAAATTGCTCATGGATGTTGTTTTAAATCATCTAAGGGGACAACCATTTGATATTCTTGAGTGGGAAGCCGGGAGGATTTTTTGCGGGTTTACTATTCGTTTTCATCTGTTCCTTCTTGTATTTCAGACACCATATTCGAGACACAGACCATCATGTATACCCGTTACAAAGAAGATTATTGAAACAGACAAAGCTCCTATATTAGATTTACCTTTCAGGTATTGTTATACGAACATTTGGGGAAGTAGGGTTAATGGTATTTGGAGAGTCAAGGGAGACTGAATTATGCAGAAGTAAATGTGAAACTGAAATGCACTACCACATGTACCATGCTTTGTCACTTTAATAGTGTTATAGTGTAAGGCAACATTACAAAATCTACAAATTTTTACTGACACTTCTCTTTGGGGAACAGGGTTCAGGGGAGAATACTCTCGTACATTGGTTGCTGGGAGCGTACATGTATGCATGTAAATAAAGGTGCTGCCGAAATTCCAAATCCACTTTGCAGTGTGATTGTTGATATGTTTTCGAACTGTATGTGCATTAAAATATTTGCCATTGGATGCAAGTAACAATTGATTAGTCAAATATTTATTGATTCATATGTTTAATAATTATTTCATCGTAAATTTTAAGTATTTTTTTATAATTGCACATGTTTAAGTTGTTAATGTTCTGTGTCGATCTGATGGGCATCTTCTTTTCGCGTTTGTTTACCGTTTCTTTTATCACGAGGTTTCCCTTCGAATTTGCGCATTGCAGTTATACCGCATTTATAACGAGACATGTCATATTTTAAGGCACACAATATAGAAAATCTGTCGGAGAAGAACAAGAAGACACTAATTACAATTATAGTAGTATATTTTTTGAAGATTTGAATAAATCATAGAATATTCCAAAAGTTCGTCTTCATTTGTTTATTCTTCATTTTTGTCGGCCATTTTTATTTTTATGTATTCTCCTATATTGTTTGGCCAAGTGGTTTTTTTCTACTAATAAAAAGTGGATCACTTGCACTAATTTTGATAAACATAAATGCGCAGCATTCTGCCGTTTCTTTACCCCAAAGAGGTGGAAGTTTGAATAAGATAAATTTATTATTTAAGTTTTCTAAAGTATTTGCAACATCATGTCAAAAAGCAGCAAAACAAATATACGTCATGTGTACGTTATCAAATTTTACCAGTCCGTCCTGGCAGAGTATTTGTAATCAACAGTTATAATTAATTTACAGTGACCCGGTTATTTTTGTCCCCTTTAAAAAAAATATCAATGATTATCTACCTAAAGTAAACATATACTTTTGTAATTTTGTAATTTTGTTATTTTCCTCTGATGACTTATTCTGATGTTTTAATTTTTTAGTCAAGCTGTGTTGGCTGGAAATACTCTATACCTGGCTGGACAAACAGGAATAGATCCTGTTACACTTCAACTGGTTCCTGGCGGTATAATTCCGGAAACGATACAGGTGAGCACAAAACGTAAATAGGATTCGTATTCCATACAACAACTGCTTGATCGTTTATTGACTCGGTTTCCTGTTGTATTATTACTGAAAACGAAAAACGGGAAAAAAAATTGACGATCTTATATACAAAAAAAAACTGTATCCGCTATCCATCCGTCCAGTTGCCTATATTTCAATACTGGTTATAATTTCTGTGATTGGTACGCTTTGTTTACAAATGAAATGATACCCATACCTATAGCACATGTTTGTAGATATATTTTTAATCATCTATTAACCTCGTGATCGAAAGGCCAAAAATTAAAAAACATTCTTAGACATCCAAACCAAACATAGCCAAATTAGAACAACCTGAACCGTCTAATGTAGCATTGATTTAAAGATTTGCAGTCTTAGTTTTAGCACAATGACATATTACGTTTGTGGACTGGTTATTTGTAAACAACCCGTATTAGTTATATTGCACCAACATATTAGATCATTTTATTTGAAAATTACATGTCGTTTTTATCGACTTACTATGCAAGGGATGGAGCCTTAAGGATACTTTCATGATTTAAGCTGTAAGAACAATATTCTTTATCTGTTAGAATAAATATCAATTTACTTGAGAACTAAGGAAATATTAATTTGCCTTGTAATTTAACAGATCGAAAAAAATTCCCACCATTACGGGACAAAATCATGAATGATTCATTGATCAAAAGGAAGTACAACATACATTAACTATTTCATGTAAAATTAGTTTTATACCACCAATGAATCTTTCTTTGTGAGAATTTGCTATATTTTTTATAAATCCAATAGAGAACATTTAATATTATAACATGAACAAATCGACCTTTCACTATATATCAAATTGCCAAACGGAAGCTGAAATTGTACCACGTGACCTGAAAATTTTTGCCAACGGCACCTAGACTATCTTCCTGCCTTTCAAAGCAAGAAGTAAAAATACAAATGCATTATTATTTTATCTTAATTTCACACTGACATGTCCTTAGCATTGTCAAAACCGGCGTACAGTTGCACATAATTTTCATTCCATAGGTATTCAAGAATATTGGTGCAGTATTAGAGGCTGCTGGTGGTAATTTCAAGGATGGTAAGTTCATTCGTTTTAATAATAAATATTATATAATAATAATAATAATAATAATAATAATAATAATAATAATAATAATAATAATAATAATAATAATAATAATAATAATAATAATAATAATAATAATAAAAATAATGATAACGATAATAATGTAATAAAAAAAAAATGATATTATGTTGAAAAGCGCTTAGGGTAATTTTCAAATTATATAATGTGGTGTTAAAATTACTTAATAATATTAATAAAAAAAATTAATAAAATAATAATAAAATTAATTAAAATAATAATAATAATAATATAATAATAATAATAATAATAATAATATAATTAATCATATAATCAATAAAATAATATTAATAATAATAGTAATAATAATAATAATAATAATAATAATAATAATAATATAATAATAAAATAATAATAATTATAATAATAATAATAATAAATAATAATAATAATAATAATAATAATAAATAATATAAAATAATAGTAATATTAATAATAATAGTAATAATAATAATAATAATAATAATAATAATAATAATAATAATAATAATAATAATAATAATATAATAATATAAAAAATAAATAATAATAATATAATAATAATAGTAATAATATAATAATAATAATAATAATAATAATAATAATAATAATAATAATAATTAAAATAATAATAATAATAATAATAATATAATAATATAATAATATAAAATAATAATTATAATAATAATAATGATAATAAGAATAATAATAAATATGCACTAATAATAATATAATAATAATATAATTTTAATAAATAAAATAATAATTTAAATAATGATAATAATATATAATAATATTTATAAATAATAATAAAATAATAATAAATATATTATAATAATAAAAATAAATATATATTATTAAGAAACTGTCAAGCCATAAACAAAATCAATCATACACAGTGATTCCTATACATAATTTACATCATATAAATTATAATATATTATAGAGGACAACCGCGGGTCCGTGACTGTATAAATTAAAGTACCTACTCTTTATTTTTTGCCTCTTTTTTTTGTATTCGTCTTGTCATTTGATAAAGTCATGCTGATTTAAAGGTACACAGTTTTCTCTGCTTTCAAAATCTTTGTTTGAACTCGTCGACCCGGAACTTGTTAATTATTGGTAATATCGATTATGTGTAAAACAAAAGGGCCTGTAATGGTGTAATGTTAATCAACACCATTGTCCTGTATAAGTGATATGTAAAAGTTGAATTTTTGCATTTGTCGTTTTTACGTCATGCCGGCTTACAAGTTGAAAAGTACCTCCGCCTTATTTGTAGCTTGAATTTTTAGTATTTATATTATTATCTGATAAAATCATCAATGATCATACTGATTATAAGGTGTACAGTTTTCTCTGCTTTCAAAATCTGTTTTAACCCACCCTGAATTTCTTACTTCAATCGGAAACTACTATTGATATGGTATCGGATGCTACCCGGAACTTGCTAATTATTGGTAATATTAATTATGTGAAAAACAAAAGGGCCTGGAATGGTGTTGTTTTTAATCGACACCATTGTCTTATATTAGTTATACATACAGTTGATTTCTTTGATTCGTCGTGTTTACGCCATGTCTACTAACAAATTGGAGCTCATTATTTTAGTAGTATAAATTGATTAATTATTTGGAAAGGTTTATAGAATGTTGATTGCTCCTTGCGCAAACAGTTCATGCATATTAAGGACGATGACAAATTAGACTAATACAAAAGGCAGGTACTGAATGGTAGGTCACCTGGGCGGGGACTTAGATTGCCACTGATAGGGAATGTTGGATAGGGACATGATTTTTGCCTTGAAAAAAACACCTACGAATCCCTTTCACCTGAGAGTTGTTGCAATGATTAAAAAACGGACTGAGACCATGGCATTCACTGTGGATGGTGCATTGAATTTACCATCAACAGTCTGACAGGACCCATTTCAGGATTGGAGTAAATACGTCAGATAAAAGATGTTGCGAATGTTCTATGTATGTGTTCCGTTGTGCAACACGTGCAAGTAACTGGTTTTTTTCTGAAAAATGTAGGGAACAGAAATATGAATATAATATATTTGAAGGCACCTAATGAATCATTGATATATTTATGTAAGTAACTAAACGATTCTTTTGTTTTAAATACCAGGATATTATCATCGATACTGATTTACTCTGATTTACACTAAATTATTGTAATGTATTGGTGTGTGAATTTCATTCGTTTATGAATGATTAATATATTTTTCTTGTTGAAACAAAATAACAGTACAACGATTATATACATAAATAAGAACCGCATTATGTTTGTTTGATTTCAGTTGTAAAAGTAACAGCTTTTCTGACAAAATTAAGCGACCTTACAGCATTTAATACAGTCTATACGAAATGTAAGTGTAAAAGTTAAATATGCATTAGGGTTAGATAAGAGTCAATTGCTAACCCGTCATTGCGAGAAGTCTATTCACTTGATATTACTTATCACTGTATTTTATAGGAGTAACACGACAGATGTCACATGTAGAGCAGGATTTGCTTACCCTTCCGGAGCACCTTATATTACCCAAGTTTTTGATAGGGTTCGTGTTGCTCAGTATTTCAATATTCTATGTTGTGGGGTGTTTTGTGTACAGTTGTTTGTCTGTTGATATTTTCTTTTTTAGCCATGGCGTAGTCTGTTTATTTTCGACTTATGAGTTTGAATGTCCCTTTAGTATCTTTTGCCCCACTTTCATACCATGAACAAGAGGTAACTCATTTACTAACTCGAATAATTCAAATTAAAGATCACCTGATCAGTGCCCTGTATTCATTATCGTTTCTCGTCAATTAAGGGATCGGAGTGAACGGAAGTAACATCTGGAGTATTTAGGTCCATTATGTAACTTATAATATGCCAACCAAGAGGAAGTAATCCGATGGAATCAATCCAAACGATGATGACAGTTGTCGACGACAAGATACATTATAAGTATGCACCACCCTAAGTACTGTACTATTGTAAGCAGTGTTGAAATTTTAGCTTGTTCAATTTAATACCGAGCCGATCTTTAATAAAAAGATTATAATTTGTTGATTCTGGATCGCTATTGTGTTCCAACTCCGGATTAATCAAACACACCAAGACTCTGTTATCCATTCATTCATACACCCTGATGTTCCAACTCATCATTAAGCTGACACTCAAAAGTCCGAAATACCATCAGTTCTTCACCCAGGTTTTCACCGGGATCAATTTTCTTTTTTTGCCTCTTTCTACCAAACTATGTATGTTTCGCCTTTATTATTTGTCTTTTTTTTCAGGAAAAGTAGGGACCAGAAAAAAAATAATGATAGTTTACAAACAATATAAATAGAATGATTGAGTAGCACAACCCCATACAAGATCGTTTCTTGCACAACAACCCCTAACCCGATCGTGACCCACCCATCCCGACAACAGATAGAGTATTACTCATGTAGAAATATTTATAATGATGTATCATGTTCAGTCTTTCCAAATGATTTTCCGGCTAGAGTAGCTGTTCAAGTAGTAGCCGTACCTCTCGTAAGTAATTGTTTTATTTTTTTATTTTTTGGGGTATTGTTAAAGTAATTGATCGGCGGATTGCCAACTTATTAACATAGTTGTGCTCCTCATGTCCACTATGTCTGGTAGTTTGAATAAGCTTGAGATACCATTTCACTGCATATCTAAGTTCATCACAAGTTCTGTATTGTTCTTTTTTTATATATATTAGCAATGATCTTGATAGCGTGTTCTTTTTTCATTTCATAACACATGATGTGTCATGATGAACTGCAATGCAATATTATAAAATCTATGAATACTGGCCAATTATATCCGAATCTAACTTTTAATGTATCGATGATGTTCACTGTACATTTGTTTATACTACCATACTTATAAATAGATGGATGAACAATGTATCGATGTCGATTGAAACAGGAGTCTAGGTAAACACAGATAGCTGAATATTACTTATTTATACGATCATATTCACTATTTGTAAATGCCCCTTCCAAGTAAGAGAGGGGGGGGGACAGGAGGGGTTCTGATCCCAAAATCTCGAAACTAATTTGCCAAAATCCCGAATTCCCGATCTTAAAACACTGAAATCCCGGATCCCGACAAAAGATTAATCCCGAAATGATGAAGAATGCCTCTTACCTCAGATTAACAGGTCAATCATACTTTTTTCAGTCAGATTATATGCCTTATATGTCTTTTGATTATCGTTTGCTGTAAAAATTTAAGTACGCAAGGCATGGTGACCTTTTTGGAGAAAGTTGATAACCTTTGTAACATGCGTGTAATGAAAGAAGTTTGTATTTTGAAGCCGTAACCGACAGTTTAAAAAATATATTTGATAAATACCATCAGTTTTTGTTTTGATTTGTGCTTTGCCGATTCTAATCTGTTAATTGTTTGATTTCGTTGTGGTTTAACGCCGTCTTTCGACAGTAAAACTGAAATCATTGTCAATTCAGAGCGGAGTCTAACACGGTCCGCTTTTTAAAAGGCGATCATATTCTAACTTACAACCCCAGTGCTTACTTACAGCAATGGTTATATAGTCAGTGATGAGTATAGTTATCATTACGAAAATGACTCAAGCAGGGCGCATTATATGCACTCCATTTAAATAATAATGCATACTTTGCTCAAGACCTTGATCGGAATTCAAGTATGTGAAAATGTTTATGCTGTCCTAAAACGTTAAATTTGACTAATATATTTTAAAAGTTATACGAATGACCCTATTACAAATTTGTAGTGTTCTCTATTGTACGAAAGTGAAATGTATCATATCAGGGTTTTTTGTTCTTTTCTTTTTTACATTGAAATAAATTCAAGAAAAAATGTTGGTAAATTTTATGAACGACAGATTATATGTCTATGATTTCCAGAAGACGTTTTGTTGAAGAATGTAACATTACAGAAATATTTCCTGCATAGACTATGCATTTGTTTTAAAAGCGTCAATAGCAATCCTTCAATCGACAAGAAATCTTGAGGTTTCGACCGGATCTAGATATGTTTCTATAAACCATGAAACTAAATTCAGGAACTAAATTATTGTTTGTTTGGTGGTTTTTTTGGTGATGTGCATTT
The DNA here is from genome assembly GCA_019925275.1 of Mytilus edulis. NCBI lineage: Eukaryota > Metazoa > Mollusca > Bivalvia > Mytilida > Mytilidae > Mytilus > Mytilus edulis. Next base: position 35,612,279 of record CM034358.1, on the reverse strand, counting down.
TCAGTATCGGAATCATCGTTGTCATTATCGTTATCTGATGAATCTGTGTCATATTCATCCTCCGTATCCTTTTGAACCGGATGTTCTGTTTGGCTTTCCATCATTGGTTCGTGATGAATTTCTATTGGTGTGCCTGTCTGGTTCGACATCTGGTACATGTTAAGAGGCAGAGTACCATATTTGTATGCTGTCGTTTTCTGTCGAACGGTTCTTTGTCGTACACACTTTCCGTGTGTATTTGCCCTTTCATATAGTTGATTTAGGTTATCACGACTTACAGTTATTTGGTCTGGTTTTTCTAACGACGAAATTGATAAGAGTCTTACGCTGTTTTCTGGAATAGGATAATATGAGGACACTTTCGTAAAATAGAAGGCGGACCATTTAGTTATCTTCTTTACGCTCTCTCTAAAGATTGTCCCGAAGTCCCTACAATATTGGAGCTTTGTTGGAAGGTTCTGCTTAACATGACTGACAGCATGAAGGTTTTCGACAACAGTTGTTAGACAAGACTGCATGTTAGATGTGTATGATGGATTTGTGAGAGCTTTGTTTTCCAGAAGACGTTTTGTTGAAGAATGTGACAGTGCAACTTACTCCATGGTTCTCAACGAAATTGTTCCCTCCGGTCCATTATTTTGTTGTTGTTAGATTGGTGAGGTCTTTTACATTTTGTTCAGCATTTTCAAACAAATAGAGTGCGTCCTTAATACCTGCTATGTTTTCTATTGTCATATCTGGTGGTGATTTTGTTCCTTTTGCATGAATACCAAAGGCAAAGTAAAGTTTATGTAAACTTTCTAGAAAGGGAATAGTTCCACTAATTGTCGTGACTAGTTTGACCGACCCAAATTGACCATCACACATACGGATATTTGTAGCGTTCTCGCATGCAATACCCATGAGCTGTCCGAATGTGGAATGTGAAGCCGAACCAACTGAGCATCCCTCGATCCCTGTGCCAGCAATGACAATTGTATTTCCGGCTGTAAAGAGTTTGATCTTTCTTGCTTTTGTATCTGTGAAGGCTATTCCGTTTCTGAACTTAGTAAGACCATACATTTCTTGACAGTCATCTGTGTTGTTTTGCAATACATTAACTACATTTAACCCGTCTAAATTGATATACCATTAATTCCCCGTTTCCATCTAAGCCTTTCCAAGAAGCATATAAATAGTTTTCAGAGCAGCATCGATCAAGAATTCACGAACATTGGTTCGGATACGTACACAGATTAACAGCATATCCTTTGTAACCAACCCCATCCGCTTTAATGTTGATTTGATATACAAGTCGGTTTGCATCACTACTGCAAAACATCATGTCTTCAGCTGCCTTTGTTAAAATCCCCGGCTGGATGTCTTCATTCATATACAGTGTGGGGTCTTGATTGTTCAACATTTTTCAGATGGTTTTCAATGCGATTGCGTAAATCAAAAATTGTACCTTCTGTTGACAAGTTGAAGGTTTCAGCCGTACTCTTTAGTTGGACTTTTGAGTTTAATGATTTTAATGATAAACCGACGGTTCGGGTTAATCCAAAAAATAATATATTTATACCAAACTGGCATACAAAACATATACCAGCTAAAATTACTAAACTTCTACAGTGAGTGATTTCTGTTGTTTGAAGCTTTTGTATTTGCACATGATTGTAGAATCTAGCTTTCAAAATACTTGATGATTTATTTAGTGCGTTAATGTCACAGAACACAATTTTACATAGGTTGTTGCACGCGATGGCAATTGGGTGTGAGTACATTTCCACAGGTTTGTTGTTCTCAGTAGGTCTGAAACGTTCAGGTATCATGTTATGGACAATCAAATCTACTGATCGCAGAATGTCGCGGACTGCCGTACTACTGATCTTTATAACAGTGTCAACAGACATTCTGTCTTTGTTTCTTACACAATCGACTGTTCCCGTAGTCTTTTTCGAACATCTACACGTGTGGAGCATAGACAGATTTGCCCTTTCCTTGTTGAAAAGCAGGTACCAATTTGAAAAACTGCATTTGATTGATTTTCCAACATGGACGCAGTCAGGAAGTATCGAAAGAACAGACAATAATGGGTGAGCGGAACCATCCTCTATGTTTTTTTTCAAAGCCTCCAATGCAACTTTGTTCCCAGATTTACAGTCCGATATCAAGGCTAACACTGAGCACTTTATGCAAACCTTTTTATCTTCTACACATTTTCTGCAGGACCTCAGAGAAGGATGGATATTAGTTTGGACGACTGTGATACAATGATCACATACTTTTGAGTCACGTATACATGTTTCACAAATGGAGCTGCATACATGGTTATATTTGACAATATTGTCGACATACTCGACGCCTTCGAGGCAGTGTAGACATAATTGGCATGTGAGCATTGTGTTAATGAATAATTCTTTCATAAAGGTACCTGTTTTTCCTGCCTTTGTAAGGTAATCAATAGCTACTGGCATGCTTACTTTGTTGCATAATGTAGTCAAATAGGAGACGGCAGCCTCTGTGACAATGCTCTCTCTCAGATCTTCTGGTTTCGGATCTGGATTTGCTTTTATGTTTTCTACATCATAATCCCGACTGCCTCCTATTACTCGTTTAGTTCTATCGTCGACCTCAAATCCAGGCTTTAGTGCTGTTCCATCAAACGACAGACACACCGAATAGACTTGAGTAATTGCATTTTTGAGCAATGGTTCTACGCTTTCATTGCCATTAATAAGTTGTAGAAATGTACTCAGTAGTTTACCAATTACTCCATTTGAGGTTGTAAAGCCCCCTTTCACTAACTGTCTTACTAAACGACTTGGTCCTCCTAGGTTCATCTTGTGATTTGACAGGTCCTTTTGATAGGCACACCCTTGTGAATGATACATGGGACCTCTAATGAAATTTGCTGTTTGTTTTCCTCCAAGAAATTCCACTGTATTGTGAAACTCTATCACATCACTGTCATATTCATGTCTAGGGTTGACTTATAGACAGGGTACAGAGAGTAACATCGGAATCATTAGATCATTAGATTCAGTGGAACTAACATCTTTATTGTGTTCAATTTCATGTTGATTTCTTTTATCTCTGTTTAATTCCTCATCCGAAATAGTTAAAGGCGACCAACTGTACTTGATAAACCGTACAACTCGGTGTCCATTTCATCTGGAATTGTTTCATTGCTGAAAATAAATGTATGAACTACATTCGCAACTTTATAAGCACATCAATTTGCTACTTAGAAATTTATTCAATTAAAATTATGATTAAAAAAAACCTTCTGTGTGTTTATTTAAATTATGAATTTAAACTCTCTTCTCAGGTGATTTTGGGAAATACATTTTTTAGACTTTTTGGTCAATTCTTTTAAAGTTTTTTTCATTTTACTCTGAGTGCTCACTTTTTTGCTACACGTTTTTTATGAAACGTAAGCACAGTTAGAAGTCAGGCTATCCTGAATCTCTTTTAAAAACTTGTGTGTGCTTTTTGTATACAGTTTTCCTGTATAAGTTTATTGGGTTCTTTTTTTTTTTTTTTTATTAATATGCAGTTAGTCAAAACTGGTATTAGTGCTTGAACAGTTAATGTCTGTTTTTAAATGAATAGGGATGGTATCTGAAAGACGTATACCTCGTATATTAGGCCATAGTACGTCATGTTTGTTTCGTATTTTTTGTGTGATGTTGCCTGTTTTATAAATATTTTCGGCTTGTCTTTTTATATTTAATTTAGAAAACAGAGAGTTTCTTTTGAAACGCTTTTAATGTTCATGACTGTACATTTTGTATTTTATAGTTTTTCATAATTTCTTATAATACAATATTCTGAGATGCTTACATAGTCAGAATGCATTCCTATTGTTCATTTATAGGAATTAAACATATCTTTAAATTCAAGCCAAACAATCTTTGGATCCTGTATCCATTAACCGAAACTTGTTTGATTTTTAACGCCATCTTTATCTTGAATGCCTATCTCATGGTGACCACCCTCAATTGGTGGATGAAGTATAAACTCTGGGGAATGACTGGCAATTGTAATCAATTAAGACTGAATTCGACAGACTTCTATCTATTAGAAGGTTCGAACTCACGGTCTTCGTGTTAACAGGCAAAATACAACTAGGTTCAGCTGTAATAACCCCCCCCCCCCCTTAATCTGCTGACGGGATGATTCATCTTCATCTAACTTATTTCTGTCGCTGTCTCAATCATTATTTATTCAACATTTTTGTTTTGGAACATAGTTTAATTCTCATCAGTTACTTAAACATGATTGTTTTATTCATATATTTGTAAACTTATAATAATGATCAATATAACAATTATTATATATAAACAGTGTTTTATAATTTATTCCAAAAAGAGTGTCAATAGATATATGTGAGGGTGTCACATACTGTCCGACATTTCGGCTATGTACGAAAAGTAACAACATAAAAGTACTGCAATGTTTACCCCGAAGACTCAATATGAACAAGTTCATGATCAATATCTGAATCACTGAACTGGAGTGATGCTGTGTCTGTACGCTACTTTTTAACCAGGATGCCATCGCGTTTTTAAAATTATCTTTTTCTGTCGCCAATGATTTTTCTTTGCATATTGTTTTTCACAATCATCATAATGTTCTGTAATAGAATATAAACTTATAAAAGAAAAATTATAAAAAGAATGGACAGCTTATTTGCATCAATGAGATAATCACACACCATCAATAAAATACCAGTGGTATAATTCAATACCATTTGCAAATGTTTTGTGAGAACCATTTGAGTACAATTCATTTAGATTAGATAGATGAAAGGTTTTATACCTCCAAGCACCATTAACTCGCTTTGGAGAAGCACCAGTTGAACTGTCTCTACCTAGCGTTGAAAAGGGCTGACTATTATGGGTGATTGAATGCAACGAATTCCTTATAAAGATGGAAAAGTCACAAATTTTACGAGATGTTTGTACATAACTACAATATGTGTTGCAAAACTTATTATTTATACAAATCTTCGTATATGTCTGAATACAATTTGTTCTATATATGACCTGTGTCCGTTCGCCAAATTTGAAAACAAATCTGAAAAATAGACTGTATTTGTAAAATGACTACTGATAATCACGTGTTCTGTATAAAATGTACATGATCATGCATGACTAATAAAAATTAAAGATCAGAGAAATTCAATCAATCTGACTTGGGTAACATGAGCTGAAAAAATGCAATATCAAATGCTGATCTGCTTTCGTGTGATTTATTTCAAAGTCAGTTTCAGAATCGTGTTATATAATCTATTTTGCACAATACATTAACATAACTGTAATTTATGTAATATTTAGTTACCTTTATTAGCATGTTTTATGTATTACAATTTAGTGTTGGCAATCAGTTTGTTTTAAATTTAACGTGAAAGGTTATGTTCGTTTAAGAAATTTCGTGTTTTAAATTTGAAAAATATTTCAAAGGACTTCAAACTTTTAAAATACCCTGCAAGGCATTAGAATTTGGAACTCGTTTTAAAAAAAAATAATGTCAATCGTACATTGTTTTGTTTTCAATACTGCTTTGTGTCAAAAATAAAACGTTTTTCAAAAATTAACAGTACTTACCGTTTTCTGACAATTACCGAAAAGAATTCACAGTTACAAATGACTGTAATTAGTATGCTCCTTTGTTTAGTCTTTCTGTAAATGAACAATAAATGACCTATCAAAAAATTCTGCAAACGAGAAAAATCTAAAGAAATATTATAGATAAACATAGGAAAATATAAAAAGAAGTATTTGACATTTTCATTTTTGGAGCGTCTCGTTATCAATTGATGAATATGTAGAATGTCTTTAAAATTTGCTATTGTTTACGGTATTATTTCAGATTCATGATTTATGTTTAGTTCAAGAGTTTCGGTCAGTTAATGTTCATACTTTTGAATAAAGAGGTAATGCAATAGCCAACTAAATGTCTGTTACTGTCAGTGTTCATATGTAATCTGCTGATCATTTGCTTTCAGAAAGTAATTTTATAACAAGTTGTTGATCCTCTTGTTGACAATATCAAAGTTTACACTTTAAGCAACCAACTGAGTCTTTAAGATTGTGTTGGAGTTATTTCATTGTGATCTATAATGTAAACAGTTATACATATTGGTTCATGTACGTTTTACTGTTAAATAATCAGCATTTTCCCCGCTGGATTTAACAGACACAGGAAAACTAAATATTGGACGCAAAACAAAACATGGCGTCCAACTTCACTGGCGTATGACACATGAACTAAGTCTTCAAAATTTTAAGTTGAATGAAAAATTGTCACGAGTACACTATTAGTTGGTTTGAACCAAGTAATTGTCAATACCACCATTCCCCATGTGAAATTGAAAAATCGTCTAAAAGAAATAATCTACAATGCCTTCAACATAAAAATGGAGCATACGCTATAAATTTATTACTGCATAATGCATATTTCGTTAATAGTGACAAACAAAAAGGTAAAACATGCTACACAGAAGAACAAGTGGTCAGTATGCTGGAATTTCTTATCGACAACATATTTGTTGAGTTTGGAGGTAGACTTTTCAAACAAATTGTCGGCATTCCTATGGGAACAAACTGTGCGCCTCCTCTTGCCGACTTCTTCTTATTTTCATATGAATCGGAGTTCCTCAAGATACTTGTCAAAAACAAGAGGATCAAAGAAGCCAGAGTATTTAATTTCACTTTCAGATATATTGATGATGTTCTTTCCATAGACAATCCGAACTTTTCTGATTGGGTTCCATTAATATATCCCCCAGAACTAGAGATTAAAGAAACAACAGACACGGTTTCCTCCGCTTCATTTTTAGACTTATATCTCGAATTTGACTTACACAGTCATCTCAGTACAAGAATCTATGACAAACGAGACGATTTTGATTTTGAAATTATAAATTTCCCCCACCTTAGTTGCAATATACCAACTTCACCTGCATATGGGATATCTATTTCCCAAATTATTCGATATTCAAGAGCTTGCAGCTCCTACTCAGACTTTGTAAAGCGTCATCAGTGTCTGAGTAGAAAGTTGATGAACCAGGGGTATGTCAAAGAACGTCTCGTCCTTTTTCTAAAAAAGTTCATCGGAAGGTACCAAGACCTTGTTGATAAATATTCCGTATCAACTTCACAAATAATACACGATGGTCTTAATGTATAGATTCTGCGTACTGATGCTGTTTATCATCTTAGCAACGTGTTTTGTAGTTCTTTCATTTGTCTTTGTACTATTATTATTATTACTTTTACTGTTGAATTGTTTTATGTGATATTCGTTTAACGTGGCTCGGTACTTATACATCTCGTCAATGTGTTTGTATTGTCTTTCATTTTTTGGCAGTGTGTTTTGTATATGCGACTTTCTGTATTTCTTTGGTTCTTATAACGTGACTCTGTACTTTAAAATATCCCGTCATTATGATATTGTTCTATTTTATGTCATTATGATATATTTCTATTATGAATTACAATATACGTTAAACCAAAAACGTCAAAATCATCCAATCGCGTAGTGGAATTAACTATTTGTAGATTCTTATAAATTCTATATATAACTTTTGGACTAGTTTAAAATCTCGGTCTATTTCTGAAATGTATTCTTACATACTTTTGATTTTTTAACCCTGTATGCTAACATTGCCTAGGTAAATTTTAAAAATAGTTTGTATGCACATTGAACGACAAATCTATGTGACGTATAACATTTTCTGACGTCAGACACACAAATCAATGAATGCGTCTGTAGATATTTGATTGTGTATTGTTAAATTGTTCCTTTTAAAATTGTTATACGATGAAGACTGATGTACCCATATTCTGACTATTTTATTTATTGTGTCTGTTTAGTTAACGCATCAATGTAAATATAACTGAAATTGATGAGACTGTCATCAAAGGGAGAGGGTTAGCGCTATAAAACCAGGTTTAATCCACTATTTTCTACATTTGAAAATGCCTGTACCAAGTCAGGAATATGACAGTTCTTGTCCATTCGTTTTTGATGCGTTTTGTTAATTGATTTTGCCATGTGATTATGGACTTTCCGAATTGATTTTCCTCTAAGTTCAGTATTTTTGTGATTTTACTTTTTATGTATTTTGAAATGAAAAACTTTATTGCACTGTACCATGTATGCGATTTTCAGATATGCTAGATAGTCACGTCCTGTTTGAAGATAATTCAAATTTTATAAGGCTCCCTGAACATGTATATTGTCATCACTGAGCTCTTGTTTTATTGAATTATTGGTCTAAACTTTTTAATTTGCAATTTTCAATCATTTATTTTGCATTTTCATTTTAACAATGTTTAACTAGCATTAGATGAAGACTATTATAAAGTACATCTAAACTTCAGTACAATACCAATCTGCTTTTTCAGAAAGGAACCAATATAAAGCGCCATCTAGCTACAGAAAATACAGTTTTTCATTTGGCAGCAAGTTTAGGTCTATAGATGTTTTGGAAACCCTGTTAAATTTCTAAAAGCCTTAATGTAGAGTTGATGTTGGAAGAGCATCAGGGAGTTCTAGAAGGAGGCTTATCATCAATGCTTTAAATGGTTCTGACAAAACAGCTCAACAGTTAGTACCAGAAAAAGGTAAAGGCCATCAATGATTTGTTATGAGCCTTTATATGGAGATATGTTTCTAACCACCAGGCTATTTTCAAGTGATTATATATTTTATATTTGCGAATAAGACTAATAATTGATTGTTTAAAAAAAAATCCTTGTACAGTAATTGAATATACTCGAAATGTTTTGAGGGCATGAACGTTGGTGTCATTTTAATCAAAATCAAAGTCATATAAGAAGTCACAACATAAACACACATGTGTCATTAGTTTTATAGCCTATATAACATGAAATTTGATATCTGTTTTGTTTTGAATTGTTTAAGAAGGATTTATGGCATGCACAGTTGGAAATTTTTATGATATAAAGTTAAAAATTTCTACAAAATGGATTATGTTACTTTCAGCAATGAAAAATGAAATTCAAACTGAAAAATTAACATTGATTATAAATTCTAAATGAATTAAACATTGATATGCTGGTTGCTTCTGATAGTTTAAAATGTCATTAAGTCCCTGCGTTTTTAAATCAAGACTTGTAACGGTGATTTAATAGGACTGATTATTTTCTTTTTCGTGTTAGTTAGCCTGACAGCCTAGCATATTTCACAATAAAGTGTCTTTATCAAATGTGTGATATCAATTTCCATGCTAATGACTATTTTTTTTACTTGAAAAAATCAACTCTCCAAAAATGATAAAGATAATTCCAAATAAATGCCTTTTTTTGTACAATTTTCTTTTTTCTCTCCAGGTTATTTTAAACCTATCAAATGTTTATTGACTCATGGATCAACAACAGCTCTTCTCGATTCCAATGGAAATCTATTTTCTGACCAGAATATGAAGGTGTTTTGAGTGAAATTTTATCACAAAGACAGAGAAATACAGATCTGATTTTGAATTTGATAGAAAAAGACTCAAAACCAAATTTTTAAAAACTAAACAAAGCTTGGGTGGTGAGAATAAGATAAGAACAAACTAATTTTATGGCCAGTTTACTTTTAAATTATTGGTGAATTGCAAGTTTTTTTTAAAAACAATTGACAATGATTTGACTAAGGCTTTATTCATTATATAGCTTGGATATATAGATATAAAAAGATGTGATATGAGTGCAAATGAGACATTTCTCCATCCAAGTCACAATTTGTAGAAAGTGACTTACATGATGTATGTGTAATGGTAGTCTAGGACGTTTTGAATTGGTTGTTATAAAGTTAGGGAAATCAATCATGTTCGGATTTTGAAATCGAACTTGTAAACAAATAACAGGATCACATGTACATTGTATTGATAACGAATATATAGCAGAATTTTTTTTATTATTCTTACATTTGTAAATTTATTTTACTAGGATTAAACTTGATGGCTATAATAACTACGATTTTAACCGGCCTTATTATATATAAATAAAATAAAGCTGATGTTGATGTAATTTTTATTTACAGCCAGGGTTTGATCATAACATTAGAGATCACCATGGTAACACTCCACTAATGGTAGCATGTAAAGTTGGCAATGTTCATGTTCTGTTCCTGTTACAGTCTGCTGTTTACCCACAATCATTTGCGGAAGATGATAGCCGCCTCTTGTAATATATTTGTACTTTTCATTATCTTTGTAAAAGAAATAAACAATCATTGTAGATAAAAAAAAAAATGGATAATATGTTATAATAAGATAAAGCATTGTATCAAATGAAAAAATAAATTCTAGGGTAAATTTGATTTAGGATTTGAAACCTCGGTAACTGTTAAGATTGTAAAATAATATACTTATTGAATATTCTAGTTAAAGAGAAACTCACATTTCTTTTTTAACAAGTCATATGTTATTTTCAAGAATTAATTTAACTTGAAATCACTTTACACTGATGATAACTTGTATTTAAGTAGTAAAGTGAAAATAGGGGAAAACCAAATACAAAAAAAACGGATTTATCTTTCCAGAGGGACAACTCAGATAATGATTCTGGAGTTCTGGATACTGACTCTGTAAGAACTGGTAGTCAGGAAGGTAGGTAATAAAACTATAAAACAGACCTTTTCATTCAATTTCATGTTTAAAATAAAAAATAAAAAACTACATCAACATAAAGTCTCATATTTTGCTATCAATGACTCGGATTATTTTCTTTTTCAATTTTGTAGGCAGAAAAATATCTAATGTCAGAAAATGATGGTATGGTGAATTCATGAACATAATAAAAAAACAATTTAGATATTGTTTGAAGCATATATAATAGTTAACTTTATAGTTTCATAACATAAATTACTTTGTTTTATTTGTTGTAGGTGAACCTAATTGTACTTATTATCCAGTTGTGAGGTAAGAAAGTTTCTCTTCCACTGAGATTGGATATAGATTTGTCTCTTTACTGTAAAGTAGATTTAGTTGACAATGAGGTATGGGGTTTGTTCACTGCTGAAGGCTGTACAGTGACCAATATGTAATATCTGTGTCATTTGGTCATTTGTTCTCTTGTGGGAGTTGTCTCATTTATTGGCAAACATACCACATCTTCTTATTTTTGCATACGCTTTTTTGTCAATAATATGAATTGAAAATCTTTCAATATTGACAATTCTTCTTCATATAAAATATGTATTTGTGGAAATTGTTTTGAACAACCAACCATAAAGCTGGCTGTTATTATATAGCCATGTGTTGCTGAAAGTGGTATTAAACATATATTTAAGTAATCATTTAACCATTATAGTTTATTTTTGTTTTTGATTATGTACTCTTATTTAATTTTATCTCCCAACAGATGCTTCAGTGAATGAAAAGAATTGTTTTGGAATACCACTTTTGTCTGTTACTTCTGTTTATGTCAATCTTATTTTACACAGCTCTTTAATATTGGTTGGTATGACTACTTTTTCTAATCTTTTCTGACTTAAAATTGTAGATCTGAGGTGGTAGAAAACAGAAAAGTTGAGTCTTTACTTCAAGACATTAGTAGACCATCAGGACTGTCCATTTATCATGGTAGTGTACATAGAGTTTAAGAATACCATTGCCTATTACATGTAACTGGCTGTTGCAGAAGCTAGTCACATGATCATTGTTTAAATGTTTTTTTTCATAATATTTTGAGGTTTTAAAGTTTGGTAAAACTATGAATGTTAAATGTCTATTTTGGTCAAATAAAAAATTTAGGGTAGAAGTGAATTTTGAGCATAATGCCTGTATTAAAAAAATTACCACTCAAAAATAACCATTGAAAATTATGACAACTTTGACTATACATAAAAGATGATGTAGTATGATAGCCAATAAGACACAATATCACCAGAGATTAGAAAATAAGCATAGCTCATACGATATACAAAGATATTATCAAAGGATCCAATAAGAAAAAAACATAAAACAATTTAATCCAGAAAACCATAGACCTCATTTTTGTAAAAACAATAAAGAAAAACACAGACCGTACCATATTTGTTATACCCCTCTTTTAGAAATTGTTGTGTCCCTCTTCTTTGTTTAATTATTCCCATATGATGTCACAGAAATTACCAAACTTTCTTAAACTTGATATATTAGCCTTGATTTTGCTAAATTGAATATAGAATTTGTTTCTAATGTATTATTTCTTTCATGTATAATTTACATCAAAGTTTCATATGTGCTGAATCGATTGAACTCCCAAAAAGCCTCAGTAGGGTTAATATCACCTGCCATGCAAATCAAGATTTAACAAAATTATTTTTTGTTTATCACAGATGGATTTATCAATCATATATGTGCTGTCAATTCCATTGATGGTTCAACTACACTGCATACTTGTCTGTTCAAGGGAGACAACTTCAGAATAATGGAGTTGTTACTAAAAATAGATCCCAATGATATGACTGTTAACCTTCAAAATAGCTCAGGATTAACCCCTTTACATTTAGCATGCCAGTTAGAAAAGAGGAAATGCACAGAAATTCTTGTTGTAAGTATACTGTTTGTATTTATTAAGTTGACATGATACAGTGAAACCTGAATAAACTTGATCTTGCACATAAATTGAAACCTGTCTTAACCATACAGTCATGTTCTTAATTCGCCTTTTCTGAATATAAAGAATCATGGGTAATGTCATTGTTTGTACCCCAACATGAAAATAATTTAACGTCAGTGGTTGAATATTCATTATTTATAACATTTTTAACCAATCACTACATTTTGGTGTACACTTTTGAAAATATTACCCATGATGCATTAGATTCTGAAACGGCGAATTCCAGTTGTATCAAATGTTATAAAGGTTTGGTTTAAACAGAGTTCACTGTATTTGATTTCAACAAAGTTGAAATTGACCTTTCCTTACGCTTTGTATGAATTCAGTATATATTATTGATATATATTGCTTCTAAAATTATAGTTTATAAATATCAATTGATTAATTTTAATGCAAGGAACATCATTTTATATTTCATGAACCACCCCAAAATCTTGTGCATTATGTTCACAAATAATGGAAGTTACAAATTTGACCCTCAGCTAGGGAAAAGAAAAGCCTTTATAGGATTGGTGCTTGTTGCTTTTACACGAGAAAATTGGTGAGGAAGTAGAAATTCTAAAGCTGTCCTTCTGCCAAGGACAAATCATGGTTTTCTCATATAATATGTACATGATAAAATTAGACCAAAAGAAAAAAGAAACCCTACTTTTTATGAGTTATTTTGTACATGTATATTATTCTTTGTTTCAGAATTGTCCTGAGACTGATTTAAATATTCCGACGTTGGATGGAAAACTGGCTGAAGAGATGACCAATGACAAAAACATTATTAAAATAGTTCAGAGGGGCAGACGGGGACATCCTGTCAGGTAAGATAGTATACTCTTAACCAATGAAGTTATTGTTCTGCCTGCAATGAAAATCAAGCAAGACATTCAGTTTCTACATTCTGTGTATGCCATTAATGAAATAAAGGTTCAGTCATTAACTTTGTTAAATGTTAATGGAATCTTGTACAGAAACTTAGATCAAATAAAGTATCAGAATTTTCCAGAAATATTTTTTTTGCTCAAAACTTCTTGATCCAGATAAGAGATACCTGAAGTATTACTTTCTATTAAGTTTGACAACAGGGGAACACATTTTGCAAAAAACAGAGGTCTTAATGGGTATTAAACAAGGAATTTTTATTTCATGCAATTGATTGGCAGAAACACAATAAGAATATATGTTTTGTCCATGCAAACAGTTCAATGAAGAGTGATCCATTGCAAGGTAATTTTTATAACTGCTTAAATATCATCCTGGAATTTCGTATGCTTGTTTATATTATGCTATTGATACTATTATCTGTCAGAGAGTCACCTCCTGTGTGACATCACCAACTATTTGTACTTTTCTACTGAGGTTGGCAGATTTTGTTAGTTTTCCTGAATCATAATAACAAGAGAGATTTCATAGTTTGTTTGGTGGTTAACATTATCAAGTTATATAAGGATGTTGGTATATTTTATGTGTTCTTGCTGCTCTTCAGGTTTCTATGCTGTGTTTTGTAGACTTTTGTTTATCATTTTGTTGATTTTCCTATTTTGTCTTGGCGTGATCAGTTAATCTTAAATTTATGAGTTTGAATATTCATTTGGTATCTTGCTCCTCTCTTTTACATGAAATTGCATGCACATAATTTTTTCAGATTTAATGTTTATTCTTTTTTTTCAGATATAAGCCATCCTCAAAGTCTCATTCATCTTCGGTCACAAATGCTTCAATATATACGCAGCAATTCCAGTCAGAAGCCAAATCTACCATCAATTTGGAGAAAGTACATTCCCGATTTGAAGCCATGAAGCTTAATTTACATAAAAATTCAAACCAGGAACAAACTTCATAATTATCAGATGTGCATTTATTATGCATTTTTTATTCAACTGTTGTGAAATTGTTTTGTTAGATATCAGTACTTGTTTATTCATGCATGTTATTTATGGAAATAAATAAAATAAAAATATGTTTTTATAATTGCATTTTTTTATCAGTTTATAATGCACTAATACATATCTTAAATAATTGCATAAAATACTATATTGATTAAGACTTTATAAATATAATTAGGAATTTATTTAATGAATTTCTTGTCATATAGCATTATCCATTTTGATAATACCACTATTGGCAATTTGTAAGGTAAATGAGTTTCTTTGGCAAGGTACATGTAAAGAGCATTACATATCCTTTTATTAAGGATCTTTTAAAAAAAATCTGGGTGTGAAATTACTGAATTTAGCAGATTATTGTTTTATGATAGCTGTCATTGATTGGTTAAAAACTGCTTTAGGATCACAATTACCTCTTTTACCCCTATAACAATACTAGAACAAACCAGATCAGGTGTAAGAGAATGTTAACATAATGCAAATGGCTATTGTAAAATAATGCTTGTAAATTTTGTCTGTCTTTCCTCTTGTAACTTTTCATATTTTCAATATCTACCATAGAGCTGAATAGTTTAGCACCTGACATGGCAAAAATAGTAATCTTAATGTGCTTTTAGAAACATTTTGTAACAAATTATCTTGTTGGAGAAAACTTGTGTCACATACATAGTTATATCCAATACAAATTTTGTCAATTTTTGTGTTTTGCAAAAAATGTAAAAAGTTTACCAAGCTGTGAAAACTAAATTCTAAAATATAATTACAGATGTCTGACATTTTAATGTCTTACCGACGTTGTTTGGTTTTGTACAATTATTTGATTTTCAAATTCAATGGGCCAAAAAGGTTGCCTCATTTTAACTGTAACTTTTCCTTATTCAATTGTGTTTTGAAAAAAATGGATCAGCAGTGATGATCATTGATTCGGACAATATAAAATAGCGTCCTTCTATCCAAACAGAAAAACAAAGATGAGTTCTGCCACGTGTATCTCTTCTAAATAAGAAACAACCAATAAGAGTAGCACATGCAGACACGAGTTTCTTTACACGAATAAACTACGCCTATATAATATGTAAGCTAACACTTTTCCTTATTCAATTGTGTTTTGAAAAAAATGGATCAGCAGCAACAATTATTAATTCTGACTGAATTCTTTTTGATATAATAGTATACTTTTCATGGAACATCAGGTTCTCTCGGCAGTGGATCTCGGTTGCTTATTTTTGGGACGCATGTACTGGGGATGCATGCACACTGTCTTCTGTTTTAAAACATGGATACACTTAAAAAGGGTCCCTTATTTCATAAATAATTGATGTGATGCATAACAGTAATTATATTACATAATTTTATTAATGAACCCATTGTGAACACGTTTCGTTCATTACTCTCTAGACAGTCACTTTAGAATTAATATGGCGACAATGAATCATGGAGCAGCAATATGGCTGTACTGGGGACTTTGTTTTTAGGAAAACAGATGCATACGAAATTTATTAGTGTTTACCATTCAATATTAAAGCTAGTATATGAAGTTGAGGCACACTTATATAAAGATAATCAGGGTTTTCTACAGATTGATATTGTAAAATATCAGCCATGAGCCACAAGTTCACATCTCGGATAGGTTTACTATATTTGGTGTATGAAAGGATTGTAAGGTTTACATATCCAACTGGCAGTTAACTGACATTGACCTCATTATCATGGTTCAGTGGTTAAAGTTAAGTTTTGTTTTGTTTTTCGTCACATACTATATTCCACAGGTTAACTGTTTGGTGTATTTAAAACTTTTACGATGTGTCTGTCAGTCTGGCAGTTTTTTTTTCCTAGGGCCCATGTTACGATTCATTGCTCCATGTTAAGTTTTTATGTTTTGTTTGGTCTGATTTTCCTAAACTATAAGCAATAGGTCAACTACATTTGGTGTATGAAATGATTGTACAGTGTGTATGTTTCTGTGATAGGTATCATCTGACCTTGACCGCGTTTTCATGGTTCATTTTTCAAAATTAAGTTTTCGTAGTTAATATGTGTTTTCTTCAATGCGCTGTGCAATAGTTCAACTATACATGATGCATGCAGAAATTGCCAGATGTACTTGTCAATCTTGCAGGGTTCATCTGTCCGCATATCCTTATGGTTCCTTGGTCAATATAAAGTTTTCAGGGTTTGGTCTGTTCCTTGTATATAAGTCAACTGTACGATTTGGAATGATTGTAAATACGTGTTTTTGCGACTTAGTTTTTCTGACATTGGCCTCATTTTCTTTGAATATGTTAAGGAAAAGTGCAGTAAAACGTTATATTTCGAATATATACATAGAACCAATAATCAGTTAAGGGAGCGTGACATTTCAGCGTTAACAAACTTGTACTATACTACATTAATAGTTATAGTATTATGATCAATCTCCTATAAACGTAAAATCACAACAATATTGAATGTCAAGATGTACACATACAGTAACTAAGATGTGTGATTTCCAATGAGGCAACTATTCATTAGAGACCAAAGAACTTTAGGTCATCGTACTGCCATCAACAAAAAGCAAAATACATGCAACACAATAAACTATAAACGGTCCGCAAAATTTACAAATATATCACGATTGAAATAGAAATAATCGGTATGATTTGTGTAATAAGAGGGGCGAAAGATATCAAACGAACAGTCAAACTCATAGACCGAAATTAAACTGACAACGCCATTGCTAAAAAAGAAAAAGACACACAGTCGTATAAAAGTACACAAAACACCACAAGAAAACTAAAGACTAAGCAACACGAACCCCAACAAAAACTGAAGGTGATTTCATGTGCTCTGGAAGGGTACGCAGATCTAGCTCCACAAGTGGCACCCATCGTGTTGCTCATGTTATTACAAATCAGGTAAATTGTCTAATTCGGTAGATCACATTCGTGAAAAGGGAAGGGGATTGCAGTTACGACATAACGAACACATTCGATATCATCTGTGACACAAGTACTGCTATTCAATATCGGCCAAACAACTCATGATAGCGTCCGTAAAATTAACTAAGGGATGATTTCAACTTCACCATTTGGAAATCTTGGTTTGATAGGAAATACAAGCCCGGGAATATCGTATCAATTAGGAGATGTTCAGACGCTGCTGGAATGTTGCTACACATAAATGGATATTTCACAGTTGGGAAGCTGTTATCATCTATTTTGTCGTAAAGTTTTGCTTTCAACCGAACCTCATTGTCAATTTCTAGATGTAAGTCAAGATATGAGGCAGACTTAACTGTATCTGTTGTATCCTTTACCTCTATTTCGATGGGATAGATTTGTTCAACACAGTCACCAATTTAGTGAGAGAACATCATCTATATAGCGGAACGTAAAGTTAAAGGATATTGCTAACTTCTTATCTTTCTTCCTCAGAAAATCCTGTATGAAGTCAGCCTCATAATAATTAAAAAACAAGTTGACAAGAAGAGAGCACAATATGTTCCTCTAAGCGTTACACATATGTTGTCAATAAAAAATCAAGCATCTTGATAATGTCATTATCAGAGGATTTTTTGTTTGAATCAGATTGATTCTGTACAAAGGAGGATTTATCAATCCCAAAGACCTGATTTGTATCAACAACCTCACAGCCTTTATCCATTAGGAAGGGGTAGATACATCTTCTTTCTCGCGTTTGGCCGATTGATTAGTATATTCTTTGACTGAAACCATCAGTATTTTGTAGTTGCATTTCCAATTGATGGATTTAGACTCATTGGTGGCCTTCGGCTGTTGTCTGCTCTATGGTCGGGTTCCCCATTCCCCATTTCCTTTCTCAATTTTATTGGGGTTACGATATTTCGAAACTTTGGATAACACATTTCGCAGCTAAGTTTAATTAGCAATACAAAAAAGAAGATGTGGTATGATTGCCAATGAGACAACTACACACAAAAGACCAAAATGACACAGACATTAACAACTATAGGTCACCGTACGGTCAGGTCACCGGTAATAATGTGGCCAGCCGAATAATATATATCATATATGAATTGGGAACTAACACACGTGCAATCAGGAGGTTTAGACTTGAAGTCGTCATTATTTAGATCCTGCACAACGTGTTGGTAATTGAAAACCTAAGTCGCAATTGGTTTGGTATAGGTAGAAGTAATGATTGTAAAAACTGATCTTTTAAAAAAGGAGGTATTTTCGACTGAACTTATTTATGATGGAGAATATTGCCCAAGTTGACGCCGTCGAGACCTTTGTTGGCAAAAAAAAATATGAAAAAAGATTTTTCTCTTTTTCATCCTTTCCAATGCGAACTGGTTTAAAAAGTCTGTGACATGCAATATCCGAAATAATAGCTGTAAGTTTGTATTGATTCGAATGAGTGTTTATAACATTGGTTTCCAAACATAAATTAAACAGATAATGACGTTTTGAAAGGGGTAAGGAATAAAGTTTTGTGCGAATGTGATGAATCGGCTTGTGTACTAATGGCAGCAAGTAATTAACAGAGACACGATGTCGAGTAGGTCACTGGTGCTGTATAATTGATATGACCACGAATGCGTCTACCTCGAGGAGTAGAGTTTAAAATATTCATCACAATCACCGAGCTACAGGAAGGACAAGATATATTACATATACCATCAATTTTATCATTGATACCATATGGTGTCGCAGTTCCTAATTGTCGAATCCAGTAGTCCTCTTTTGTCTATGGAGAGGCGTTGCAAAATGAGAATTGTTAGTCCTGTGGTATATTTCGATAATGCGGACTGTCATAGAAGAAATTTATCAAAGTTACCATGATCATAGTTTAATACGCCAGATGCGCGTTTCGTCAACATAAGACTCATTAGGGACGTTCAGATTAAAATAGTTATAAAGTCAAACAAGTGCAAAGTTGAAGAGCATTGATGACCCAAACTTCCAAAAAGTTGTGCCAAATACCGTTGAGGTATCATTTTCCTGGGATAAGACAATCCTTACTTTTCCTTAGTTTTTAAAACAAGAAATATATAAAAATGACCATATAATTGATATTCATTTCAACACCGGAGTGCTGACTACTTGGGAATGAGAATCGACTGAAAGATCAGACTGATTAAAATGCTGGTAAGAATGTCGATTGCATTTAGGTTGATGTCTGATCTATGGCATACAAAACGATGAACAAAAACAACAAGATCAGATAAAAAGCACCAAATGACAACTACTGAACTATCGGCTACTGAATTGAAACAGGCACATACAGAATGTGGCGGGGTTAATCATATTTGATGTCGCCCAATCCCTATTTAACGATGTGTTATTTTTCAGTATGTTATATATATAGTTGTTTTTGTGACTAACAGTCATAGACAATCTGGGATTATATTTTATTATTATATGTGTAAACCTTCGTGGATTGATATGAACTTAGGAAATATAGAAATACTATCTTTAGAAAAAATTGTGCTTTAAAAAATAATTCTGTACCTAAATATGCTAAGTTTAACATAAATGAACCTACTTTTGCATTCGATATGACAATTGTACACTGATCGCAGCAACCCTTTTTGAAATGTTGATACGTATATAAAACGCTAGCTTAAGTAGAGAGTCTTATTTAAATGGAAATCATGTCATTAAATATAATGCACGCTATAGAGAAAGTGAAAGTCTCTAAAAACGTTAAGCGTTCATACTAAATGTTTCTAATGAGTGTACATGTTGCCTAACAACCCATAAATCCATATTGTAAATACTGGCCTATACATTTAAACGGTAGTCATAGTTAACCCTCTTCAGACTGGCCGACAACTTCCTTTACTAAATTTTCTTCTGTGATGTGTCCTAGATATGCATGATTATAGTTATCAAAAGTACCAGACTTATAATAAAATACGCCAGACGCGCGTTTCGTCTACAAAAGACTCATCAGTGACGCTCAGATAAAAAAAAGTGAGAAAGCCAAACAAATACAACGTTGAAGTACATTGATGACTAAAACTTCCAAAAAGTTGTGCCAAATACTTCTATGGTTATCTATGTCTGGGATAAGAAGTTTTTCGAATGAACTAGGTGCCATTTGAAGTTAAACACGACATTATCAACAATAACTCAACCAATTTATCCTTTCTTTCTTCCTTTATCTTTTCATTCAATTAATCAATTAACCCATAAATCAATTCATCATTTTTTTTGTTCTTGCCGTATGGTTGCTGGTCCATTGTATCCTGGGATCTATATGTATCGCACTATCCATTAAACATGACACGCGTATGTACAAATCATTGAAAGTTTGCAGTATGATAACGAAGATTCTGATTTGTTAGAAGATCTATTACGGATGAAATAGAAACAAGTTTTAGAAAATATTTTTTATTTAGGATCACACAATAAAAAAACAAAAGATAATTTCATATATACAATGTATTTCAATCAATGCAATAAAAAAAAAGCCGAGACAATTGATTGATAACAGAGATAAAATAAAACTACACTGTTTTTGACATCGTCCGGAATAGAAAAAAAAACTTAGACAAAGACGCATTGATACTTTGAAATTTTTAATGCCAAATGAACATTAAAGTGTAACCAAAAACAATGCACAGTGTTGTCAAATTAATGTTTATTCTGACATCACAAATTAAAACGAAATATTTTTCTTAGGTTTATTCATTAAATCAAGCAGAATATATGTATATGTAACCTATTAAAAATAACATTTATGTTGAACAGGAATTTTTATTTAGAGTAAAATTTTCTGTCTTCAACACAATTGTCAATAAAACATATTGGTTCATAAGAAAAGTTATTGGTCTGGAGGTCATAATTGTGTTAATTATATATTCACACTGTCATTTTTTCTTATAAATGTAAACTTTATTACCTAGTGCAATAACTACTGACTTTGTTAAGTGATCGTAACAAATACGAGGGTTATATGATGACGTTTTGATATTTGTAATTACTACTTCACTTTTCTCGCCATTAGAATTTACCTTAATAACATTATATATCGAGGTATTATCTTCCTTTCTACACAGCACGAGCACATTTCCTTCGTTATCTATGGTAAGATCTGTTAGATTTGTCATATTCGGATCAGTAAATGTGAATATGTTATTACCGTCACTATCAATACAGATCAGCTCACTATGGTCTCTGATGATACAGTAAATATGTTGTGAATCAACATCGTAACACATATCACATGGCGTAAAACTCAGTTCAATACGTCTTTTTACACTTCCTGACATATCAATTACCACAATACCATATATATCACTTATGTATAATTCGTTTTCTATGTTTATAAATGTACCTGGACAACATTTCATTACAAAATTACGAATGTATTGAACATGGTTTTGTTGAATGTCTATCATAGCCACCATGTTTATTTTAAGTAAAACCGCAACAGTATTTTTGTCCACTACATCCACTGACCTTGGAATTTTGCCTAATTGTATCACATGTCTTCGTTTGCCACTGATAGAAAATACCAATAATTCTGGTTTATCTTTATCATTATAAACGGCTGCAACTACCTCACCATCGGGTAAACATTTTATATCAATACAGAACATTTTTCCAAAAAAACTGTCTTCCAAAGGGAGATTACAGTTCAATATGAAACTATCGCTGATAAGTTGCATAAAGTGTGTACAATACTTTTCCGCGTTACCATGTTTTCTGGAACAGTCCCTACATAAAACTTGATCACAATCATAGCACTTGTATACGGACATGTGTTTGCAATTATTGCACCTAAAGAAAGAAAAAATGAATACTGGTATAAAATCGATTTACATCTTTAAAAACATTATTTTACAAATAATTGATTTAAACTTGATATACAAAAAAAAAATTATGTGTGTCTTAATTCTCTAATTTAGTTTATAATAAAACAAAAATGAAAATATCGTAAGAGAACAAGAAAACAAATAGATACTTGCGACCTACGTTTTCCACCAGAGTCATTTTTCCACATTACATTAAGCTTAGACACATTTATATAACGCATTTCTTTCTAGCTGTGTTCTAAAATAGTTCATGTTTCCAAACATACATGGATATCGTTATAAATGAAAGTAACAACAAATAAAACTTACTTTCTGTGGCCTTTGTTTTCTACAAAAGTATGCAATATAACTTACAGAAATGAACATACATGTATACATGCAGTTGAAACTATTATGCATGTATTACATCAGGAACAAACATTTACTAGCAAAATTTCACATCTCAGTGCTATTTTATATAAGATAAAGGAGAGGTAATATATACAAGTTTTCATGACCTTAGATATTTCACGTTAAATGGTGTGGTCATAAGTGATAAAACAAACCGTTAAAAGTGTGTTCTTTATTTTTTGTTACTGTGACAACTAAGAAGCCATCTAAGGAGGCTCGAATGTATAAAAATTTCAGAAAGAAATTAAACATTTTTTTTTCATACAAATTTTATTTATTACTCCACTAGTTGTTATTTTTTCATAAAGTACAGAAATTATTCAAAACAATCAATTAATTTTGGCCCGAATGACTTTATAAATGTAAATATTATTGAAAAAAGCTCCAAATCATCTCCCTTGGGTGAAAAATACCATTATTTGGCATTAAAATTGAAATATCTATTTAACTTATCGGTGACCTATATTTTTCATTATTGTTTTCGAATAAGCTGAACTCAAACTGAACTATTGTAAAATTTGAGCGATTTCTGTAATGTATTTTTTTTTATTTCGATATTACCCCTATTTCTCTTATTAGTTTAACAGGAAAAAAGAACTTTTACAAAAATGTATGCTTTATCGAAAGCAGATTGTGAGCGGAAATGAACGGTGATTCCATATTTTTTATTTCATTTTTCTATTTAGTACAGATAAAGTTCATTTACAGAATATAGCGAAATCCTATATTTAAAAAAAAAAAAGGTTTACACCCTCGATCCCCTTTAAACTGGTTTAAGTTTATTTGGTTTATTTTTTGCAGTTATTCTGGTCAATATGATATTTGTACAATTTGTTAATACATTAGTATTTCTTGTTAATATATAATGCCGTTCTACTGGATTAGCTTCTCTTAATTTAAAGAACTTGATTTTATTTAACTTAGGTTTAATAACTGTTTTATTTGATTCAAGTACAAAGAATAAGTCAGTAGTTTTTTATATGTAGTTTTAATATATTTTTTTATTCATGCTTTAATCATACAGGATAAAACTGTGGTTTCTTTCGTATGTATATTATAGAATTTACACATTATCTCGATTTAAAAGAGTAGAAAATTACTTCCAAATTTGCTTATTAGTAAATGAAAAGTTTGGCATAATGATACATTTTAACATATAATCTACAGTTAATCTTTTTTTTTCTATCTTTTTATTTTTAAATTCTAAAACAGTTACTAAAAGTACCTGAATTCATTATTCTCAAACCGACCTTCAAGTTTTCATACCTTTTTTCCACTACAAAATGCAGACTATAGTGTTTTGATTGATTAAAAGATTGTTATTAGGTACAATATGCTACAATATTTTCATGTGTACCACAAACATTTCAATTTTTTATGAACGGTTCACCATTATAGGTCAAAATACGGCCTTCAACATGAAAAATCCAAACATGAAAACAAGCTGTCTAATCTATATAAACGAGAAGCGAGAAAAACTTACGAACCACATCAACATCCTACAAATACGATCAGATTCCTGTCTAAGGTTTATTACAACGAAATTATTTTATACATTTAATGCGTCCGAAGTGCTTTTCGGGATATTTTTTTTTATGTAAAAAAACGTTAAACTCAAATATTTGAAAAAGAGGGAGAAAATATACTACAGGGAAAGTCAAACTCATAAATCGAAAATCAACTAACAACAGATGGCTAAAAATGAAAAAAAAAAGACAAACAGACAAACAAAAGTACACATGACACAACATAGAAAAGTAAAGAATAAGCAATGTTTAAATAAGAATAAACATTAGGTGCTTTCAAGTCAAAAATGGACATAAAAGAAAATAAAATGCAGGCCTGATAAATTTGGCTTGAAAGTGTTCTTTTTTTCTCAGGAAGTGTAAAAACCTGTGTATAATGAAAAGTGTCAATACATAGCATTACCTAGAAAAATAGGTTCTCAATGATTTTACTTTGCCAAAAAAATGTTCTAGATATGGACAATTATTGAGCTGTTGCAATGTTTTTCTTACGTATTATTTGGAATGACGTACATGTATCGAAAGACATTCTCAATTTTATGGATAATAGATGTATACTAAGGAATCTGCACAACACTATGCAGTTTTGAAAGATATGAAACACTGGGTGGACCGCATCAACATGATAAAGTTTGATTCAAATGACCATTTATTCATCAACTATTCGCATATTGTCCTGACCACATGGGTATATAATCATATAGTGCCGACGATCACTTGTTACTTGATAAACGTTTTAAAGTAATCTTTACTGATATAGTAATCTACGTAACATTGTTTAATAATGGAGTTGAAACTTTTTTAGGAATGACCTAAGTCCCGAAATGCGACTAGCAATACTATGTCGAACATATGAAGAGTTAATACCATGTTTTCATATAAAGTGCATAGAGGGGAAAGGGAAAACATGTTTCACCTGCGAAAATTAGTGAAATAAAAAAAAAATAGATAATAAAAACACTATTATTATTTTAAAGTAAAACGAAACTTACTACGTTCTTCTTCAACCTCTTCTTCCTACGGAATAAACGTTAGCTATAATCACTATAAAAGTCCAAAAGTCTGAAAAGACCAATTTTTGTCTTGATTTGCATGAACCATTACTCAAAAAGTATGACTTGTATCGAATTTGTATGAAATTTACTTGACATATTCTTTACATTCTAAACATGCTTAATGTGGTCATAAAATTTATTGGAAACTTCTTGACATTTGAAAACTGTCTTGAAATGTCTTGAGAGGTTCTCGACATTCTTTTTTTTCGCAGTATGGCTTGACATATCTGAACATTTTGAAGTGTTTCTTCAATTTATTTGACCCAATAAACTTGATGAATATTTTGCATTATTTCTAAATTTCATAGCATAAACTGTTATTTTTAGTTGCATTTATTACAACAAAAACTAAAATTGGGCATGTAAGTATTTTTTATAAATACAAATATGGGAATACAAATATTTAAAAGATAGGAATGTGAGTATTTTTATATCAACCAATATAATATGTGGGTTTTGATTTCTAAATATAATAAATAAGTAATAAATGAATGAAATAAATCAGACGGTAGACATAGTTCATTTTTTAAATGCATAATGGCCAATATAAACATTGGTAAATAAACAATTATTGTGCCAAAAAGTGTGGGTTTTTTTCATTATTAGCAATGCATTTATGTATCATAATTCTTCTAAACTTAGTTTAAGGGTTATTGAAATAAGTATAAAACAACATAAAAGTGTTTAGATTGTCAGGAATGTATAGATACACAATTCCGACCAAATTTATACTGTCGAGATAGTGTCGAGATATCTTTAAGACCGTCAAGATTGTGTCGGGATACATTTGGATATCATGAAAAGTGTCAAGACTTATCGAGACAAATTCAAGACAGTCGGGAATGGGTCGAGACTACTCAAGACACTTTTCAGACTGTCGAGAAGTTTTTAGCCAATGTTTATATTGGCAAGACATATGTCGAGAATCTAGGTACATATTTATGACAAACTTAGACTTTGTCAAAAATTCTAAAAAAAAAAGTCAGGCAAAAAGAGAATGTTGAGTAAAATTTTGAGCCAAATCAGACAAAAAAGTTCTTTTGAGATTTTTCGACTTAACCTCGGTCATATACGAACAAACTATAAAATATTAAATGATTTGTTCACACTTATTGGACAATTTCAAAACTTGCTTTTGCTTTTTTTTTAACATTTATATGCATTCACTGGGAATCGAATTCCGTCTAAATGTGTTATTTGTGACTGATATCAACCGATCGACGAAACCTTTTGGCTCCTAATTTACATTCTGTTATTTTTTTTTATAGATATAGTATGATATCATCTGTTTTACTATATATCTTAACAAATGTGTATTCGCAAATCCATATGCGATTAAATCAGGATGTAAATAGAATTAGGTTTATTGCTAGGAATGTCAGTAACATTCTTATTATATATACTCCGTAATCTTATTTTGTAAATTACGAATAACATTAATAAAGTCATTTAAAGACAGACGTGTTACGTTATGTCAGTATTTTTCTTACCAATTATGTGTGAACTTAAATTAATAATGCATTGTTTAAAATCGTGAACATGATAACATGGTTGTTTAATGCAATCACACTAATATTGAAAAGACATCAACAAAATAGTTCAAGTTAGATACATTATGGATACGTGTTGATTAAATTAAAACAAAAAAACAAAATAACAATCGACCTCCGGTTTTTTGTTCAAGAAGGCTTATCAAGTATATATATAATACGTCATACATGCACCCTTTAAGACTGTTCTTATCTTTCGTCAACATATAAGAAAGTTCTACTACCATGTTTATATACGTTCTCCACTGTGACAGAAATAACTTCCTTCGCTGAGGAATTAAAACATACCTTTAACCAAGATCTGTATATGGCTTTGCTCGAATGCATTTCGTCATGATCTGTACATCGGTATTCAATTTTTTCCATTGCTTCATCATAACCAATTCCATCATTATCTAAAAGACTTCCATCTTGACATTTAAATCGTATTTCATAGAATACATTTATTCGATATCTTTGCTTAAGTGAATCAACAAGACTTATCAGTTGTTTTTTTACGTAACTATAACAAACATCTTCATTTTTCAACTGTCTTACTTGCATAGC
Source organism: Mytilus edulis (assembly GCA_019925275.1). Classification (NCBI taxonomy): domain Eukaryota; kingdom Metazoa; phylum Mollusca; class Bivalvia; order Mytilida; family Mytilidae; genus Mytilus; species Mytilus edulis. Next base: position 35,584,947 of record CM034358.1, on the reverse strand, counting down.
AATTAAATTTTTTGAGAGGCAAATGACAAGTATTTCACTACCAGTTTCATTTAGATAAAAAATTCCAATATTTCGATAAATCCCCAGCTTCTTATCTTTTGCGTCACAGACTAACTGTTTGCTTTTCACAAAGCTAACTAAAATATGATTGAAATATGACGGTGGTAAAAAATTGAATACAAGACAGAACCAAGAGGACTTTTTGCAATTTTCAATATCATTCTTTCCAAAAATGTCTTTGAAAGGCATAGGTTTGATCATGCATGGCATATATATATGTTGTTTGTATTCATCATTTTTCGGTCTTACAATGATGTCAAATTTTTCCATTAATGTTAGTATAAATTCTTTATGCTCTGTTGAAGTCAGACTCGGAAGCTTTCTTAATAATATATCGATCAATTTTTCTTTCAACATGCCTGTTTTTGCAAGAATTGCCCATTCTGGCATACCAATTAAATCATCTTTATATTGATGTGAGACGAAACATCTAAATACGTTTGCCAACCATTCCGGATCTAAAACTATGAAATTATTTACGTCTTTAAAAAATATGATATTTCCAATATCGTGTTCATACTTGAGAAAAGATTCGAGTTCAGAAGTTGTTTTTGCGACATCAGGAAATGAACAATCCGTTGCCAATTCTTTAGCATCAGTATACTTAAGGACGTGTTTCTCTTTCCTCATGTACATTTCCTTTTCTAGAACTATCCATCGGGTTGGAAGCTGGTCTCCCCAATTACCTAAAGCCTTGGCCTCAGAAAAAATATTTTCGCGCAGCCTTTGGAATTCTTGTACATAATCTTTTGGAAATTTATTTGATAAGAAATGTACTTTTCGAATATGTCTGCGTTTATCATTAACATTTAGATCTTCATTCAGATGATCTCGAAATTGTTGTATCCTCTTGTCTCTCACTGACTACAATAAAAAAATCTGTCAAATGTATTCCTTTTATTCATAATATTTAATTTCAGTGCCATTTTTTGAATCTATACAAATCAGTTTGTCTTTTGAATATTAAAAAGGTAGATTTCAACAATTTCCATTGAAACATCTATGTTGCCAAAAAGGAATTAGGTATGGTTAATTCCGTTATATAAAAAATCCTCACAACTTAAACATGTTAAAGAAGTATTTTTTCTGACTTTATTCTCCATGTAACAATTAATGAATGTTACCTTAGAGTACATCGAAGACTAATGCTATAAATAACGTATACACACTTTGTGCTTCTTAAGTAACTTTTATCGAATATTCTGTTGATACAGTAATTTGGAAAGCCAACTATATAGCATGTTTGAAATCAAAATAAATCAAAACGGCTAAAACATTAGGAAGACTTAAGGCGACCTAGTAGCAACAGCAGTTTCAAGGGAATTACCTCAAGTAATAAAGCAATGCAACAAATTGTCTCGCACAGATATTTTTCAATTAAAAAACTCTAAATCTGCATTTAGATTATCCACATCTTAAGATATCGTTATATGTCATGTGAATATCAAACCGGCAATCAACAAATAAACGTTGCCTTCAACAAATAAAGTCTCGTAGCAAACCTCTTCCTAATGGTGAGCAAAGACAATGATAAATGCTATGTGCATAAACTGTTTATAAGAAGAACTGTGGAAAAAGAGGTTTACATTGGAGTAATAATAAATACAACTTCTTAGAATGAATCCCTAATGCATAAATAGAGCATTAATTTTGGGTATAATTATAGAAACAGCCGGCGTTGTAAGAGGGGGTTATAAATGTAAGGCATATTTTTATACATATCATTTGGGCATCAATAAAAAGGTAAATTCCCTTGTTGTAAATATCGGCAATTACAACCGTCTATTGAGTATCCCAATAAAACTTTTAGCTTAGAAAATCAACTTTTCCATATGCCATGCATCATATATTTATAGATTATCGTTGATCATCTCAACGAGATTGTTCTCAGCGAGAAAATCAATCGAGTTGAGTTGACCTATTATAATCTCTTTTTCGCTATTTAACCTATGACGACGTTGTCAATTTCATTAGCAACGGCACGTGCCTCCTTACCTTCTAGCGATAATTTCCATCTGATAAGCATGATGTGAAAAATTATCACAAAAAAAAAAGATCAAAGGAAAAATCACAAAATAGCGATAATGATAATTATTATTCATTTCGTGTAAAGCAATGATCAAGAATGCCGTATACTCGTTAGAGAAGCATCGAATGCAAACTTTTAAAGTCTTCTATTCTACCATTGGTTGAACATCATAAGATTAAACATACCTCTTTAATTTTGTCGATCCCTGTACCAACTATTATAACAGGTGGATTTATTAAGCCATCTTCATTGTAGTGCCTTGATATATTCTTATCGTCTATACTATAGCAATGTATGTTATCAAGCCAGAAGTCAATGTATTCTAAAATGGAAAATTGCAATACATTGAAACATGTATATTTTATATTTTTGTGAAAACAGATATTTTTGAGAGTTTCTATGGATATTCTATGACAGAATACCCCAGCTGCATTTGACAAACATTTCGGAATTTTGAATCCTCAACGTCTTTTTACTTCGTACTTTAATTAGCCCTTTCGATAGTTTTAATTCGATCGTCGCTGTTGAGTCTTATGTAGGAGAAGTGCGCGTCTGGCGAACAAAATTTGAAACAAACTCATCCATGGTTGTCCTCATAACAATGGAAATACTGTTCTATTCAATTTTCCAGATTGTAATTACGCATATAAGAATAAAAAACATATTTTGAATTCAAAAATTGACCAAAATTCATGACATTTGTTCAGTTATTAAAATGTTTATGAAAAGTACTGTTACTTCAACTAACAATGATATCATTGTTATATTGGTTCATCTACAACAAGTATTTCCAAACGACATTGTCTGTGGAAGGTTTTTCACATTAGGATTATTTGTATTTTCAACTTATGTAATGCAATAACCGTTTCTAAATATCAATATGGGATGTCTTAATAAAAACATTTTTGAAGATATGGGCATCAAAAAAACATGTAAATCAAGTTAGTTTGCTGTAAGTTTCAAAGACAGTGGTGTTAATACTTGTTCTCTATAATTCATGCAATTTTTACAGGGAAAAAAAATAAAAGGATTCATGTTTTTTTTTATTTAAACATCTGCTTTATTCAAACTACAACACAACTGTTGAACACTGCCTGTTTAAATACAATTTGAAACACTAAGTGTATTTGTCAAGTGTCCTATTGACACCAGGTCAAAAAAGTTTCTCCACTGATGTTTTGTTTTCTTTTTGTATATATAAAACCAATTGCTTAATCTTGAATTTATATCTTATTATCGGTAAAACAATTCGATAGTACATTTACTTTAATTTATCTTAATAAACATAGTGTTTACCTCCAACGTTATTGAATTCTCTTTCAATCATATTATTAAATGTTTTAGTCGTGAAATCTCTGGATATATCTACAACCAAGAGGTAAACAGCATTTGTACAGAGAAAGGTCTGGTGTGTTGCATAGAATTCCTTTTGTCCGGCAAAATCCCAAAAACCACAGTCTGCAAATGCTTCGCATTGTCCAGACGAACAAGGTTGTAGTTCTTGACCATCTGTATATACAAATAAAAAGAGAGATAAACAGAAACCACACTGATGAGCACGGTGAACACGTATTTCCTACCGATATATCCAGTAAAGAGGGTTGTTGCTTAAAGGGACGTTGTTGAAATAAGATTTAAAAAAATCCCTTAATGGAGTTGTTAACCCTTGCTATGTAACCTTCATGAATGTCTGAACTTACACATTTGAAAGCCATGAATTTTTATATCATTTGTTTTAACTGATCTTATACTTTTTATTAGTTGTGTCTGTTCTTCTGTTTTGATCCAAGCTCAGTAAGGTGTCTTTTTCCAAAAAATTATTCAATGACCTAATAGTTTATCATTTTTTTTTAAATTAACATTCATTGGACATTTGATTTAAAGTTTTGAAACTAAGCCTTTAAAAGTTGAGCAACAGAATGATAACCCTTGGTAACACCCTTGGTAACACCCTTGGTAATCTTTCCTTCTGTTAAAATATTTAATTGACAAAGGGTTATATTTATCCAGGTGACGAACAAACGGCTCATGCATTGTTCACGTTAATTATAAAAGATTGCTGATAGATTGTATTGATGTTAGGCTTTCCAACTTCATGAAAAAAAAATCAGTTTACTAATTCGAAAGACGTTTAATATACTAGTCAACAAAAGAAACGATTAACGACTTTGGAATCAAAGTGATCGAAAAGTATTTCATATAAAACAAAATGAGATGCACTATTTTTAAAGCTTTTCATTTGCCATGCATGTGCATATGATTATAAAAATCAAAAGCTGTAGGAAAGTAACTAAGTTCTGCGTAAATGATCACAGAATTCAAATTATTTTTGCAGAAAATTGGATTAAAATCGACACACATCAAAATACAAAAAAAAACAATTCAAATTTGTTTAGAAATATACAATATACTAATCAAGTTATATGCATGTTGCAAATTATGGGTTGAAATAATGTTTTTTTTCTTCTTGTTTTGGTATAAAAAAGTATTATTTGAAAGGGTAAATGAAGAGATGATGTAGACATTTTACCAATTTTCTATAGGGCCGAATTTCGCTTTACAAAAACACGAAGAAACTGTATGATTTAAAAAACATTTGAATGCAAACATTGTCTTTGCCTTTAAATGAGAGGTTTGCTTCATTAGTTGTAACTTCGGTTTTTAAAATGATTGTTGTCTTTATTTGTAAATTAAAATAAAATTAAAAAAAATCGCCAAATGACGTCATGGAAGCAAAAATTATTTTTTTTGTAAACGGATTTAATATTCCGTTGTCATTTGTATTACAATCTTCAATATTGTTCGTACATAATGAAAACAAAGTCGTGTATCGTTTCTTTTGTTGACTAGTATATAATGTGTTTTTTTTAACATGAGTAGACTAAATAGTTGAGGATAGAGGTTAGATACCGTCTCAAAAAGTCTAATGGTAAATTAGTATCCACAACCTTTTTAAAGTGTTTGAATATTTTGCCGAAAATTTTGGGGTGGACATATGTTTGTTATCCTTCCGTCGTCTATGTCTTATTCTCTTTTATTCGAAAGAGGCAATAATTATTGCATTTCATGATACAAAATAAGTTTTCATGACATTTTACAATGTATGCGTTGATGTATCTACGTTGATAATTTGTTGTCACAGTTTCGTAGAAATTTCGTACGGTACAGTGTTTTTCTCAGTGAACATTTTCCTTTGATTGAGTTTTAACTATCTTTTCTAGCCTAAGTGGTGGTTCAATGTTTAGGGAGGTTCCCAAGTTACTATAGATGGCCAATTTATCACAAATTTGGCAAATGATCCATAGAGTTTTGACCAATTGGACCAAAGGTTTGAATGCTTGAAACTATTGTTTCAGGTATAAAACAACAAAATCATAGTACGTCACATCCGGTTGCTTACGAAAAAGGGTCGAAAATAAATAAACCTTTGAATTTGACAGTTGAATAGAATTAATCATGTATTCCGCTATTATAGTAAATAAATCTGAGTTATAAACATACATCTAGGGTGTTTCAAAACACCTGTCTTTTTATATTGTGTGTTTCTATAAATATTTTGAAAACTTCAGGTTACATGGTTACTGAAGCTTGTAAACAGAAAAAAAAAGGCTGAAATTTGATCGGTTAATTTCCATTGAGAAAATTGATCTTATATGTAGTTATTTTTTTATGTTGTACTTGAAAAAATTCACTTATGCCAAGTGTTTTATTATTTGAAATACAGATAATTTGCAAATTTTTAAAAGTATCAATGTAACGAAGACTTCAGATATGTTACAACACTTTTAATCTTTAAAATCTAAGCTATTATCTGCTTGATAACCATATTAATCTTCTGTTCAATTTTTAAAGAATGCACATTTTTTAAACGTTGTGCAATAAATAAGATTTGATGAAGTACTTCCAGAAGAAATCTTTTAGATTTAAAATTATCAAAATATCAAGTAATAATTTACCTGCAGGAAATTGCCATTCACCAGACTGTATATTAATCTGGCATTTCCTCCTTGATATATTGATTCCATCTGTGCTTCGCACATCATCTATCTTTTCATTCATCAATCTCCGCAATAAACATGTCTTTCCAACTCCATTTTCGCCCACGATCATAACTCTACAATCATACTGTATTGCTGTTCCGGACTTTGCTGCTTTTAGAAACTCATCTCTTTCTTGAACAGACATTTGTTTTATGGTTGCTGGCATTTCTGTCAACAAAATCATCTAATACATATTTGGAGCCTGTACAAAGTCAGTCAATTTAAATCATTCGTTTATTGTTGTTTGTCATTGTGTGTTTGAATGATTAGGAGTCAATTTGGTGGTTGATCTGGTGTGTATTTATCTGCAGGATTTGGAGTGATTCCTGTTTATCTTTTACACAAACATTAAAACATAGAAAAGGTCTGGTGCGAATATATATGACTAACTATAAACGTTTAATGTGCCCAAAGTGTTCATATCAAATAATATGCATGTAAACATACTGCATTTTGTTTTTTACTTTTTTGTGGCAGCCTTGAAGGATTTCGTAACTATATATTAAAAAGCAGTGAATTGTGTTGTTAGCATTATTGTTCAGTATGCATTCCAACTAAAATTCAAAGTTTGCAAAAATAAATTAAACGCTTTCTGTATAAAAACTTTATCCTCCTGCTTCCTTACCCAGAGTTTACCTCTCATAAAGGTATCCTTCTTTATTCTTATTTTATCAAAACATTTTAGTGCAGCGATACAAGCATATTTCAGAAGAATTGTGCACATCCTGCTCCAAGCATGACGTTTCGTAATAGCGTCCAATACTATTACTCTTTGATTTTAGATAGAGAGGCAATCTGCAAAAATGCACCACTACCGGTAAAATCAAATACGACGGACATCATACTTAAATCAGCTCAATTACGAAGGCTTGTATGTGAAGATGTGTTATAATCCTGCTACCTTCATTATATTCCGCACACATCATTGTTCTGGGCTACTTTGAATAAATTATATATTAGATCATATGTTTTGAAAAACACAACTTCCGGTAATCTCCGATATGGCGGACATTGTACTAGAATAAACGTATTTGTTTAGGGTAATTGAAGTGTGTTTTAATGTATTGCTACTATCATAATATAGTGCAGGACCTTACTTTGGTGCTTCACATGGATACAATCCTAGTATATAGCACACAAGTCTTTGAAACCCTACTATATCCAAAAGGTAGAAAAGTGCTTTTGTTCCGTCATTGAACATATGTTTTTCCCTTACCACTAATTCACTATTATATATGAAATGTTTTAAAACAAAGGTTACACTTCCGATAAAAAAACAATGTGGCGTTTCTTTCAGAGATGAATACTCAATCTGTATCATTGATGTAGAGATTTGGATGGATTGATTTAAAAAACATAAAGTATATAAAGTACTAAAACATCTTTCAAATTACTTAGATGTATACATGGCAGCAAAACATGTCTATTCAAAAGGTCCACAAAAAGCACATAAAGCACTGCACAGGAGTGTTGTGTAAAGTAGATAACATGCGTTGTGTATAGATCGTGTTTATTCTAACGTCTAGCCATTGTTATATAAGTTACGTCATAAGAACATAAGTCAGGTAGCAACATGTATATATTCGCGCTAAATTCCCGACATTCTCGGGGCCGGCATAAGTTAAAATATGAAACTATTAAGTACTTTAAATGTCAATCGAATAGATATTACTGAAAATTAAATAATCAATTGTCTTTCTAAAACAAATTCAAATAATTCACTTATCAGTTTTTCACTTTTAACGAAGTCTATTCAAATAAAATTGTCAGCTAGTAGTTCACTTCTGGGTAATCCATTTCTTGATGTTCTCTCGAGCTCGGACACGCTCTCGTTTTGGTAGAATACTTGTCAATCTCTCTGTTGAAGTATCATCATTTTTGTCTTCTAAATTGTTAATGTTTGTTCGGATTTCGAGCGGATACAGTTTTACTATAGGACGTGATGTACGTCCTGCACAAGTTCGTATTATGGCTGCTCGTGTAAAACCATCGTTTCCGGTGATCAATTCATCAACAGCGGCAATGTTCCATCGGTTTTTCGGTAATTTATCATCTTGGACTTGCACTACATCTCCAACTTGAATAGTTTGTAAATTGTTTCCTGTTTGGCGAAGACACTCTCTTAGCCTCGTTATATACTCGGATTTCCAACGGTTCCATAAATGCTCCATTAAACTCAACTGTTTATTCAAATGTTTATGCAGTTCTTGTTTTCCAATATTCACGGTAATGTACTCAATATTCGGTTGTGGATACGGCGTTAAAGTTATTGTTCTTCCGTACAGTTAGTGTGATGGAGTTAATGTCTCCTCGTCCTCAATATCCGGTGATACGTAGGTCAATGGTCTATCATTAATGATGGCTTCTATTTCTGTCAGAATAGTTTGAAGTGTATCCATGGTAACGTAAGATCTGCCTAATGTTTTCCTCAAACAAGTTTTTGTAATTCCTATAAAGCGTTCCCACCATCCACCATACCAGGGCGCTCTTTTCGGTATAAATCTCCAATTTGTTCCATATGTTGACAACGTATCGTTTAACGATGGTGATTGGGTTAATTTCTTTAATGTTTCCGAGGCAGCTAAATATGTCGACGCGTTATCCGAAATCATGGTGTGTGGTCTACATTTACGACTAGCAAATCTTCTAAAGGCTTGTAAATTGAATTTTTCTGATAAGTCCGGTACAACTTCCAGGTGTACGGCTCTCTTTGAAGAACAAGTAAATAGACATATACAAACCTTGTTTTCAGTATCATGTGTATCTCGAACGTACAGCGCTCCTGTAAAGTCGACGCCGGTAGTTGTAAAAGTCGGAGCTTCCAGTAATTGAACTTTTGGGAGTGGAGGAGTATCAAGTTCGGAATATCGTTTACTGTTGATTTTTCGACAAATTACGGAATTTCACAAAATTCCTCTTACGTTCTGGCGAATTCGGGGTATCCAGTACGTTTGTCGTATCTGAGTCACTGTTGATAAAACTCCCGAGTGTTTCATGTACTTGTGTATATCAAGAACAACTAATTTCGTAAAAGGATGACTTTCTAGGTAACAAATAAGGAAATTTCGTTTTTTCACAAACAGGTGCGTTATGAATTCGCCCTCCACAGGAAATTGCGTCTTTGTTATTCAAGTACAATCTAAGTTGTCTAACTAAAACAGTAGGTTTAGTATCCTTTAATTTCAAGTATATCGATTCGTCCTTAAATGAAGTTCTTTGGCAATTTAGTATCCAACACTCTGTTGCATCCCACAAGTCCTCTCTTGAAACGTATTTTGCCTTATTTCTCTGTAATATTGGCAATTTCGTATAAATCGTAATAGTTAAGCTGTTATTTGTTTTTTTATTTTTAAAATTCCTTTATTTCCATCAGTTGCTTGTTACATTCTCTTCAACAAGTCCAAGCTCCTTGTGAAGAATACATATAAATTTCAATTCTATTATATATTAATAAACAAAACATCAATCTAATAAATGTTTCTCAACATTAACTAAAAAATCATCTTCTTTTAACTTCTTTGAATAATACATTCGTTTTGTAAATTCTCTTTTGAATAGACAAAAAACATCAAGTCTTTTCATTTTCTGTTCAAATCCATAGTAGGATTTATAAATTGAAAACCCAATAATAGTTATAAGAAAGTTAAAGCCAAAGTAATATTTATCAGATATTTTATAGCCAAAAACAAGATCTTTCAATGTGAAATCTTTTTCTATATTTACTTTTTGCAATAAATTATGAATTTTTCTCCAAAAATCGTGCAAAAAAGAACATGACATAAAGTAATGTTGATAATCTTCTTCAGTTAAGCTGTTATTTGTAGTAATTTGGATAATGTACTATATCTATTAGTTTGCACAATTTGGTGTATTCCTTGTTGATTACTTATGTCATTGTCCGCTGTATTTGAATCTTCAATATCTGTGCTGGTTAGTAATACTGTTGTGTCATTTGGCTTCCACGACGGCCATTTTGATGTATCAGTGATCCATTCAGGTCCGTTGAACCATAGTGTGTTCTTTTCAAACTGTGACACGCTGAGTCCTCTAGTAAGAAGGTTTAGCTGGATTATCTTTCGATTGGCAATATATCCATTCTTGTGTATTGGTCAATTTGCGTATTTCCGTTACTCTATTTCGTATGAACCTTTTCAATTGCTTTGAAGTTGATAACCACTGTAGAACTATCTGACTGTCTGACCAAAACGTTATGCCTTCTATGTGTAAAACTGATTTAACGTGATCGGCTAGTCGTGCTTCGATCAATGCGGCCATTAATTCCAGCTGTGGTAGTGTCAGTTGTTTAAGCGGTGCTACTCTATTCTTTGCAATAACTAAAGATGACTCATGATGGTTACACATGTAAACAGTTGCTCCGTATGCAAAAACGTGAAGTAGGATTTTCTGATTTGGTAAATTGGGAAAATACGGTCTTTTTAATTCTGTACAAGTCGTTTTCTCCAAATCCTTGGCTGAATGATTCCATGTTGTCTGTATTTCTAATGGAAGTGGCTCATCCCATTCGTACTTCTGTTCCCACAATGTCTGCATTAAAATGTTTGCTCGTACTGACACAGGGCTAAGTAATCCTAGCGGATCGTAAATACGTGACGACTGTTTAAGAATTTAACGTTTATTAATATTTGGTAGTTCAATATCAAATAAGTCGACTTTTTGAAAAGTGATCGTATCTTTAACTGTATCCCATTTCAGTCCAAGTATTTTGACAAAAGTTTCTTTTTCACATACGTTATGTTGTTTGGCTAAATCTGTAAGTTTTGAGCAATTTGAACTCCATGAACAAAGATTGAATCCAGCCTCCGACATCAATGATCTGGCTTGTACAAATACTTTGCGGCGCCATCTTCATTTTCCAAACTAGACAAAATATTATCCACGTAAAGGTCATTCTTCATCATTGCTGATATATTTGTGTTGCATGCATGCAAGTGTTTAAGCAGTGTTGCATGAAGGATGAACGGTGAACTTGTTGTACCAAACAAAATAGATTTAAATCGATATGTTGTAAGGGTACTGCTGGGATTATCTGTGTCGCTCAACTAAAAAAAAAGCGTGTAAAATCTCGATCTTTCTCATCTAATCCAATATGTAAGAAAGCCTTTTCAATATCTGTGCTTATTGCGAACTTCTTGGTTCTAAATCCCATTAATTTTTTGTCAAGTCGTTCAAGTCTGGTAGAGTTGACATTGGGAAATCATTCAAAATTGCGTGATATGGCGACTTTTTACAGCTACAGTTGTACACTTTACGAATTGGTGTTGTTGTCGAATCCTTTTTTTTACGGCATGATGTGGTATAGAGTGAGTGCTTTTACCATTGACGTTTTTATCGTTTACCTTCTCTATGAACCCTCTATTCATTTGGTCTTCAATAATTTCTGAATATTTTCTTAATAAATTTGATTCTCGATTTAGTCTCATAATTGTGCTTTCGGTCCTTGCTTTAGCGATCATGATGTTTGAAGGTAAGTCCGGATGATCCAGTTTCCATGGCAACTTGGCAGAATAACGTTCGTTTTCAAATTTGATACAGTCTTGTTGATAAGTCTTTACAAAACTCTCCTCATCGTCCTGTTGTGGTAAACGTATTCCTAACGATTCTAGATTCCAAAATTTTTCGATCTCGCTTTCCTCTGCATGGTGTGAAGTAGCATTCAAAAGAAATGATGAAGTCAATGATTTATTTCCGTTTCTTATAACGGGTCCAGATAACAAGTAACCAATTTTTGATGCTACGACTGTAGGTCCATTCCCTTTAATCACGTGATCTTGAACTATATCCCAATAATAAAGGGCTCCTATCAAGAGTGAAATTTCAAAGCTATCAGCGTTATTTGCAGGATGTGCGAGCTTTAAATCTTTCGAGTATGGCAAATTGCGTGTAAGGTATTTCGTCTAGTTTTGAAGTGGGACTGCAATATCTGGAACAATCAATGCATTAATGTTTACAATCTCATCTTTGTCAGTTTGTAGTGGAACGGTTGCTGTATCCAAATGGCGTATATTCTTTTCCTTGTCTCCAAAAGCTGACAGTTCAATTGTGTCCCTTACGCTTGGTCTTATCTGTAATTTTTCGGCTATGCCCTATGAGTGATGAATGAACGTTGGGCACCTTCGTCAAATAAAATACTAGCTTATGTGATCTGTTTCCCGTATGGTATTGGTGCGATAGCTGTTTTCAATAAAACGCTTGTGTGTTGTGAGGTATACATTACTGCGGTTTCTTGTTCTTCTGTTTTTACCAAGCTTACAATGGTTGATTTATCCTTGCTGTCCTGTCCTTTTCCATCTATAGCTTGTTCCCCGCAAATACTGGTGTGATGTTTCGTGTTGCATTTCTTACATCGGTTACGTGATTTACACTCGGAAACACCGTGGTTTCATAGACAGTTGACACATTTTTTTCTTTTGCTTTACGATGTTCAGTCTTTCTTTCACGTCAGAAATTATCGTACAATCTCCTGGAATATGTACACCAGTGCAGTAGATGCATGGACGTTTTTTGTCATTGAAACGTTGGTTGTTTGCACTGAAATTGCGCTGAGTTTCATTACGAGCTTCGGCCAGAAATGTTGTGGTAGTATGTAAACCGTCGCGGTCGGTAAATTGTCCCGCTTCAAGGATTCTCGCTTGTTTTGTGATGGCTTTTCTGAGGTTGTTTAGAGTTATATGATCGCTATCATATTCATGGGCAATACTTGTTCTCGTTTCTATTGGTAATTTACTAATATTTATAGGTACTAGTAGCGTGCCATACATTTCTTGTGTTTGACCCAAACATTCAAGACCTCTTACGTACGTTTCTAGGTGGTCTCCATACTTTTTTAGGCTGTTTAAATCATTTGACGGTGAAGTAAGATCCATTCAGCTTTCATGTAGGCATGAATAATCTTGTGAGGCGATCCAAAACGCTCTTTGAGCAAATTACCAGTGCTGTAATTGGCATTTGACAGTGCGAAGCCTTCAATAGTTTGGGCGGCATGGCCATGGAGTTGGGCCTTCAAGTAACTAAATTTCTGTATCTTGGTCAAAGTACTGTTGAAATGAATAGTTGATTCATAGGAATCCCAAAAGGTTTGCCATTGTAAAATTTCCCCATCAATGTGCGGTAAATCTAGTTTTGGTAATCTGTGGTTTTGACTACCATTTGATACCAAAGAATAGCCTTGATTGTACAAATTATTTGTAGACTGCAAGTCACTATGGGTATTTTGCATGGAGCGAATATTATCAAAATGGGTTGGCTGTACATTAATTTCAGTTTCATTGCTGCGTATAACATTGGCATTGGTAAGCGATGAATGTGTGGGGTAAGATGGCATAAAACTTTTTGCATTTGGATCTAGAGAAGTTGATGCGACATTTTGAGAAATAGAATCAGAATGTGTAATTTTTCTAATTTTCCAAAGTTTGGACTCTAAATTAAACATATACTCATCAGACTCTTGAATTTCCTCTGCGACATCCTCCTCCGACGTCAAATCCAGTATCTTTTCATGTAAATCCATAATAGTTCTCTGTTTTTGTTCAATTGCATCCGAAATTAATTTTACATCGTCTTTGTCTTAGTCCGAATTATTTTCAATCTCATCAAATGTCTTGAAGAACTTTGTAATTTGTCCTCTGTGTCCTCTACGTACTGCTTTTAGTTTTGACTCAATCGTTTCCGACAGTCATTGCTATATAAGTAACGTCATAATTACATAAGTCAGGTAGCAACGTTAACATGTATATATTCGCGCTAAATTCACGACAGGAGACCAAATTTTCCACATTTACAACGAGTACGGAATATTTTCTTACATCAACAATGTACAAGCTCCTGACAAGATGGAAAGGACCCAGATAGAGCAGTCTAAAAGGTTCCCATTATTCAGCTTTGTTCCTTCGCCATAAAAACACGCATGGACTAGGTAACATAGAAACCGATTTCAAGCACGTGCCAGATTCACACCCGGCTTGGAATATTGCACGTTTTATATGACAAAAAACTAGACCAAGTCGGCAGGATAGCCTTAAAATTAGTCTTCCCTTTTGTGCTAATTTTATTGCATCGTTAATCCCATCTAATGAGTTCGTTCGTTCGTTCGTTCGTACATTACAACCACGTATCAATGACATTATAAAATCAATATATGGTGAAAATATAAAAAAGAAGATGTGGTATGATTGCCAATGAGACAACTGTCCATAGGAGACAAAACAAAACACAGACATTAACAACTATAGGTCACTGTACGGCCTTCAACAATGAGCAAAGCCCATAGCGCATAGTCAGCTATAAAATACCACGATATGACAATGTAAAACAATTCAAACGAGGAAACAAACGGCCTTATTTAAATTAAAAAAAATGAACGAAAAACAAATATATAACACAAAAACAAACAACAACAACTGAATTACAGGCTCCTGACTTGGGACAGGCACGTTCATTAATACTGTGACGGGGTTAAACATAATAGCGGGATCCCAACCTTCCTCCTAACCTGGGACAGTGGTATAACAGTACAACATAAGAACGAACTATAAAGATCAGTTGAAAAAGGCTTAACTCATCAGATAGACAAAAATACAAGTAGACATGGCCGGGTACTTGTACATCGCGACAATAAAAAAAATACTAGGAACAGATCTGAGAGTACTCGCAGTTATCTGACAGCTAGTTCAAAGCCACTAACAACTAATAAAAAAATCAGGCATCTAAGACTAAAATATCAATCCGACACATCCAACATCCAATGAATTTAGTGTAAAGACGTCATAAACAGTCAGAGAAAAACATGACCTTGTGCACAGCCAGTTACAGGTATCGACATATTGTAGATAACATGAATGTGTATATGTATATAACAAACTAGTAATATTTAGTTTGCTTTTAATTTACTGATAACAAAATCAATATTTATACCAATAAAAACAATATTAAATGATCTTATTACAGTGTTGAATTGGTAACCTTTTAAAATAAGTTTATTAAATTAAAGATGCGATAAGTTTACAAGGATCAATTCTAAATTTCCGGGCACGGTTAACAACATTTCCACAAAAATAGGGATTAACGATCCCGCTTGAAATAAGTATTGGTACAACCAAACTTAAAAAAAAAATTAGTAAAGATTTTAAGTAATTTATGGTAACGATATCCCTGGTTTAATAATTTACTAGTAATACATAGATTGCGTTCGTTAAAATCAAAAACGTCACAACAGACACGGGCGTAGCGATCTTTGAAATATCAATACCGTAAGGAAGTGCTAAAGGTGCATCACCATCTAAAAATGGAAAATTAACAATAGGAAACGAAAAATCGTTCCTTTAGTCGTAAATTTTAGTGTGGAGTTTTCCGTTTAAAACCGAAATATCTAAATCAAGGAAAGGACAGTTATTACCGTATTAATTTAATTTATTTAAAGTAAGTTCCTTGGAGTAAATTTCAGCAGTATATTGAGAAAATTCTTGATTTTTTAACGAAAAAATATCATCAAGATAATGGTAAATGTTGTTGAATTTATCAATTTAGTTCAATTTCGACGGGTCTTTACTGAGTTTAGTCATGAACTGTGATTCGTAACAATACAAAAACAAGTCTGCTATTAAAGGGACACAATAAGTGCCCATGGGGATAGTTACAACCTGTAAATTAATTTTGTTGCCGAACGTACACCAATATTATCAAAGAGAAAAGTAACAACTTCAATCATCCCATCACACCTCCAGTAAGTATATCTAGCATATTTACCTTTCTAATTAGAGAAGAAGGCTTTAATTGAGTTGCAGCAAATATATTTGCTTCCAGCTTTACCAAACGACCATTTAATTAAATAGGAACACTTTTGTTTAATAAGATAGTGTGGAAGTGTAGTGTAAAGAGTAGACAAAACAAAACTCTCAACAGAATCAAAAGGACCATCAAAAGCACGTAATTTATCAAAAACATCCAAAGAAATTTTTACACTCCAAAAATGGTTGATACCACTATGTTCATATATTTTATTACAAGAGTTTATGATAAGCTCATTAATAGTAGTAAATGAACTTGTTAAAAACACTGAAAGATTAGTTGTAGAACACCTACTAGAGGCCGAGATGAAACGATATTTAAATGTTTTTTGTGAAGTTTAGGTAGGACTTTCAAATGTTCAGAAGAAGCCTTTAGCTTTGATGTGGTTGTGATATATTTTTTTACTATATGACTCTCTCTTGAGCGGATGGACCTGCATGTAGATGAATCACAATTTCATTTTTAAAACGTCCGTGTAGTATTTACGGCGTACCACCACCACATTGTCGGCTGCATTGTCGGCCTGTACCAACACAAACCGCTTTTTAAGTTCTTGAAGTTTATTTCTTATTCTGGAAAAAAGGTGTATTATGTACTCTGTTATTTACTTCTAAATTATTTTCAAAATGTGATATTTTATTATCTGCCACATTCATACATTTATTTAAATAAGAATCAAGAGATTTTTTATCACATTTTTCCCGTTTACACCACTTTTTACAAAACGAGGAAAGAGCATCTTTGGTGACTTGACGACAATATTTCCAATCTATTTTAGATGGAGGACGATATTTTGGTCCTTTTTCAAAAAGTTTTTAACATCTCTTTCCTGGACAATATTGAGGTCCCCTGTAAAAACATGGCCATAGGGAACATATCTAAACTTCGACGATTCACAGTTTCAAGTTAAGGGAGTATTATTATCTATATTCACGTCCGATATAATCAACATATAATTGAAAATTAAACTTCTGCGTTTTTTTTTTGTATGTGTAAGAAATTATAGGTGGTTCTATGTTATCAGAATAAGGAGGTATGTAGTTTTGAACGGTAGAGTCATAAAATATACTAGATAAGTTGATAAAATCAATACCTCTGCTAATACATTTATAATCAGAAAATGACGTTTATGATCTTCAGGATTGTCGATACGCGGGAACAGCCTATGGTGGCAAAAAGCTGTAATCATACGAGAATAATCATACGGTGGGCTGAAGAAAGATATGGTGTCACACTCTGAAAATATCGTGTAAGTTACTAATGGGTATATGACCCAGTTTACATAATAATGGATGCCTACCATTGTTTTTAAATATATATAGGATATTACCAAGTGTATGATTTATACGATGTTTAACTCGTTGATTTCGATTGATACGTTTCCCATGAGACCTATTATTTCGTTGTTTTTTATCAATAATATTCATTATATCAATAGAAGAAGTAGCAGATATGTTCCCTTGTCCAAGTATATTATCATTTAGACCCAGGGGATAAGCTGTTTGAAGTCGTTTAATCCAAGACAGTTCGATAATTTTACGGGAATCTTCAAATTGTTTATGCGATTGCCCTTGTTGTTTCTGAACCGTTTCGAGAGGTTGAAATCTAATAAATTTAATATTGTGGTTGTGTTTTACATTTTTCAAGTAATGTTACAGGAAAGCGAAAACGAAAAAGCTCTCCCGTTTACTGTTGACCTTATGGTATTATCAGAAGATAATCTAGAACAGGTTTGTAATTTTCTGGCATTGCACGGTAATATTGTGGATATCTACGTGCATTTTTATCGAAAGACATGATTCTAGAAATAACGTATGAGAACGAGCTTGGAATTGGTCTCCATGCTACCTTGCCCAGACGCTTATGGTTTGCGAAGGGACAAAGATGATCAATAAGAATCTTGTTTGACAACTCTTTCTGATGCCTCATCATCTTTTCAGAAGCTTTTACATTGTTGATATAAGAAAGGACACCGCTGTCGATGTAAATGTGGACAGTTGGGTTTCCCGTGCACTGCATTTTGTTCTTGTAGTGGTGATTGTGATAAGACATGTATTTGAAGCCATATATAATTTATTTTTAAAGATATTTTACTAGTTGTACTTTTGTGATTAATTGCAACACATTAAAAAAAAACTTTCCAAAACTCTACATCGAGGATACAAATTGAGTACTCATCTTTGAAATTAACGCATTTTTGTTTTTTTAACAGAAGTATTACATGTAGATTTGTGTTAAAACATTTTAAACATAATAGAGAATAAGTGGTTTGAGGTTAAAGTTTAATGATCGTCATACAAAACACTTTTCTACATTTAAAATTTGATATTTCTACGTCCGCCATGTTAGTAATTACCATAAGTAGGATTTTAAAGACATATTTTCTATATAGTTTATCCATGAGAACCACCATAGAAAGGTTCCTGTACAATATTATGATAGTAGCAATAAATTAGAGCAAAATTCAATAAACACGCTTATTTAAGTACAATGTCCGCCATATTGAATTTTACCGAAAGTAGGGTATTTAAAGAAAGATAATCTATCTAATGTATCTAAAAGTAGCACAGAACAAAGGTTTGTGCCGAATGTAAGGATAGTAGCATGATTATCACACCCTTTCACACATCAGCCTTCGATATGTATCCGCCATATTGGAATTTACTGGAAGTGGTGCATTCTTGCATATTGCCTCCTTATCTGAAACCAAAGAGTAATACTAGAGGAAGCTTTGTGCCAAGTTTCATACTTGTAGCAGAATGTGCACAATTTTCCACATAGCCACCGTACTATTGGGTACCACAACGAAGAAAACAACTTACCCAGTAGTGAAACTCTAAGTCTGACGAGAAGTGGAAAATTACACATTTTGTTTTTACTTTCGTAGCAGTAATTCGCATCAACATATCTTTTCAGTGTGTGACATTTTAACGTTTTGTTTCCGTTGTGTCGTTTGTTTTCTCTTATTTTTTAGTGTGAATTCACATTACTATAAGACGTGTCACGGTACTTATCAATCCCAAATTCATGTATTTGGTTTCGATGTTATATTTGTTATCCTCATAGGATTTTGTCTAATGCTTAGTCCGTTTCTGTGTGTGTTACATTTTAATGTTGTGTCGTTGTTCTCCTCTTAAATTTAATGTGTTTCCCTTAGTTTTAGTTTGTTATCCCGATTTTGTTTTTTGTCCATGGATTTATGAGTTTTGAACAGCAGTATCCTACTGTTACCTTTATTTCAAACTAAACAGACTGTTAGACCATGATTTAGTACCTATCCTTAGTGATTCATCCCTTTAGAAGTAAACTCTCAAAATGTACATCACCTAACCGCCCAACTGCAGAAATTTGATAAATGAAGAAATAATTCATGGGGGCTTGACATTAAACTGATTTTACCACGGGTTGGCCCTTCATGCTAAATATTTTACGAACATGGGAAAATAAGTATGATTTCAAGCCCCCATTATTTCTATTCTAATGGGATAAATACGGCAATTCTTTTTGATCAATGCAAATATTTGCGGTTTTCGAAAAAACAAATGACTTTTTAGTATTATACTGACATAAAAGAACGGAATAAAGTGAACTATTGAAATGATCAAACTACTTGCAATGATATCTTTGAAAGGTTTGCATGTATCTAAATGATTATTTTACTTATATGTACAACAAATTTGGCTTATGACACATTTTAGCATCGTTTATTAATGTTATTAATGACTTTCGGTTTCATACTCGTGTATTTTCCAGTACAATGCATATATTATTACACCATCCTACAATGACTTCGAACAACTCACTCATAAAAAGCATATGACATGGACGTCCGATCAAACAGCTCAGACAATATGTTTAAATTTTTCCACGGGTGTGTACTGAAAGTGTTTTAAGAGCATCATATAAGAATAAATTTTGAACACTGGGCAAGAAACTACCCCAGGATAGTATACACAAACATTATTCTATTTAACGAAATTGTCTATTGATAGATGTTTGTTTAGTTATATATGTTGCCGTCTGTTGTGACATGTTCCTTCTATAGTTTTCATATAACCCCTTAAAATATATAATTCATTTACAGCATACAGTTGGGTGCAGACCAAGCATTACATGTAAACGGACCGAAAAAGTTAACGCGGCGTTTACTCGCGTGCACTTCATGTAAACGCCGCGTTAACTGTGCGTTAACTCCGAAATTGCAGTAGACATTAAAAGTAAACGGGCGTTTACTTTCGCGTTTACCTCCGCGTTAACGCAAAAATGGCGCGTCTTCTAATTTTGTAAAGAGTAAACGGGCGTTTACTTTCCCGTTTACCTCCGTGTTAACGTGAAAAAATGCGCGTGTTCTATTTTTGTAAAAAGTAAACGCGCGTTAACGCAGATTGTCATCGTATCCTTGATACACTGACCTTAAATATGAAATGTTAAGGAACATCAAAATCAATTGACCAACTGTTCATTTCCGCTTGAAATATTGACGATTACAGTGAATTAAAAATGTTATCACACATCTGTATTTAATTGAAAAATAATTATAGGAAATTTCTTGTTCTTCGCAAAGAAATAGTTTAAGTATGTTTATTCACATACATGTAATTTAATTCTCACCAAAATCAAACAGTTTTCTCATCTTAGCCAGACTGACTCGTAAAACAAAATTATTTGATATCATTAACTAAAACTGACCATATTTACCCTTTAACAAGTTATCTTATTCTATATAGTAAAATTTAGTTATATTCTTATGCCATAATGGACCATATAATACAATTGACAGCATTTTTTTAACCAGCATGACGGCCATGACCTCTTTTTTTAAAATATTGAATTGTAAACAAATTTCAGTAGTTTTCAAACCTCAGACTGACTCGTATTAAAAAAAATATTTATCCGCAACAACCAAAACTGACCATATAAGCATTTTATTATGTAAATCTATATAGACACATAGTAAATGAGTTATATTTTCATGTAAGGATTGATTGTATAATAAAAAAGGTAGCAATATTTGAATATTATGACAAAATAATTTTGTTCGCATCAATTAAGAGTGCCAGCATGTCATTTTTTTTATTTAAAATACTGAATCGTAAACAAATTTCAGTAGTTTTCATACCTCAGACTGACTCGTAATATATAATTATTTGTCCGCAACAACCAACACTGACCATATAAGCATTTTATTATGTAAATCTATATAGCCACATAGTAAATGAGTTATATTTTCATGTAAGGATTGATTGTTTAATAAAATAGGTAGCAATATTTGAATATTATGACTAAAAAAATTTGTTTGCATCAATTTAGAGTGCCAGCATGTCCTTTTTTTTAAACAAATTATCGAATTGTAAACCAATTTCAGTAGTTTCATACCTCAGACTGACTGTACGTATGATAAAATTATTTGTCCGCAACAACCAAAACTGACCATTTAGCATTTTATTATGTAAATCTATAAAGCCAGATAGTAAATTAGTTATATTTTCATGTAAGGATTGATTGTATAATACAAAAGGTATCAATCTTTGAAAATTATGACTAACAAATTTTGTTCGCATCAATTTATAGTGCCAGCATGTCCTTTTTTTATTCAAAATATTGAATCATCAACAAATTTCAGTAGTTTTCATACCTCAGACTGACTTGTATTATAAAACTATTTGTCTGCAACAACCAAAACTGACCATATAAGCATTTTATTATGTAAATCTATATAGCCGCATAGAAAATGAGTTATATTTTCATGTAAGGATTGATTGTATAATAAAATAGGTAGCAATATTTAAATATTATAACTATAAAATTTTGTTCGCATCAATTTAGAGTGGCAGCATGTGCTTTTTTTATTCAAAATATTGAATCGTAAACAAAATTCAGTAGTTTTCATACCTCAGACTGACTCATATAATAAAATTATTTGTCCACAACAACCAAAACTGACCATATAAGCATTTTATTATGTAAATCTATATAGCCGCATAGTAAATGAGTTATATTTTCATGTTAGGATTGATTGTATAATACAAAAGGTATCAATATTTAAATATTATGACTAAAAAATTTTGTTTGCATCAATTTAGAGTGCCAGCATGTCCTTTTTTTAAACAATTTATCGAATCATAAACAAATTTCAGTAGTTTTCATACCTCAGACTGACTTGTATTATAAAATTATTTGTCTGCAACAACCAAAACTGTCCATATAAGCATTTTATTATGTAAATCTATATAGCCACATAGTAAATGAGTTATATTTTCATGTAAGGATTGATTGTATAATAAAATAGGTAGCAATATTTAAATATTATGACTAAAAAATTTTGTTCGCATCAATTTAGAGTGGCAGCATGTGCTTTTTTTTTTTCAAAATATTGAATCGTAAACAAAATTCAGTAGTTTTCATACCTCAGACTGACTCATATAATAAAATTATTTCTACGCAACAACCAAAACTGACCATATAAGCATTTTATTATGTAAATCTATATAGACACATAGTAAATGAGTTATATTTTCATGTAAGAATTGATTGTACAATAAAAAACGTAGCAATATTTGAATATTATGACAAAATAATTTTGTTCGCATCAATTAAGGGTGCCAGCATGTCTTGTTTTTTTTTATTTAAAATACTGAATCGTAAACAAATTTCAGTAGTTTTCATACCTCAGACTGACTCGTAATATATAATTATTTGTCCGCAACAACCAACACTGACCATATAAGCATTTTATTATGTAAATCTATATAGCCACATAGTAAATGAGTTACATTTTCATGTAAGGATTGATTGTATAATAAAATAGGTAGCAATATTTAAATATTATGACTAAAAAATTTTGTTCGCATCAATTTAGAGTGGCAGCATGTGCTTTTTTTATTCAAAATATTGAATCGTAAACAAAATTCAGTAGTTTTCATACCTCAGACTGACTCATATAATAAAATTATTTGTCCACAACAACAAAAACTGACCATATAAGCATTTTATTATGTAAATCTATATAGCCACATAGTAAATGAGTTATATTTTCATGTAAGGATTGATTGTATAATAAAATAGGTAGCAATATTTAAATATTATGACTAAAAAATTTTGTTCGCATCAATTTAGAGTGGCAGCATGTGCTTTTTTTATTCAAAATATTGAATCGTAAACAAAATTCAATAGTTTTCATACCTCAGACTGACTCATATAATAAAATTATTTCTACGCAACAACCAAAACTGACCATATAAGCATTTTATTATGTAAATCTATATAGACACATAGTAAATGAGTTATATTTTCATGTAAGAATTGATTGTATAATAAAATAGGTAGCAATATTTGAATATTATGACAAAATAATTTTGTTCGCATCAATTTAGAGTTCCAGCATGTCGTTTTTTTTAATTTAAAATATTGAATCGTAAACAAAATTCCATAGTTTTCATCCCGTACGAAAATTTCAACTGGAGTTCAACTGGACTTCAGCTGGACTTGAGACGTATTCCAGTCTGACTTTGAAAAGTCCAGTCTGACATGAGCCGTACAACCGCACTTTTTGTAATTCTGACAAGAAAATAAACACGGCTGGACTTTTGAGGGAAATTATTCTTTCTGTAGAATGATCAGCAGGATTTTTGTCTTAGAAAATTTTACAGTCATTTATGAGCAGGAATTAAGACTTAGAAAATTTTCATCATCCAAATCTGCCCTTACAGAAATAAAAAGTTTGTCACTAGGATTCTGTTCTTTGAAAAACTATAAGATGTGATCTTTTCCCCTAAAATTTTCAATTCCATTATAAAATATTTAAAATAGACTGTAAATGGAAAGTTGAAATTTAAAATAGGTGATATAATTTTTATTGAATTATATCCCAGTTAATATGTTTTCAACAATTATTTAACATTTTTACTTTTTCATGAAATAAAACCCCTAGCAAAATTACATCTATTAATAGGTTAAATTTATACATTTTCTAGTATATTTATATTTAATAAGATGAATGCATAAAATAAATAATTATCATCATTCTTTAATATCAATTAGAAACTTGAGCCATTAACAGTGATTTAATAGCAGTAGTCTTGTAGAGAGTGCCATCTGTTTTCAATTAACCTCAGTCTGGACAGGTCACAGGAAGTAGCATCCACACAGAGGTTGACCATGAGGCCATTTGAAGGATAACACATTTCTAAATACATATATCTGCAATAACTATCACTTTTATTAAACATTTCATAATTGAACAAATTAATAATTAATTTTCTTTTTTCTAATATACAAGTGTGGACACAGATGAGTGTGGATAGTGTGTTTGGATGTTTGACAGTGTCTTATGACAATAAAGTTCTATGTTTTTCCTATATGGTGTTAATAACTGTGTTGCACGGTGACAACCGATCTGAGCATTAGGAGTGTTATTTATTTGATATTTTTTATGTTCAATACAGACATGGGGAGACAGTAATTACATTAGTTACCAAATGATTATGATAGAACATGTTCTACATCTTTGGTTTTGGATACATTTTGTAGCTGGGAATTGTTAATTTCTGTGTCGATTTTGTCTCTTGTGGAGAATTGTCTCATTGGCAATCATACCTCATCTTTTTTTATATGTATTTGCTTACTATTGGTATGGTTCTATTTACATTACTTTGTGGTGGATCGTCAGTATCATTAGTAAAAAAAAAAATTAAAATGTCGAATTTCTTCCTCAGATTAGAATACATTTATTGGTTTTAAGTAATGACAATGGCTTAAGTCTGACATGATTATTGGGGCTAAATAAGATCGGAAGTAAACCTCTGTGCTGATTTATATCAATTCTTTATATCTCCTCCAAAGCTGGTCGAAGCAAAGACAAATTTTGACCAAAATAAAAATGATTTCACCAAAAGAACCTTTGTGAGCATGCTTCAAAGACTCATAACTGCTCCAACAGTAATCTGATCGAATTTGAAGCATGTCAAGCAGATATCATCAACATCTACTTAATAAGTCTTTAAATATGTCTAAATACCTAAAAAGCTATTTAGTACTCAAAAGGTATTGCAAAATTATTCCTTTTCATTTTTTGTTTTGTTATATGGATACAAATATAAGTGATACATGTACCAATACAGTATTTGTTGTGGTATGCAAGTGTAGTAATTAGCATTTACTGTAACAATGTTAATTCACACAAATTAAGAAAAAACAAATGAATGGAACAGATACTCCGCAGGGTGCTGCTTTATACGACTGCAGAGGTGGAAACCTGAACGGTTGGGGCTAGTATGGACACAACATTCAAGCTAGATACAACTCTGAATTTGGATTGTGGTTAAATAGTTGACACAACATAGGTTTCTGACACAGATTGAATGTG
Source organism: Mytilus edulis (assembly GCA_019925275.1). Lineage (NCBI taxonomy): Eukaryota > Metazoa > Mollusca > Bivalvia > Mytilida > Mytilidae > Mytilus > Mytilus edulis. The sequence continues at coordinate 35,559,650 of CM034358.1, read as the reverse complement.
GTCTATAAAGAACTTCAACTTAAACATTTTAAATTGGACATTTACCTATTTTGGTCCAATATCCAAAATCTAAATACATGGTTAAATTCAGAATATCATAGAACCCGAAGAATTCAATTTTTGATCGGACCAACTTGAAAACTGGGCCCATAATCAAAAATCTAAGTACATGTTAAGACTCACCATATCAAAGAACCCCAAAAATTCAATTTTTCTTAAAATCAAGCTGATATTAAATTTGGACCCTTTGGACCTTAATGTAGATCAATTTAAAAACAGGACCAAAAATTAAGAATCTTAACACGGTTAGATTTGGCATATCAAAGAAGCACAACGATTCATTTTTTTGATGAAAGCAAACAAAGTTTGATTTTGGCCCCTTATTCCTTGGGACCAAAACTCCCAAAAATAATCCAAACCTTCCTTTTGTGGTCATAAACCTTTATAGATTTCTATTAACTTATGCTAAAGGTATTGTTAAAAAAACCAAGAAAAATGCTTATTTGGGACCTGTTTTTGGTTCCTAAATCCTACCCTGTTGGGACTAAAATCTATTTCAACCCTCCTTGTGTGGCCATAGACCTTATGTTAAAATATCATAGATTTCTGTTTACTAATACTTGAGTTATAGAGCAAAAACCAAGAACAATGCTAAATTTGGGCCCTTTTTCCTAAACTGTTGAGACCAAAATACCCAAAATCAATCCCAGCCTTCCTTTCATGGTCATAAACCTTGTGTCTAAATTTCATATATTTCTATTGACTTTTACTTAAGTTAGAGTGCTAAAACCAAATGTCTTTGGATGAAAACGTTGACGTCAACGTGATACAAATGTACAACCAAAAAGTTTTCAATTTTTGTGGTGGTATAAAAATGATCTCAAATCAAATTTCTAATGGAGTTTGCAACAATAATTATTCAACTACTCATTTTAATAAAACATTAAGTATTAAAATATAAATGTCATACAGTCATGGTGATGATGCCCCCGCTAGCATATAACGTTAAAAAGGTACATAAAGTGAAGCTGCCAAAAATTGAACTTAAACTGAGTTTAGAGGTAATAAGCATTATATACACATTTCACTAAATTTAGTTGAGACAAACTTGAGAAATTTTCCATATGTGAAAGGGCATAACCCTAGAATGATAATCAAAGTGCTTGTAATCACTGAATGGCTATTAAAGACTGCTTAAATTTATCAGTTGGTAGTAAAGTGAATTTTGCATTGTATAGTGTATATACATGTATAGAATTATTTCAAGTTGATTCAACTACTATTATGGACAGAGAAATCTAAACTCCAATTTTTAAAGAAGATTTCATAAAGCATTGGTTTTAGGTAATTCAACAACCATTCTGGACAAAGAAATAACTCAAATTTATTGTCTGGAATCTACAAAAATGTTTGTTTTTGGCCCTTAATTCCTAGACTGTTTGACCCATAACCCACAAAATAGACCTCAACCTTCTACTTATGGTATTCAATATTATGGTACAATTTCAGAACAATTGAAATACTTATACACAACTTTTTGTACGGACACTAGATTAATGCTTGTTTTGGTCATCTTTGGATTTTGGAACCCTTATTCCTAAACCTTAGGGACTATATATATAACCCCCCGAAACAATCCCAGGCTTCCTTTTATGATTATAAATATTACTGTGGATGCATTATTATTCTTTGGATACCAATTTTCGTGGCTTTTGTGGCTAGAGTCTTACCACGAAATTAAATGTTAAACGATTAACAAATTTTCTATAGGCTTATATGCAGATTTCGGCAAAACCACGAAATTAAATATCCACGAAAATACAAACTTTCTTTAATCCACGAAAATTGGTACCCACGAAAATAAATGAATCCACAGTATGTTATCATTTTAAGGCTTCCTTTTTACTTATACTGAAGTTATTATCTGGAAACCATCCGTCTTGGGAAGACGACGACAGGATACATACATGTATTTCAACTGCAAAAATTTCTGTGGTTGTTTAAAAATTTCAAACATGTACGATGAAATATTGTTTTAGAAATTGATAAGCCTAGATATGCCTTATAATTTTTCCCTGCATAGTTGAAGGACCATTTACACTCAGAACCGAGTCATCAGTAGGCAGCTAGTACAGATGTATTAAAACAACCTAGCATCATATTGCTAGTAGTGGTAGACTTTAGTAGCATTCTCCGGTAAGTTTGTTCTTTTTTTTTATAATATATTTGGTTCAAATCAATATAGAATGCTTTTATCTCCCTAATACTTACATTGTAAATAGAGGTGATACTACTTTGACAAATCCTTGTACATGAGAGTTTTCTGTCAAATCTTTATTTCACAAAGAATGATTTGCATAACAATGAACTGAGCTCAAAGCAAAGTATTCAATAATACACTTAGACAAAGAGCTAAATTCAGTGATATACTTTGTACTACAGGTCCTTCATTAACATCCATGACCAAAACCACATCTCAAAAACATTCCATACTACATGGTTGGATTCAGAAGTCCTGAAAAAGACATGATTTTTTTTTATCATATTTTAAGTATATACACACAGGTTTAAACTTTCTTGTGGTACAATCATTCCGTATCTAGCAACTATCAATTTGCTTCATGCACATATTGATATGTGTTGAGTTTACCTCTGTTGGAAATAAGAACACACAAACCTCCACCTAATTTTAGTCAACGGACAAAACATTCAATACTATAAAATATTATCTAAGACTTGTCAGTGTCTATTTACCATTGCCACTGAATCAGTGATATATGTACACATAATTATGTACATGCAAGACTAAAATTATAAAGTACACTAGAACAGACACGTGGTATCGCAGGTCCATGACTGAGTTAACGTATATAACTATGTGCAAGCCTTATTTTAGTATTAGTATTTATATCTGATAAAGTTATGCCGATTAAACAATACACAGTTTTCTCTGCTTTCAAATCTTTCTGATTGAAACCGTCGAACTGGAACTTATCAATTATTGGTATTAATATTAATTATTTGAAAAACAAAAGTTCCTGGAATGGAGTATTTTTTGAATCAACAGCATTGTCATATACATACATGTATTAGTTGTAAATAAAATTGAATTCTTTGATTCGCTGTTTTACGTCATGCCGGCTAACAAATTGAAAACTGTACCTATACGCCTTATTTTTAGTCCAGATTTTAGTATTTGTATTGTTACAATGTATCTTAGAAAGCCTAAACTGATTAAAATTTGACAATTTAGTAGTTTCAACCCTGTGGATACGACCCGTGTATATAGCATATTAATCCTGAATACACTGTTTGATGGTGCACCTGTCAGACGCGGAACGTACAAATAAGGTAATCGGTAACAGGTGAATATACTATTAATTTTTGGTATCGGTATTGGACTCGATCCGGAACTTCTTAATTATTGGCAATATTAATTACGTGGAAAACAAAAGGGCCTGGAGTGGTGTAATTTTTAATCTACACCTTTGTACTATTATAATATTAGTTATATATAAAGTCGAATTCTTTGATTCGTTGTTTTTACGCGATGACGGCTGACAAATTGGACCTCGTAATTTTAGTATTATAGATATATAAGACTAAAACTGACATTCAGTCTTTACGATATCTTCATTCCCAAAGTCATTTTCAAATTTGACTTCATGGTAAAATAAGATTCCATATCTACAACCAATGAAAAGGAAATATTCCTCTAATAGACTAGCATTTAAATCACAGTTTTCGAAAATGGAAGCTACATGTAGGTCACCGTGGAACCTAGAACAAAAAAAAGGGAAACAATATATCTTAAATATTTCAAATGCATGTACATGAAATAATATTAATTTCTAAAATTCACCATATTGTTCCCTTTTTTCTCTTCTGTTCGATACTGTATATCCAGTGGTGAATCCAGAAATTTTCTAAAGTGGGAGCCCACTGACTGACCTAAGAGGGGGCTCGCTCCAGTCACGATTCAGTGATTCCCTATATAAGCAACCAAATTTTTTCTTAAAAAGCAGGGGCCCCCCCCCCCCTAAATCCACCTCTGATATCAACCTCTAGATGTCTTTCAATTACATTCAGTTTAGTGTGGGTTGATGTTTGATTGTTGTACATGTTACAATTACATTCAGTTTAGTGTGGGTTGATGTTTGATTGTTGTACATGTTACAATGAGCATACCGCAGTCAGCTATAAATGGCCCTGATAAGACAATGTAAAACAATTCAAACGAGAAAACTAACATGTCTGTTTAAGGTTACATCATCAAAATATGTAGGGTAGGTAGGTAGGTCGGTATTTTCTTTTTTATTTTGTTCATTTTATTTTTTGTGCCATGATTTTGAATTGTGTGGTCCGAGTTGTCCATGGGGTGAGAGTTCCCCTATTTATAATGATTGGATTATTTCTTACAACGGCAATAAAATGGCTTAGGGTGGGTGCTCAAAATAGGATCGGCCTTACCGAGAGCACCATTGAAATATATACAAATCACGGATCGGATACGCATCAACTATGTTCCTAGGCCTCAGAACACAATTATTCTCCCCCTTGGCTACAATGCATTTTTTGATTAAAGTCAAAGTGAATTTAAAAAATTTGCACCGCCGCAAACATGAAATAAATTTAACTGCTTGTAGACCATTATTATTCCAATAAAATATGCTTGTCCCAGGACAATCCATCAGTGCTTTTTCTTTTGAGAGCCGTATTGACATGCCAATGGTAGGATTTGAATCTTGAATAAATGACGAAGGCTAATTTCTACCCTTCTTTCATTTTGGCCAAATCACTACTTTCACTTTCAACAATATTTTCCACATGTTTTACTTATTTCAATATATATGTAACTGTGAGGACCACTTAAATAGTAAACATTTCAAAGATAACAGTAGACATAATTTACCTAGGAAGAAATACCCCATATAATAATTAGGAACTATAGGGAATTAATTGTGATCTTAGACATGTAAGACCTAATTTCAACACCCCTAAACAGTGAATATTTTTATCGCAAACTTTAGAATTTTATTACATAATGTGAAATGTGTGGGATTGTGCAGCACGTGTCATCATGACATGTGTCCCTTCGCGGCCTTCAGTTTTGATTATAGACTAGAGAAGAGACTAAATGCGTACAAACCTGATGTCAAATGAAGATATACGGAATTTAAATAACGTTGATCCTTTAAATGTATGAAAAACAAAAACATATGACAATTGTTCACATAAAATAGATAGTAAAATTTTCCAAATGAACGTCCATTAAAATGATTAAAGTCTCTGCTGAATATTTCCCGCGCAAATGTCATGGAATAGACCAAAACGTATTTTAGGTGTGTGTTGTCATTAAAAAATTCGGGTCAATGAACACAGTTAGATTAAATATATAAATATGCTAACTATATTTATATTGGTTTTTCAGAAAAGTGACTTTACCAGATTTTTTTTGTGGCAAACAACGGTAAATAGCCTATATCATCTTGACATGACATATGAAAACCCCTTAAGCATAATGGTGTGTGTATGGAATAGTCCATGGAATTGTCCAAACCGATACAGGTGAAATAAGTAGAATAATATTGCTGTGTCTATTGTGGACACAGCAATAAAAACAGATTTAAGATCCTTATGAGCCCGTAGTAAAGTAAAAAAAACTGTAAAAAGCCTTATTAAATAAAATTTGCTCGATTAACCTTGAAGTGAAGACTAATAAAAATTTGCGTGTATAGTGACCCCCCTAAATAAAATAATACTGTGTTCTAGACCACTTCCCCTTTCTGTGATCTACAGAAATGATTTTTTACTATATAGTATGTTAATCACATATTCAAAATTAAGACATATGCAAGAAGTCATAAGAAGAAAAATTTAGAGTGCCAGCATGTCATTTTTTTTTAATTTAAAATACTGAATCGTAAACAAATTTCAGTAGTTTTCATACCTCAGACTGACTCGTAATATATAATTATTTGTCCGCAACAACCAACACTGACCATATCAGCATTTTATTATGTAAATCTATATAGCCACATAGTAAATGAGTTATATTTTCATAGGATTGATTGTATAATACAAAAGTTAGCAATATTCAAATATTATGACTACAAAATTTTGTTCGCATCAATTAAGAGTGCCAGCATGTCATTTTTTTATTTAAAATACTGATTCGTAAACAAATTTCAGTAGTTTTCATACCTCAGACTGACTAGTAATATATAATTATTTGTCTACAACAACCAACACTGACCATATAAGCATTTTATTATGTAAATCTATATACAGATGGGTGCAGTCCTAACCTGTACAGCAAGTTAACTTGATAACCAGTCATTTGGACTGGTCAAAGTTAACCTGTGACCAAATTTAGGACTGCTCTGACCAGTCCTAGGACCAAAATCTAGTTAACTTGAAAAGCGGACTTGGTCCTAGGACTGTTTTTATGTCTGCCAAAAAGTTAACTTCGAAACAGGTCCGCTATTGATATAAGTTAACTTCTAACCAGTCCTGCCGTAAAGTTAACATAAGTTAACTTCGAAACCAGTCCTGCCATAAAGTTAACATAAGTTAACTTCGAGACCAGTCCTGCCACAAAGTTAACTTTTGCTTTGACAAATCCTATCGAAACCAGACCTGTTCCCAAGTTAACTTTTGACTGGTCTGCTCAACACTAAGTTAACTTGTAACCAGGACCGCTCTACATCGATTTTTAAAAAATATTTTTTAATATCTTTGTTTCGTAGTATAAACATCGAAAATAAAGTAAAACTAATACTTCCGTTATATAAACAGGATTTAATACAAATATTTGAAAATAAAGTTGCATAAAACGTTGCTTGAAACACAAATTTATCTGTGATCTGCCAATCTATAAATTAAAAAACGATCTTGGTTACAATGATAACGGGCACTGAATATATATTCCAATACCTATCAAATTCAACCATATTTGCACTTTATTTAATATATGTATATCTATGAAAGGACGTATTTTAGAGCAAAGCATCATTTTAACACATGACTACAATTTTTTGTTCGCATAAATTTAGGGTGCCAGCATGTCCTCCTTTTATTCAAAATATTGATGAATAAAAAAATTTAGTTACGTTTTGATACCTCATGCTGACTTGTACAACACAATTATTTGACCGCGTTGACCAAAACTGACCATGTGTGCACTTTTATTTATAAATCTATATACCTGCATAGTAAATCAGCCATATTTTTTCAAATTTTTGTTCGCATAAATTTAGGGTACCAGCATGTCCTCCTTTTATTCAAAATTTTAATACGTAACAAAATTTCAGTAGTTTTGATACCTCATACTGACTTGTACAACAACATTATTTGACTGCATCAACTAAAACTGACCATATATGTGCACTTTAATTTGTAAATCTATATACCAGCATAGTAAATCAGCCATATTTGTTATGTCAGGATTCAATGTATATTACAATGGACAGCAATATTGCTATACAATAACAACAATTTTTTGTTTGCTTAAATTTAGGGTACCAGCATATGTCCTCCTTTTATTCAAAATATTGATACGTAACAAAATTTCAGTAGTTTTGATACCTCTTGCTGACTTGTGCAACAAAATTATTTGACCGTGTTGACCAAAACTGACCAGGTGTGCACTTTTTTTTATAAATCTATATACCTGCATAGTAAATCAGCCATATTTTTTTCAAATTTTTGTTCGCATAAATTTAGGGTACCAGCATGTCCTCCTTTTATTCAAAATTTTGATACGTAACAAAATTTCAGTAGTTTTGATACCTCATACTGACTTGTACGACAAAATTATTTGACTGCATCAACTAAAACTGATCATATATGTGCACTTTAATTTGTAAATCTATATACCAGCATAGTAAATCAGCCATATTTGTTATGTCAGGATTCAATGTATATTACAATGGACAGCAATATTGCTATACAATAACAACAATTTTTTGTTTGCATAAATTTAGGGTGCCAGCATATGTCCTCCTTTTATTCAAAATATTGATACGTAACAAAATTTCAGTAGTTTTGATACCTCTTGCTGACTTGTGCAACAAAATTATTTGACCGTGTTGACCAAAACTGACCATGTGTGCACTTTTTTTTATAAATCTATATACCCGCATAGTATTTAATCAGCCATATTTTTTCAAATTTTTGTTTGCATAAATTTAGGGTACCAGCATGTCCTCCTTTTATTCAAAATTTTGATACGTAACAAAATTTCAGTAGTTTTGATACCTCATACTGACTTGTACGACAAAATTATTTGACTGCATCAACTAAAACTGACCATATATGTGCACTTTAATTTGTAAATCTATATACCAGCATAGTAAATCAGCCATATTTGTTATGTCAGGATTCAATGTATATTACAATGGACATCAATACTGCTATACAATAACAACAATTTTTTGTTTGCATAAATTTAGGGTGCCAGCATATGTCCTCCTTTTATTCAAAATATTGATGCGTAACAAAATTTCAGTAGTTTTGATACCTCTTGCTGACTTGTGCAACAAAATTATTTGACCGTGTTGACCAAAACTGACCATGTGTGCACTTTTTTTTTATAAATCTATATACCCGCATAGTAAATCAGCCATATTTTTTCAAATTTTTGTTCGCATAAATTTAGGGTGCCAGCATGTCCTCCTTTTATTCAAAATTTTGATACGTAACAAAATTTCAGTAGTTTTGATACCTCATATCGACTTGTACAACAAAATTATTTGACTGCATCAACTAAAACTGACCATATGCACATGATATGTGCACTTTAATTTGTAAATCTATATACCAGCATAGTAAATCAGCCATATTTGTTATGTCAGGATTCAATGTATATTACAATGGACAGCAATATTGCTATACAATAACAACAATTTTTTGTTTGCATAAATTTAGGGTGCCAGCATATGTCCTCCTTTTATTCAAAATATTGATACGTAACAAAATTTCAGTAGTTTTGATACCTCTTGCTGACTTGTGCAACAAAATTATTTGACCGTGTTGACCAAAACTGACCATGTGAGCACTTTTATTCATAAATCTATATACCAGCATACTAAATCAGCAAATTTTTTCAAATTTTTGTTTGCATAAATTTAGGGTGCCTTCATGTCCTCCTTTTATTCAAAATTTTGATACGTAACAAAATTTCAGTAGTTTTGATACCTCATATTGACTTGTACAACAAAATTATTTGACTGCATCAACTAAAACTGACAATTTGTGCACTTTAATTTCTAAATCTATATACCAGCATAGTTTAATTCAGCCATATTTTTTATGTCAGGATTCAATGTACAATACAATGGACAGCAATATTGTAATACAATAACAACAAATTTGTGTTCCAATAAATTTAGGGTGCCAGCATGTCCTCCTTTAATTCAAAATATTGATACATAACAAAATTTCAGTAGTTTTGATACCTCATGCTGACCATGCTGACTTGTACAACAAAATTATTTGACCGCATCAACTAAAACTGACCATATGTACACTTTAATTTGTAAAGTTATATACCTGTATAGTAAATCAGCCATATTTTTTGTGTTAGGATTCAATGTACAATACAATGGACAGCAATATTGCAATACAATAACACCAAATTTGTGTTCGCATACATTTAGGGTGCTAGAATGCCCTCTTTTTATTCAAAATATTGATATGTATCAAAATTACAGTGTTTTGATACCTCATGCTGACTTGTACAACAAAATATTTTGAGCGCTTCCACCAAAACTGACCACATGTGCACTTAAATTTGTAAATCTATATACCATATATACCCGCATAGTAATTCAGCCATAATTTTTATGTCAGGATTCAATTTAAATACAATGGATTGCAATATTGCAATACAATAACCAGCTGATAACAACAAATTTTTGTTTCGCATAAATTTGAGTGCCAGCATGTCCTCCTTATATTTAAAATATTGATACGTAACAAAATTTCAATAGTTTTGATACCTCATACTGACTTGTACAATGAAATAATTTGACTGCATTGACCAAGACCAAAACTGACCATATGTGCACTCTAATTTGTAAATCTATATGCCAGCATAGTAAATCAGCCATATTTTTTTATGTCACGATTCAATGTATAATACTACGGACAGCTATATTGCAATACAATAACAACATGAACAACAAATTTTTGTTCGCATAAATTTAGGGTGCCAGCATGTCCTCCTTTTATCATGTTTATTCAAAATATTGATACGTAACAAAATTTCAGTAGTTTTGATACCTCATGCTGACTTGTACAACAAAATGATTTGACCGCATTGACCAAAACTGACCATATGTGCACTTTAATTTGTAAATCTATATACCATGTATACCCGCATAGTAATTCAGCCATATTTTTTATGTCAGGATTCAATGTATAATACAATGGATTGCAATATTGCAATATAATAACAACAAATTTTTGTTCGCATTAATTTTGGATGTCAGCATGTCCTACTTTTATTCAAAATATTGATACGTAACAAAATTTCAGTAGATTTGATACCTCATGCTGACTTATACAACAAAATCATTTGACTGCATCGACCAAAAACTGACCTGCATATGTGCACTTTAATTTAAAAATCTATATACATCCGCATAGTAAATCAGCCATATATTTGATGTCTGGATTCAATGTATAAAATAAATGACCGCTGTTGGGATGGTGCCTAATTATGTCTTCTCCTGGCACTCCTGTGAACATGTTAGTAGGACGGCAAATGTAAGCAATAAGGAAAACAATTAATGCAATTTTTTTTCCACATACATTAAAAATGTCAGCGTTTCATCTCTGTATTCATAATATTGAACAGTCACTAGGGTGTGTAAAACGAAACTATTAGGCCGCATCATCCAAGTACATGAACCAACACTGACATGTCTGAATTCATTTGTGATATTTAATAAAAAATGTATTTGAGGTTCTCTTCTGGTAATAGTATACTGTTAATCTATTATGTCGGTTGATTGATTTTGTTTGTAGTTAAACGTCAAGTGACAACTATTTCATTCATGTGTACAAATCTCTCGACAAATCTGACGAATTTAACGAGATTGTTGGTAGTTTTACCACATCGTACATATCCGGACACTGTACAACTGTACAATTTTCGTTAGAATATTCTGCGAAAAAAGAATAGTAAATCCAATCCAAATAAGTAGAATAACAATGAAATATCCATGCATGTATAAATGCGTAAAGTAAAAATTATGAAGGGGCAGGTAAATCACGGGGAACGAAGTAACGTCGACAAAGATGTTGATATCCCATGATATATGAATGTTGTTCCGATGCGTTGGATAACCCTAATTTCTACCCGCCTTCCAATTAAAAAAATATGATAGCTCTATGTAATTGACTAATGTTTATAAGAATATATAAAAATAAAAAAAGAAAGAATTGTGTTGTTATTAATAATGTCTTAGACTAGTAGAGTTGCAACGTAAATGGGTTTTCGTGTGTAAACGTATTCTCATTCATAATCTGTCTCATGACATTAAACCCTGCTAGCTCAGCCATTTACGTTACTGGTAGAGAGGGTTCGGCCTGTGCTTTCGCTCCAGGACTTCTGACAGCATATTGACAATACAACGAAACAGTAAATTCAATAAATGACAGGTATAAGAAACCAAAAAATGACCAGTGATGACGATTTGCCAAGCAATGTATTTGCTCATAGAACAAATGACAAAAATTCATAAAACAGTTTCATATTTAATAGACAAAGACAACATAAATACATAAATCATATCGCGGTATCTCCAGGGCAAAAATATCAATTTAGAATTTCAATACACTTTCGAACTTCCGCTTTTTGGACAAACAATGCGGTGAAAAATACCCATACAAGTTAACCATTTCAAAGAAGCGTTTGGCCTTAGTGCTATCTAATTGAATAAAATAAAATGATACTAGAATTTGAAGTGTCCGTTTACTTAAAATATTGAGAGCTGTACACTATTCGTTTTTAACTAAATTATAATCCAATCAATCAAGTTGTGACGTCAACCTTCCGAGACAAAATAATTATACCCACTGGTTCCCACCGACTTTGTTAGACTAGAACATGAATCTCATTATTCTATGACTAGGGAACAAAAATCGATCCAGTAAAAAAAACCATCGCATTTCCCGTTTAGTTTTCAATCCAACCAGAGCAATGTCTGAAAAACGTTTTTCAGTAAAATTGACCAGTTCAAGATCCAAAACCAAAACATGCGATAATACAAAATTCTATTTCAGAGTAATTAGGCACGAACAATCCCGTAGATTGACGACCGTTACTCCAAAATATCCCTCGGATTAACCCTCTGTCTAAATATCGCTATCAAAATGAAACCCATCTCTTTATAAACCCGAAATCATAAAATATCAAGCTAGTGTACAATTCCCTCTATTTATTCTGGAACGGAAACGTAAATTTAACATTTTAGAACTGTTTGACTACGAGACCGAAAAGAATATATCAAATGTAAAGAAATAAATATTTAAGTCAAACATCGAAATACAAAATAATTTGAAATTTAAAGTACAACTTACCAGTACGAAAGTTTTCCCCAATCTAAAGAAATACTGCCCTGACGAGGTTTAAATATCCAAGTCTGGACATTGAGTTCAAGCACGAGATAAACGATCCCCGCGAAAAAGTGACCGGACAACTATAGTTATATATATAGTATCTAAAAATAGAAAAAGGGGAATTTACGATGACCCACAAACGTTACAGAGTATAGCGGGTAAAAAAAATTGCTATCAGAGGCCTTCTTGGGAAGAACAATGCGAATGTTGTTTATACATATTTTAATAAAGCTCAAGTCTGATATGAAAAGTCGCAAAAACGATAACATTTCATAAGCAGACATGTCCCCAGGTCTGGTCAATAGCAGACTTGTCCACAGGTCTGGTCAGAAGCAGACCTGTGGACAGGTCTGGTAAGAAGCAGACCTGTGGACAGGTCTGGTCAGGAGCAGACCTGTCCACAGGTCTGGTCTGGGGCAGACCTGTCCTCAGGACTGGTCAAAAGCAGACTTGTCCACAGGTCTGGTCTGGAACAGACCCGTCGATAGGTCTGCAGCAGTCATAAAAAAGCGGACCGTAGGTCTGGTCCACCGTAGATGAAGTTAACTTGCTGGTCTGCTTAAAAATTCTCAAGTTAACTTAAAAAGCAGTCAACAAGTTAACTCTAAGTTAACTTTTGTCAAGGTTAGGACCGCACCCATCTGTAGCCACATAGTAAATGAGTTATAATTTCATGTAAGGATTGATTGTATAATTAAATAGGTAGCAATATTTGAATATTATGAATAACAAATTTTGTTTGCATCAATTAAGAATGCCAGCATGTCCTTTTTTTTAAACAAATTATCGAATTGTAAATCAATTTCAGTATTTTTCATACCTGAGACTGACTGTACGTATGATAAAAGTATTTGTCCCAACAACCGATTTAAACTGACCATATAAACACTTTATAATGTTAATTTATATAGCCGCTAAGTAAATGAGTTATATTTTCATGTAAGGATTGATTGTATAATAAAATAGGTAGCAATATTTAAATATTATGACTAAAAAATTTTGTTCGCATCAATTTTGAGCGGCAGCATGTGCTTTTTTTATTCAAAATATTGAATCGTAAACAAAATTCAGTATTTTTCATACCTCAGACTGACTCATATAATAAAATTATTTGTCCGCAACAACCAAAACTGACCATTTAGCATTTTATTATGTAAATCTATAAAGCCAGATAGTAAATTAGTTATATTTTCATGTAAGGATTGATTGAATAATACAAAAGGTATCAATATTTGAAAATTATGACTAACAAATTTTGTTCGCATCAATTTATAGTGCCAGCATGTCCTTTTTTTATTCAAAATATTGAATCATAAACAAATTGCAGTAGTGTTCATACCTCAGACTGACTTGTATTATAAAATTATTTGTCTGCAACAACCAAAACTGACCATATAAGCATTTTATTATGTACATCTATATAGCCGCATAGTAAATGAGTTATATTTTCATGCAAGGATTTATTGTATAATAAAACAGGTAGCAATATTTAAATATTATGACTAAAAAATTTTGTTCGCATCAATTTAGAGTGGCAGCATGTGCTTTTTTTATTCAAAATATTGAATCTTAATCAAAATTCAGTAGTTTTCATACCTCAGACTGACTCATTATAAAAATTATTTGTCCGCAACAACCAAAAACTGACCATATAAACATTTTATTATGTAAATTTATATAGTCGCATAGTAAATGAGTTATATTTTCATGTTAGGATTGATTGTATAATACAAAAGGTAGCAATATTTAAATATCATGACTAAAATATTTTGCTCGCATCAATTTACAGTGGCAGCATGTCATTTTTTTATTCAAAATATTGAATAGTAAACAACTTTCGTTAGTTTTCATACCTCAGACTGACTCGTATAATAAAATTATTCGTCCGCAACAACCAAAACTGACCATATTAGCACTCTATATGGCTGCATAGTAAATTAGTTATATATCCATGTAAGGATAGCAATATTTGAACATTTAAATTGACGAGATGGTACGAATGTATGGAGTTAAAGGAATGTATCGAGTTAAATGATCAAATAATAATAACTATGCTTGATGCAAAATCTGCATTCGATGCTGTTAAACATGCTGGGCTTATCAGAAGATTATATCAAATGAAAATTCCAGAACAATCTATTTTAATTATTGATAATCTATATAAAAATGCTGTTTCTTGTGTTAAATGGAATAATCAAATATCGGACACTTTTAGAATAGAACAAGGCGTAAGACAAGGAGGGGCTCTTAGTGCAGACTTGTACAAAATCTATATAAATACACTTTTAGACATTTTAGCTGATTCAGGATATGGAGGCAAAATCGGATCGATTTCTTGTTGTGCTCCTACTTGCGCAGATGATTTAGCCATTCTTAGTAACTGTCCGTATGAAACGCAAATTTTAATTGATATGACCTTTGATTTTAGTAAACGTGAGGCATACTTACTACAACCAGCAAAAAGTTGTGTTATACAGTCTAAATCACGTCACCATGAGAAAGTAAATGAAAATTTTTGGAATTTAGGCAATTCTGTTCTTCCAACTTCTAATAAAGCAACACATATAGGAATATGTCGTACAGACGATGATTCATGTAAAGCTACAATAGATGAGAATTTAAAGAAAGCAAGAAGAACACTTTATAGTTTAATGGGGGTTGGACTTTATGGCGAAAATGGACTAGATCCACAAACTTCAATGTCAATTATGAATACTTATATTATACCGATAATGTTTTATGGATTGGAAATAGTTTTGTGTTCTATGATATTAGCTTATTATTGTTTTTAATAACAACCCCCTATCATTTGTTTTGAATCACAGAAATTGATTCACTTTCATACTGTTGTCATGGTTGTAATCATTCAAATTGCATAGTTCGATAATTATGTACATAGATAGTAAATAAATGTATTATTGATAATATGTAAGAAGATATGCAATTGAAACGAGTTTTTATACGACCGCAAAATTATTTTTGGGATCGTATAATGGTATAATGTCGTCGTCGTCTGTCCCGTCGTCGTTTGCGTCCGTCATAATGGATCTTTATGAAATTTAATAAGAAGGTTCGATACCAGAAAAGGAAGGTTTGGATTAATTTTGGTGATGATGGTCCCAACTGTTTTGAAATTAGGGGCCCAAAAGGGACCCAAAAATAAGCATTTTTCTACTTTCAGGATATTAACTTGTGTCTAAAAATTTTAATTGGTCTGAAATTGTACCAAAATGTTTAATACCACATGTAGAAGTTTGTATTCATTTTGGGGGTTATGGTGCCAACAGTATAAGAATTTAGGGCCAAAAGGGACCAAAAACAAGCATTTTTTGTAGTTTATGGACAATAATTTTTGTTTAAGTGTATGGATCTCTCTGAAATTGTGCTACAAGGTTCCATATACTACAATGGTAAGGCTGGAATCGCTGCGAATTTTTAATTGCACAGTATTCCGTAATATATTTGTATGATCTTGACATTTGCTTAGTGTCAGAAACCTATATTATGTCAAAAAACTTGAACACTATCCAAATTCAGAGCTGTATCAAGCTTGAATGTTGTGTCCATACTTGCCCCAATTGTTCAGGGTTCGACCTCTCTGCGGTAGTATAAAGCTGCGCCCTGTGGAGCATCTGGTTTAGGTCTATTTTCGGCCTGTGTTTTGTTTTTATTTGACATATTATCATAACGAGTACCACATGTAAAGCAGGGTCTCACTACCCTTTCAGAAGACTTAAAATAACTCCTAAGTTAATGATGGGTTCGTGTTGCCCAGTCTCAGTTTTCTTTGATGTGTCTTGTATGTTGTTGTTTGTCTTTTTGTTATTTCATTTTTATTGATTTGGCATTCCCAGTGTTTTTTCGACTTATGAGTTTCAATGTTTCTTTTAAATCTTTCGTCTTACTCTTAGACTATTTTTTTCTACATATGATTAAGCTTTAGGGTAATCCATATGTAAAGTGTAGGGATGTTGGCTTTAACATACTTTCATTTATGTATGTGAGGGAAAAGCGGTTTGAATAGCAAGTGCATATTTCTTTTTTAAGTTTTGGGGAAATATACCTACGAGATAGTAGTAGGGTTGACAGATAATTTGGATTCTTGTGTGGACTACTAAAAGAATACATTGTGCTTATTAGAACAGTTGTCAGTTGTCGTTAGGTATTTTTTTACAGACATTGCAATATATTTTTTCTTATTAGGACTAGTATGCAATTTTTAGAATAATGAAGTGAATCTGTTAATCGTTACTGGGCTACAACTCAAACTGTAGTCAGTATGTGTGCAAATGTTGGAAGAGCAAATGTATTGGAAGTGTAATCTTCATAGAATAATTTAAACTTCAGAACTGCAGGGAATTCTTGTTTCGTTTTGGAACAATTGATTTCTGTACTGACATGGTGTACATAAAGGTTACCCGTCGATGTAAAGCCGTTTTAATCATTATTAATCTAACGACTCCAAAATTGAATTACTGCGAATCATTCATTAGAACAGTTTTTATTAGTATTTATATTGATTTGTGATTACATTGTACATTCTTCGATTTATATAAGCCTATTGTAATTATCGATACCGAGGCAAATAGTTGAAAGTCCTTTCACGGTTAATCAAAGAGATTTAGAATTTTACAGATTTTATGAAATCGTGTGGTACCACTAAGCCTGTGTATCCAAAATCGACAATTTTTCACCTTCGCTTAATTGTGAAATAGAAAGATATAACAAGTGAAAAAGGACACAACGATCACAAACAACGGTTCGTCTCTTTTAGATTTATCGATTATGAAATTTTCCCCACCTGACAGCCGTACTAGTCTATGAGTTGGTATTAATGAATCAACAGACCTTTATAAAGGTGAAAATGTTTCAGCAATGATTCCTTTGTTCTATTTACAACATAAATAAATAATTACTATCACGAATAGGCATATATATTGAGGAGAGTAAAACTTTATGGGAACATAAGTTGTATTACCTTTTACAGTTAACACAGCATGACTGGTGCGGCCTTTAGTTCTAACGGTATATGTACCACTATCGTCAAGGCTTGTTTGCAATATTGTAAGTCTGTGTATTTTTCCTATCATCTTGATTCTGTCTGACTGATTAGATATCTCTTCTTCATTCTTAAACCATTGCACAGGACGATTTTCTTCTTCTGTTTCACACTGAAGGATTGTATCTAAGCCTTCCATGTTTGTTATATTTTCCAAATGTCGTGTTATAATCGCTGTTTAGAGATGAATAAAAATTGAAGTAAACATTTAAAAGTTACTAAAACGGCATGATTTTAATAACAACATTTGCATACTTATAATGCTTTAGGATAGTAAAAAGGGTATGTTTCTGTGACTTCGTTTATGTAAGCTTCTTTTAGATATTTTTTCAGCTTTTGAAAATGGAAAAAAATACGTTAAACATGATAATGCATTACATTTATGGTTTAGTATACAAAAAGAACTGCAGAACTACTAATGAAATAACAGTTGATAGTCCTGACTGTTAAGTAGTCTTAGTACTTCGGCTTCCTCCACCATAATAACAGACTTCCCGGTGTCCTTGCACTCCCTTTGTGTTGGGTGGGGATTGAATTGTCCTTGTAAAAATAATTGTCGTATAAATATACGTTTGTGACACATCTCCATTAAACCCGATAGGGAGTGTACATAGATGCCACTGTACCCTCGCAGCTTTCGAGGGGTTCTTCGGATATCGGAGGCATTTACCAGTACATACATACAGTCTTACATTATCGGTTTCATTTTGTATGCTTTGTTATCGTGTTAGGTTCATTATTATATTGAACAGTTCAAATTGAAAGGATCTTAATTTTATTTTCACAATGTTTTAGTTGATTTTTTTTAATTTAGAAATCAGTAATATTTCAGACAACAGTAACAACAAAGTACTAAATGACACAAGAGGAGAACAATCACACGTAATATAAAACCAAAACAACAACTTATATCAACTTTAATTAACGTACTTGAAAGACATTGCAATGTCTTAAGACTGAATCATTAAACCCACGAAAAATTGATTTGGCGAATGAACGTTACTGAAATAGTTGAATATTTATAGAATAACTAATCGAAGAATTCAAATAGAGAAAAATATTCAACGAGTGACCGAACCACACATTAATTCACGAATGTGCGTAACGCATGAGTTAATTATCAGTGTTGTTCGGTCACGAGTTGAATATTTTTCGATATTTGAATTCTTTGATAAGGTATTCTTTTTATTACATTGGCAAATGTCTTTCTTTTACGAAATTTATGTAGAAATGTAAGGAACTATAATTTTTTTCCTACGCATTCACAATTTATAATTATACTTTCATCAGAACCGTTATAACTACATTCGAATTGGAACCTCGGTAGAACGATTTGAATAATTTTGACAACGCCTATTGTTGTATGACGTCAGAGAGTGAAATAACCACGTTTATTTCACATGTGACAATATCAATTTTTATCTTACTAGAAAATCAATGTAATTCATTGCAACCAATGTAATAATAGTTATTACTCAATGCCTTTTTTTTATCATTCACAATTTAAATATTGAAAATAAACATATTTTTCTTGATCAGAGGGATATAATTTGTGGTGTCACATCTGTTTAAGTCTAGTTGAACTATTTTGCAAAAAATAACGCTCAAACCGGAGCTAGGGTCGTATGCAGTTAGGTAATATTTTTGTTGTATGTTCTCTGCTGAATGACTTACTGTTTCTTTAAGATAAAGATCACCACTACAAGTGCTACTCTTTTGCTTTGTTGATGCTTTTGTGTCATTGATGGATACTCCATATTCTTAGTTTTTAAAGTAAGTTATAATAATAAAAATCGTTCTACCGAGATTCCAATTCGAATGTAGTATAACGATTCTCATGAAAGAACTAGTTTACACTATATACAATTTGGTAAGTATTTGTTAACAAACCTTTCACTGTTACTGAAATGTTTATTTGGATAGAACTAGCTTTTACATGATATATTCCAGAATCACTGACGATTGAGTTTTCAATTGTAAGCATGCGCTTATTTTCACTGCTAGTTATCAAATATCTGTGAAATTGTAATTCCTCCTCTTCTTTGTACCATTTGACTTCAATGTTATCATCGTACACAGAACATGTCAACTGAATTGGGTTACCTTCAATGCACTTCAGTGTTTTGATTTTTGAAGTAAACACACCTTTTATAAAATAACAACATTTTGCAGCATGTCAATATACTATTATTTCCTAAATGTAAACATAATTTGGGTAAAACTTATAACAATCGCGAATAATAGATTTATTTAAAACACGACCAACATAAGGAATTTCCTCTATTGTCGTTGCAATATATTCTGTACTTAAAAGTAATTGTGCGGTGCACCTCAATGATATAACAATTCAACGGCACAACCAAAGATAGTTGATGTTCAGTTTTCTCGTATGCGAAAAGATAATCTTAGTTTGAACGTCACAATAAGATGAGCATCTGCTTCATCCAAGCAATGCAAAGAGTAGCGGTTTTATGGGTGCTGTCTATTCTAAAATGAACAGTTACAAAATTAATGTTTTTTTAGTACAATGTTTGATTTTCTCGTCGGGTTCTTTTCAATTGTAGTACATTGTCGGATATATATTAAACAGTTATAAACATGTTTCGTAACATATGTTTTTGGCATTCACCAAGTTGTGGATTATACGGTTGTGATATTTTCTTTGTTAAAGGCAGTACTGATACCTTTTGCTGTATTCTTCGTTATATATATTTTGTGGTGGATAGTTGACCCAACTATAACAAGGACAACCTATATTATTCTTTTCAAAATAAGTAAATTTTACAGATACATGTAACATACGTTGAACAGTCAATTTTACAAGTTTATATCTCTGGTGGCTAACTTCCAAAAAGTATGTTCCTGCATCATTAAGAGTAATGCCAGTGATCACTAAAGTTTTCCAACGACCAGCTATAAGCCTCGTGACATTATTTGTTTCTTGTAAAAATGCATCGTTTTTCAAAAAGCCAATTGGAAATCTGTCAGTCGACAACTTGTAATTCAGTTTAAAATCTTCACCCTCTATGACCGTTTTCTGACTTTGGTGACATTGTGGCGTGTAAAGAAAGTAAACTACAATTACAAGAAAAAAAAATCGTATACAACTTGCAATCATATGATGTTAAATGAGCAGCTTCATCAAGTGATTAAAAAAGGAGCATACACTAAAGTTATAACATTCAATGCATTACATAGCCATATAATTGTATTCGTCATTCAGCAAGATCTTAACCATTCCGATTTTTATTAATTGTTTGCTTTGACTTTCTGAAAGTATAAGTCAATGATAAACACATATATTTGTCACTTCATTGCACCGTTCTCAGTCACTTCTCATTTTAAAACATGTTTGGAATTGTTTCAAAGAAGATTCTGCTCATTTCCTAACGATTAACATTTCTATTTATTGTTCAAAACTTGTGTCCTTTCTCTCTATAACGTTATTATCAATAATACATTGTCCTAACATGCTTAGAACTTGCAAACATTCTTTTCTTTTTATTTGAAAAACATGTACCGATCGATGGATGCATATTTTTTATAAGATAGTATGATCATACAAGAGATGGTTTCTTATCCATTACCTTATAACTTCATACCAGAAATTATTACTAACCAAAATACGAAATATGACGTTTGCCATTGCTGATTTTTCCGAGACACGTTAACGAATTATGTTTTTCGTTTTTGTTGTGCACTAGCACATTTAATGTTTCTGTAAAATATTTTGTAGGCAGTCTGTACAAATTGTTGGAACTATGATATGTCCCTTTGGTATCTTATTCACTTTTTTATCCTCATATTTTAGCTGTAATTTACCGGTTTGGCTGATAAAACAGGAATTGCTTACCAGTGATTCAGGTCAATATTTCGCGACTAGGGTTATCTTTGATTTCAAAAGTGATCATGTTGGGTTTGCGACAAAGACGTGTTCACGTTTATTTGACCCGAAGCTATGTTTCTGTGTTTGGCCGACTTATTTTGAGTTTGTTTTGTACCTCTTAATTCCAACCTGGTTGTGGTAAATGTGGCTCCAAGTTCTGCGTTCATGTGGAGAGTGCTAGCAATGTTCTTACGGTAGAAGATAATTTCATATAAAACATTCGTTTTACCATAGTTACGCCAGTTAAGAAATAGAAAGTTATAACTTGACCATATATATATTTTAAAAATCGATGAAGTGTGCTTCAATTCATAGGTAATGTATAGGTATGTTGATAACACAGAATATGTCATCTGAAGTGACATACACATATAGTTTTACCTTTTCTGTAGTATCTGTCTAGTAATTCATCAGTCAAAACTACCATAGAAAACAAAAACATCAAACCTGTAGATGAATATATACATTATAAAAAGGACAAAGGTAAAACATTAGAAAAACAAGAATGTGTCCATTGTACACGGATGCTCCTCTCGCACTATCATTTACTATATTCAGTGGACCGTGATATTGTGGTCCAAACTTTATTTTGGCATTAAAAGTAGAAGGATCATGTCATAGTGTACATGTGTACTAATTATCAAGTTTATTGGACATCAACTTCATCAAAACCTACCTTGACCAAAAACTTTAACCTAAACCTCGCATCATTATTTACTTTTGTTCAATGGACTGTGATATTGCGGTCAAAACTTTAATTTATCATTTTAAAAGTTAGAAAGCTCATATTATGAAGAACATGTGTACTAAGTTCCAAGTCAACCCGAGGCGGGACGGACGGACGGACGGACGAACGAATGCACAAACTAGAAAACATAATGCCTCTTTACTATCGTAAGTTAGGCATAATAATGCTAAATATGCGAGGATATAATCTTTAACACGAGTAAATAAACACCCGTAACATTAAAAACCTTTATATTGAATTATTCGGTATTTGAATTGAAAAATATTCTACAAAAAACAAAGGCATTTAACATCGTTTGTGAACATCTAAGACTTGTATTTATTTGCTTATTACTGTGAAATAATATCTTTTGATAATATCATTTTGTAATATCAAATTCCTACAATATTTTTTATTTTCACCATTTTAATTTAAACTTTTACATCTCGTCCAAGTTATTCTTTATTGAGCATAAGTTCTATTACGAATAATATTCCTTATTTGAATTTTAGAACGTAAAGCTACTCAATGGTATATACATGTTTAAATTTTTAAGTCTGAAATTGTTTTGACCATTACTTGTCAGGAATAATAAAAGGACAGTGTAGATTATAAAACGGGAATTTATAGAAAAAAAATTTGCAGTGTACATGTAATGTGTTTCAAGAATTACCGTTACCGACAATGTTTACCTTCATATTAAGTATTCCTTCTAAAAGCAAGAATTAAAAATAAATCAGCATTAAAAAGAAATCGTTACAAATGTACAATGGTAACATATTAGTATTCAAATGTCAAAAGTCGAACGCACAAATCGTTAAATAATCATTAAAAAGTTGTCTTATTCAAATTTTCATTACATATAATCAAACTCATATTATTCCTTCAATCGGGTGTACGGATAATTTAAAAAGAAAAATACTGCAATGATGACGAAGTTACCAACATTGTATTGCTTTAGATCCTCCATAATTAATATTTACGATAAACATATACAAATTAATTAAAAATATAGTAAAACTGTTTTTCTAGTCAAAATTAACGAGTTGATTTCTCATCTTTGATAATGACCACATTGAACATTATATGTTTAAATCCATATTCGGTTGCAAATCTTTTGAATTCTAACGAAGAAAACTGAGGACCATTGTCAGAAACTTATTCGTCAACTTAACCAAATATTGACTTAAGTCCTTAAAATAGCCAATGATATTCAAATAGGTATCTGGTAAGTTTAAGGGACTGACGTGGAGCGCAAAATACACATACTTCAACTTTATTCTCAATGTCTTGTCCAATATCAATCAAGAAAAGTACATCACGTGCACAGCGTTTGCACTGCACGATCACAAGATGTGATTCATGTATTTTGTGAACCATTTCATTTCTTAGCGCGTTTGTAACAATTGCTTTGCTTGACTTATACAATAGTTCATCCATGACTGATAATTCATCACGGAAAGTATATTAAATATGGACTCAAAGAGTGTAAAAGTTAAGATTTTTCATGAGGCCATTCATTAAATAAGATATCTCGTAATTCCTGAAAAAGCTCATTTGCAGTTTTTTTTCCTGAAATTAGCATAAATTGCTGTTGCAATCGGCATGTGTGATATCTAATGAATGTCATTCACGTGTTAGTCAGATATTTTATATACTTCATAGTTTCCTTTAGGAACGATCGACTGAGATACATTACCTTTCCTAGTTTGTAATCAACTTTAAGATCATACTTTTCTAATGCAATTAAGAGTCTCTGTTATTTAGTGCTATTGCGATTTTTGTTGTAGCGGTTTCAGGAAGATTGACTTTAGCGGTTTATGGTCTGTCTCTATTTGAACTCGGCTTCCATATGCATACTTATGGAAAATAAACTCACCGTAGATACAAGGTTTAAATGTTGTATTTACACATGACGCGCGTTTTGTTTACAAAAGACTCATCAATGACGCTCGTATCCAAAAAGAATAACAAAGGCCAAGGAATGTATTAAATCAATGAATAATTCCTGGAGTTTCTTTAAAGATCTGTGAATATCGTTGTTGTGTTTGAGTCAGAACATTTGGGGCATACACAACTTGTTTTAACACTGAGTGAAAGCAGTTTGTTCGGATCGTAGTATTGAAGCAGAGGTGCATTTGTTGCCATTTCTTTCAACTTTTAACAGCAAGTTCTTTGTTTTTCATCCAAGTGCCGTGCAGTGTTTTTCTCTAGTCTATGATCTTAACGATGCACTGACTGTTGACACCTTTGGCATATACTTACCAAGATATTGAATAATACCCATGAGGGTTTGTCGATCTTTGGCGCACTCCGGTTTTGACATTTTATTGACTGCACGAATTTTCTGGGTCTGGTTTCACACCTTCACTTGTTAGACTGTGTCATGCGTATGTTTTTTTCCCGGCTAACTGATGTCTGCATTTGCTGGCACTTCAAGTTGTATTATTGCGCTAGGTCTAGAACTAGTTTGAGACGAATAGCATGTTCTATTGGTCTGATCCCCATATAAGAATGTCGTCTCTTCGGCTCCTTCTATGTCGGATTTCATTTTACCAAGTCAGGAATACGACAGTTGGTGTCTACTAGTATTTGTTTTAACGTGGTTTGTCATTTGATTTTGCTATGTGATTAGGAACATTCCGATTTACTTTCTTCGGAGTTCACTATTTTTGTGATTTTACTTTTATGACACAGCTTTCTGGAATACTTATACTTTCTGGAGCATATCTATAGCGTTGAAATGGTGTATTAAAAAATTGAAAACAACACGTTTTATATTTTAAATGCTTTTCTGGATTTACCTCCATCAGAAACGCCCAAAGCCAAACATTTGAAATCCGAAAATGTATAAATGTGCATAGCTTTGAGATTGGTTCGTCTAGTGGAATATACAAAAAACCACTGGTGGCAGCGAGACTAATTCTTCTACGGATTTTACGGATAGTGTTCACGTAATGTGGCGTTGTTTAGATGACGTGGATCAATACAGATTCGAATTTTGCCGTTTGGTTTAATGACGGTTAGAATCAATAGAATTGACCTATTGTTAAGTTTCTTGCTGTTTGAAGATTACACTAATGTCCACCATACGATTAAGTTCAGCTTTGACTTTGTCTTTGAGAGCAATGGGTATCTTATGCGGTGCGTGTACAACTGGTGTTACATTTTTGTGTAAACGTACCTTATGTGTTTCTGGTAGACACCCTATGCATATTCTCTATATCGTTGTTCCATTTTTGCTGGTACAAATGGTTTTGTTGTTTCTTGCAGCGTACTTGTATGAGTAATTGAATGTATGTGCTTTAGGAGTTTTACTGCTTCGCATGTTTTGGCACCTGACGAATTGTACTTTACGATAGACAGTGTTAAATTTCAGGGCATCATGCTGACATTTATAAGTAACCTAAGATTGATTACTCCAACAGTGTCAATGATATGTTCTGAGCATGAACGGAGCGGTGAAACTTGTTTTGTGATGAAGATGAACCAGGATTTTAATTTTAAAATACGCCATACGCGAAGTTGAAGAGCATTGAGGACTCCAAAAAGTTGTGCCAAATACGGCTAAGGTAATTTATTCCTGGGATACGAAAATCCTTAGTTTTTCGAAAAATTCAAAGTTTTGTAAACAGGAAATTTATAAAAATGACCATATAATTGATATTCATATCAACACCGAAGTGCTGACTACTGAGCTAGTGATACCATCGGGGACGAAACGTCCACCAGCAGTGGCAACGACCCAGTGTTGTAAAATGTTATCAAAGGTACCAGGATTACAATTAAATACGCCAGACGAGCGTTTCGTCTACATAACACTTATCAGTGACGCTCAGGTCAAAATACCTATAAACTAAAACAAGTACAAAGTTTAAGATCATTGAGGACCCAAAATTCCAAAAAGTGCCCAAAACGGTTGAGGCAATCTATTCCTAGGATAAGAAAATCCTTATTTTTTCGAAAAATTCAAATTCCAGTAAACAGGAATTTTATAAAAATGACCATATAATTGATATTAATGTCATCACCAAAGTGCTGACTGCTGGGCTGGTGATACCACCGGGGACCAACGTCCATCAGCAGTTGCAATGTTTCGGTCCATTCATCGATATTCAATTCTAAATCATCAATTGTAGCAAAAACGTTAATGATCATCAGAGTCACTGCATATATCTAAAGCGTGCATATTTGATAGTCCCAATGTCTTTTTTTACGCGCCTTAAACATTTGTATCTTGAATAGATCTTGTTTGATTAAGGGCGGACGTGTTTTTTAAACGGTAAAGTTCACGGAAGACAAAAGCTTACAGACCATTCTTTAAATGATGCTAAGCCCAATTCTTGCATTTTCTTGCATTCATGAATTATATAATATAATATGATCGTCAATGACATTGCCTGTGTTATAACATGATGTTTTTAAATTCAACATTTATTGGAGGTAGATATTAATGAAAGCGTATGAGGTATCCTGAAATTTTCGAATGAAAGGAATAGTTGAAACATTATTCTGTTCAGCTGATGTCAATTATTTACTTGCCCTTTAATATTTCTATTTTGTTAATGCACAATTCGTAAAATCTCAAACGTAAGTGTCGTGGTATAAACAAAACCACGTCATACAACGCCAACATTATTTGTATTTTTTTTTCTTTTGTCAAAACTCAAAATCTTATAACGATGAATAACTATTTCTGAGAAGGATTATTATGTTTCAAAAGAAAATGACTAGCACTACAAACTGCTTAGAGTCTGAATTGACCAGTTTTTGTGCTCGACCAGTAAAATAGACCACACATTTTACTCGAATAGTCTCGACATTGTCTTGCCTGTACTTAAGTGTACTCGACTATGTCGCCACTTAACTTAATTAATCTGATTCAGTACTTGATGATCTTTGTGAAGTCTGAAATAGTTTGACCAAGGCTCAATCTGGCTCGACCTGTCTTGACTAGTCTGGACTCAGTCGCAACCAGTCTCGACCTTAGTTTTGACTGGTGTAATTCAGCCCATCTTACTAAATTTAACATTGGACTTACAAAATTCAAGCTTATTAGGTAGTTTGATTTATTGCTGTGAAATGAAAGAATTTAATTTTACAATAGGTAAAAATAAAAATTATTATATAAATATATTCAGTAAGGTATCTATAATTTTTTTCATAACTGTTTCAAATCAACTTGGATTTTCATCAAACTATGCAGCTATCTCAGATATATATTAAGCTTACCGAATCCCATGTCATTTAGGTTTTTGTTGTATTGCTGTAAAATTTAAGAACTTAAGTAATCTTGGTAAAAAAAAGCTAGGATTTGCAAATCGGACAAAATTTAGATAGTACACTTTAACACATTTTTATTTTTTTTAATAAATTTTTCAAATCAACTTGGATTTTCATCAAACTATGCTTACAGCAATACAACAAAAAAATAAATGACCTGGGATTCAGTCAGCTTAATATATATCTAAGATAGCTGCATAGTTTGATGAATTAATTTTTATTTTTACCTATTGTAAAATTAAATTCTCTCATTTCACAGCAATAAATCAAACTACCTAATAAGCTTGAATTTTGTAAGTTCAATGTTAAATTTAGTAAGATGGGCTGAATTACACCAGTCAAAACTAAGGTCGAGACTGGTTTCGACTGAGTCAACTTATACCAGTCAAAACTAAATTTGAAGGTCAAGACTAGTCAAGACAGGTCGAGACCATTTCCGACAGCACATAGATCATCGAGTACTGAATCAGACTAATTAAGTAAAGTCGAGACATAGTCGAGTACACTTAAGTACAGTTAAGTACAGTCGAGACAATGTCGAGACTATTCGAGTAAAATGTTGCACTGTTGTCAATTTAGATTCTAAGCAGTTTTTAGTGTAAGTTAAACAATATATTTTACAACTGTTGTCATATATGAGTTGTGGTGAACTTACCAAGTGAAATAGCTGTTAGTGTTATCTTCGTTTGCACTGCAAAGAAAAATAAAGCTTACTTCAGAATGTTAACGTTAACATTAAAAATCAAGCCATGGTTTACTAGTTTTTGCTTCATACCTCGAAATTTTTCTCTATACTGACGCAGATGGACAACTTAAAACTTTGATCTATAACAAAAGTGATATGCACAACATTTCGATTGTCATCGTCTCATTTATGTGCAGTATAATACCAACTGGTCTAACAAATGGTGTGAAAAATACGTTACCTGCATTTGCACTTTGTAAGACTTCGTTATCAAGTTTTAAGGATGTTCTCATTACATTAAATAATACCAACAGATCTATATTAATGATCACGAGTTAAGACGACTAAAGTTGACAGTACATTATGTTACGGATTAGGTGACCGATACGATGTCTAAACTTACTAGCGTCATGTTTTCGCGGTCTTATAACTTATAGTATTCTGATTTGTAATTTCACCGATTGCGTCTATTTTCCGATCGAACTTCTTGCTTGTAATAAAAAAAACTAAAGTGTACTATCTCAATTTTTTCGAACTGATAATTTTGAGGTTAGGGGCCACTAACATCGACAAATGAGAGATAAGTGAGCATTAATAAAAAAATTAGGTAATTGCAAAAACTTCAAAATACGCGTGCTCGCCTGGGATTGATAGGTAACGTTCTCCTACAATAGATGCAAATTCATACTCAGTTACAAGCAAGACGTTCAGTCGAAGAATGGATGCAATCGGTGAAATTACAAATCATTATACATATTTGTCACACCGTTAGTTACTCTTTCGGTATCAAAAACAAAAATCTCTGAAAATGTATGAAAAGCGGTAGTAAAATATGCAAGCATAATTAGTTGACGTCTTAATATTGCGTTCACTTCTGAATGCTGCATTTATTATCTTGTACTTAACAAAACAAGTACATGATACCACTTTTAATGTATAATATACCAATTCATTTGTCTGTGTCTGACAATTCTTAAGTTCAAAGTGTTCGAAAATCACGAAACATAAACCAACTTGAATTTTTCAGTTTGATTCCGACTTTCATATGTACAAGATCTAAATTATCATACCAAAAAAATGAACTGTCTCAATCTAGCGATAAAAAGACATCTTAATTCCCTTAAAACATATTTTGCAGAGAGAGAGAGAGAGTCGACGAAACACTGGCCGTGTCATGGCAAAATCTAGAAACGAAGAAAAGACGACCAAGTCAACAAATTTAGAACAGTACATTGGAAATATGAATCACAGAAACAAACTAACGTGCTTCTGAAGAGTACACAGTTACTACACCACATGTGGCACCTAGTGTTTTTATGACTCATGCAAGTACAAACTCAGTGACAATTATCATTAACGGATAGTACAATCGAGGAAAATAAGACAGAAAACGCAAGCTGAGGTATATATTTTCAACTGGGAAATACATAACTAATATACAGGGGCTAATGGTATGCTGAATTGGACACTTAAAAATTTGATAGGTGAAATCGTCTCTTTGACATTAAGTTTTGTTATTAAACGACTATTATTGTCAATTGCATGATTTAAATCAAGATATATGAGATCGCCTTAATAGTATTTTGGGTAGTATGTATGTTTTGTTCGATGGGATAGATACGTTCAACATAGTCACCAAACTTGAAGGCAAAATGTAATGTTTGTTTCTTTTCGTTCTTTCTGAGAAGCAATTGTATAAAGTCTGTTGAATAGAAGAATAAGTCGAAATAAGATTATGGAACACATTAACATTTAGTTTAATTAAGGACCACTTAGAACACGTCCTCTAATCAAAATAAATATGTGTCAATCAACAAATCAAGCATCATAATGATGTCAGTTTCAAAGATTTTTTTTAAATCATGAGCAGTGTGTTTATTTACAAGTATGACAAACTATGTGTACATGTATCTACGTATACCTTGGTGATTCTCATTGAAGAAACACAGTTGGACTGATATGATTTATAACAAACCTTTCTAAAAATGCCCGTCAATAAATTTCTAAATTTTTCAAAACTAGCTAAGGTTTCAACTCCTTCAGGCAAAGTTGATCATAGATGGATTTGGCATTATTTGTAAGGTCTGTTTTAGTAATTAAGCTATTTTTGTTTTAATTCTTGTACATCCTTAACTTTGAAATATTTGGCTTTGAACGTTCCTAATAAAGGCAAATCTAGAAAAGCACTTCGAACGAATAAAATTTCTAAACGGTAACCGGTTAAACGTTGACAACACTACTTTTAATCCTTTAACCTGTCTTCACATTAATACTAATTGATATCAAATCTATTAAAATTAAAAACAAAATCCAGTTAACCGGTTAGCGTTTTTGGTATGCGGTATTCAGTCGTTCAAACGATTAACCGGTTAACCGGTTAACCGTTGACAACTCTACGTTTAATCCTTTAACCTGTCTTTACATTAGGAATGGAATATACTAGTTAAATGGCAGATAATTTAAATGTTTCCTGTTGTTGTAGAAAAGAGGATAAGATTGTATATACTCTAAAAGAATTCGATTTGTTTTAGTATCAACATCTGAATCACAGCACCTCTAGATTAGGGGACTTCACAGTATCTCTGAAACCCGGCTTTGATTGCTGATAAAATTGATGTTACTAGTTTTGAAGGAATGAGTTTTTTCGGAGCACTTCTATTGACAGACCCATCAACACAACGTTGTTTTCATGAACACGTATGTAATTTTGGTATTCAGTACAGTGGTAAACCAGAACAGACCTTTGCTTATTCTGTATTTTCTGTTTTCGTTAGTGTCTTTGGCTAAAATGTTGCATTTTAAAACGCATTTTCAAATACTTGATTCCAATTGCAAGAAGTTTATGTCGTGTGATTTACCCATGAAAACGACTTTATTAGGAGTTTTATCTGTGAGGACAACAACAAAATTGCCATAGTAGTAAGGTGTTCAGAAACGTTTTTATAAAAAAGAAGATGTGTTGTGAAGTCCTTGTCACACAAGCATTTGAATTTGTATATTTTTTTGAAGTATAAAAAACTCACATTACTTTCTTGATTACTTATTCCATCAGTTACATCGATACATACACAATAACATTATCTTTTTCTGATTAAGCTCTCCTGGCTTTCTATAGCAAATATGAAACAATGAAAGGAGCGCATTTAACAATGACAGGATTATATTAAACAAAGGAAGGAGCTTTAAATAAAGAACGGAGTTAAGTTAAACAATAAACGGATCTTTAAATACATAATAACAAAAGGAGTAATAAGTGGAGTGCAATTTAAAATACATATTCACGCTTCGCGACACTCCCCACTCAAAGTTAAACAGTTATAAGTGTCACTGAATAAAATGTTCATAAATGTCCTGTTCCATATTTAAGTCTGACACATATGTTTGTCCATCAATGGTTGTGAGAGTTCTTTGAAAAGTTAGAATCACTGTCTGCTGAACAGTTGAGTTGTCTATGGTCATCAGGGATCTCTCATCATTTATATTATCGTCGTCATCATCACTGACTATTATAAATTCATTTGCATTATTGTTAATGTCACTCGTAGTACACGAATCATCATCTTTGCATGTAGTTTCACAATTTTCTCTTTATTCATCTGTATCTGTACAGGCATTTATTTCTTCATCACTAATATTATCCAAAATATCTAGATATTCTTCAACACTCATCGATGGTATTTCCTTTTGCCTTTCCGTTTCTATGGCATCGTTTATAAGGTCAAGAATAGTATCATCCTCGCTAACATCATCATAATATTGTTGCAACTTGGTCTTCTTACTGCAGATAATGACTTACTTCGGGCTAACTGTACTTCCATGCCATGAATGGTAGTTAAATGATGAAACAAGTAACCTCTTCTTATAAATGTGGAACTGCATTTATCTTCTGTGCAGTCATACGACTCTAGGCCAGCATGGTGTTCTTTGATATGGCGAATGAGATTCTTCTCGTATTTATATTCCTTGTAACAAATTAAGCAAGTATACATCGTGGCTATGGTAACTATGCGAATGAAGATTCATATTTAATAGATCGGTTTTTATACAACCACATAGACACTGAATGAGAAACTCGTGCAAATCAAGCTCTGTTTAAATTTCAGCTCCGTTTAAATCGAATGAGAAAATCGTGCAAAATCAAGCTCCGTTTAAATTTCAGTTCCGTTAAAATTGAATGAGAAAATCGTGCAAAATCAAGCTCCGTTTAAATTTCAAAGATTTAATGCTTCATTGAACACATTATAACATTTGGGCACACTCTATTCATTTAAATTATTTCTAAATATAACTTTATAACACATATTATTAACACATCACACTTATATATCGATCATAAATTTAACTTTTGAATTTTCTTTTTGGGAATTTCTGCCGCTGTCCTGATAGGTCTTTTTGACATTTCTATTTCTTTAGGAATAATTGCCAAGTCTTGTGAATTTGAATCATCATTTGAAACTTCATCTATTTCCAATGGATACAACAAATTAAGTGGACGACCAATTATATTTCCATTGGCTAATCTCACCTTAATCGACCTCAACTGACCATCATTACTTTGAATATGCTTTACAATCCTCCCCAATTTCCACATTCTTCTTGGTAAATCTTCTTTTATTATTACTACACTCCCAATACCTGGAGATACTGTAGACTTTATTTTTCCACACTTTAAGTCAATTTGTTTTCTTTCTCTTAAACTTAGTAGGTATTCTTCTCTCCAAGTTTTCCAAAAACAATTTAATATATTTTGTACTTTTTTCCATAGCTTCTTCAGTTTTTCAGATGATGTTTCACACGTTTTGTAAGAAGGATCTTTCAGATCACAATCAACATCAGAAATTCCGTTTTGTGAATTAATCGCAAGGAAATGATTTGGGGTTAACGTTGTTCTCGATTTCAGTTCTTCATCGACATATACTAATGGTATCGAATTTATCACAGCTTCTATTTCTTTCATCAGGGTCAATAATTGAACATCCGAAACGGAACGTTTTCGCAATGTTTTCCTCAGACAACGCTTTACCAGCCCAACTAAACGTTCATAGAATCCACCCATCCAAGGTGCAAGTTCTGTTATAAATTTCCATTGAATTCCACAGCTGGACATGTAATTTTGTACTATTTCATTTTTGATAATTGTATTTTCCCAGACTGATTTAATGGTTTCACTTCCTAACTTAAACTGAGAAGCGTTATCACTAATAACCTCACTTGGTGTTCCTCTTGTCGATACAAATCTACGAAAAGCCCAAATGAACTCCTCAGTTGTCATGTCATTCACAATTTCCAAATGAATGGCTCGTGTCACAAAACATGTAAATAAACAAATCCATCTTTTCTTCATCACAGTGCCACCCTTCACATACACTGGACCAAGGTAATCAAGACCAGTTCCTTGAAAAGGCAAGCTTCTTGAGACTCTTGATCTTGGAAAAGGAGCCATATTTGGCATTTTGAAAGGACTACCTTCAAATCTCTTGCATGTTTTACAATGCCGTAATATTTGCCTAACAGTAGCTCTTCCTTGTGGAATCCAAAACTTGTTCCTGACCCTACACAATGTATGAGATACACCACTATGAAATAGTTCTTTTTGAGTTTTTTCAACAAGAAGTCGAGTGAAGGTCTCCCCACGAGGAAGAATAATAGGAAATTTAGCACATTCACTAATATCTGCATTTTCAAATCTTCCCCTGCAACGCAACAGGTTTTCATTATCTAAATAAACTCCTAATTGAACTTTTAAATTGTTCTTCTGACCTATATCAATTGAGTTAAACACATCAGCAAATCTCTTTCTTTGAACACTTTGAATCCACATTTCCTCAGCTTTCTTGATTTCTTTAACAGATAGATATTTCTCATTATTCGAGGGAATCCTTCTGATCTTTGAAATGAACCTTTCAATCCAGGCAGTAACCCTTATAAGTTTGTGGTATGATGAGAATCTTTTAATATCTATGTTGTATGGCATTTTATTACTCGTGATTTCTTGTCCATTTTCACTAACAAATGCACTTTCCTTTTGGTTTTCACTCGTTTTAAGTTCACTTTTGAATTGGTCATTAACTTTCTGATTAGCATCATCATCATCATAAATCTTTTTCCAAGTATTTTCATCTTGTTTCAGCCAACTAGGACCGTGCCACCAAAGGTGATCACTTCTGAGTTTTTGTACTAACGTTCCACGCGTTGCGACGTCTGCTGGGTTTTCTTTTGTAGAGACATACATGAAACTTATATCTTTATGGCTTTTGGTTTCTTGAACTCTATTTTCAACAAAAACTCTAAGACTTTTCTTTGTTGATAGCCATTTCAACACACACTGTGAATCTGTCCATAGAAACGTTTTGTCAATCACTAGTTTCAGTTCTGTTTTAACGAACTTCAGACTTCTAACACCAATGAGAACTGCCATCAATTCTAACTTCGGGATGGTCATACCCTTAATAGGGGCTAGTCTCGATTTTGAGAAAATTAATACGCATTTTGTTGCGTCCCCCGCTTGACTGATGAAGGTAAATCGCAGTTGAATAGGCTCTTTTTGATGCATCACAGAAACATAATAACTTATATTTCACATTATTTTGGTTAGCCTCTAATCCTATGAATCTTGGAATGGAGACTTTTTTGAGATTTTTTTTAGTTCGGAACTTATACTAATCCATTTTAATTTATCATCTCCGCATATCTCATCATCCCATTTTAAGTTCCTTTTCCATAAATCTTGAAGAAAGATTTTCCCACTGACTATGACAGGCGAGAAGAAACCCATTGGATCAAACACTTCTGCTAATTCACTCAAGGTTGTTCTCTTTGTTGAAATTCCAGAACACATTGTATTCTTTGCTGATTTCACATATATAACATCAATGTCAGTATTCCAGAGATGACCAAGTACACATGTTTCAAACACATCCGTCATGTCTTTGGTCGGCAATAATTCATTGAACATTTTACTACTGGAAACCCATTCTCTTAAATTCACTGAAGCATTTTGAAATATATGTTTAGCTTCTGAATAAAACTCCAATGACTCAGCTACCGCTGTACAACCAGAGATCAAATTATCAACATAAATGTTATCTTTTATTTTCCTGGCTATAGGCGACTGCTATTTATCTAAATGACTTTCGACTGTAGCTGCTAATATAAATGGACTTGAGATTATTCCGAAGGGAACTCTGCAAAATCTATACTCCTGAAGATTAGTATCGGAAGCATACCTATCTTTGTAATTCTTTAGCCAAAGAAATCGTGTAACATCACGATCACTTTTCTGTAATCCGACCTGGAGAAATGCCTTTTCTATGTCAGCAACAATTGCAACTTGAATCAAACGAAATCTCATGAATATTCCACAAAGATTCTTTAAAAGGACTGGTCTGCGATATAAGCACTCGTTTAGACTATTGACTTCATTATTCGGTTTTGCTGACGCATCATAGACTATTCTCAACTTCGTCGTCGTTTTATTTGGCGTTATAATAGCATGATGTGGAATATAATGTTTCAATCCCTCTGTACTATGTTCTTCCACTTTTTCAACTATACCTTTATCTAATTGATCTTGAATAACAGAATTATATTTTTCAAGTAATTCTGGTTTCTTTCTCATCCTTGCTATACATGATTTTAGTCTAGACAAAGCTAAATCTCTATTCACTGGTAAGTCAACATTGTCATTCTTCCATGGCCATGTCACGTAGTACCTCCCATTTGAATATTCTAACGTTTCCTTGAACATTTCTAAGACTCTAAAGTCTTCTGTCGAGTTGTCATCGTCACTTATTCCTATTGACTCCAAATTCCACAGATCTGTAACGTTAGGGACAGACGTAATACATGTATCAGTCTTCGGTACATTTGATACTGTGTATGACATTATCAGAAAACTACTCTCAATATCCTCTCGTGAATAATCATTTTCTTTAGTTCTTCCTGTGATTATCCATCCCAACTTAGAAGCAAGTAGATACAAGCCAGGTTGAATTTCAATCCGTTGTCCAAGAATGAAATCAAAATAGTGATAATTTCCAATCAACAAATCTACAGTAGACGTTTCGTATTGGGTTGGAATGACATCTGCTAATTCAACGTCCTTTACAAAATGTCTCACATTTTCAATCGAAGAAGTATCTAATCTTCTCCGTTAAACAGTTCCACTGATAACTGGCACAATGTTAGCCAAAATTTTCAACACTTTTCCATTATTTCATCGAATACATAAACTAGTTGATGCGGTTTTCACGGTTCTGGCCTTCTCACTTCAAAACGTAACTATTGTAATTTCTTCGTCTCCTTCAGATTTTAATTTCAACTTTGAGGCTTACTTTTGAGAAATGTAGGTTCTCTGGGATCCAGAGTCAAACAATAATCTGGTTTTTTATTTTAAAGAATCATTTGGATTGCTCACTTCAACTTTAGCGGTCTGCATAAGAACAATTTCACTAGATGATATTAGAACATTCTCCGATGCTGTTTCTCTCTGTTCACTTAAATTTGTTAATGATTGTTCCACGCCACTACTTAATCCACTAGAAGAATGATCATATTCTTCACTCAAATGGACACTTGTTAATCCTGATCCGAACTTTTTAGGGCATATGCTCCGGTGATGACTGTTTAAAACACCACAATGTACACACAATTTTCCTTTCTTACATTCAGCTGATTTATGTGTATTTCGAAAACACTTGTAACAACTACCTTTCAGCTGAGCTTTCCTTTCATCAATGGTTTTGTATTAAGGACATTGATCACTCCAATGCTTTCCTTGACAAAATCTACACTTATCAAAATTAAAGAACCTTAGTGAGCACGCTCACATACCCCACGTCCCCACATTGTCATTGGAGAAATTAAATAAGTAAGTATTAGAAAAAATACTGAATAATAATTTCCTGTCAATATACACATCTACATAGTATGTCCTTATTATCTACAAAATTTCATGAAATTCTGTTGTGTGTTTTCAGAGGAGTTGAGATGACAAACTGTTGCAGAAGTACATTGAAGCAAATAAGTTCAAAGGGGCATAACTCCTAGAAAAAAATTGAATCGTAATTTCCTGTCGATATGCACATCTACGTAGTATGTCCTTATTATCTTAAAAGGTTTCATGAAATTCTGTTGTGTGGTTTGGGAGGAGTTCCGATGACAAACTGCTGCAGTAGTACATTAAAGTAAATAAGTTCAAAGGGGCATAACTCCTAGCAAAAAAAATTGAATCGTAATTTCCTGTCGATATGCACATCTACATAGTATGTCCTTATTATCTGACAAGGTTTCATGAAATTATGTTGTGTGGTTTGAGAGGAGTTGCGATGACAAACTGTTGCTGTAGTACATTGAAGCAAATAAGTTCAAAGGGGCGTAACTCATAGAAAAAATATTGAATCGTAATTTCCTGTCGATATGCACAACTACATAATATGTCCTTTTCATATAAAAAGGTTTTGTGAAATTCTGTTGTGTGGTTTGAGAGGAGTTGCGATGACAAGAAACAGGACTGACGGACGGACGCACGGACGGACTGTCGGACGGACGGGTCAAAACATTATACCCTCCGCAACTTCGTTGCGTGGGGTATAATAAGATGAGCTCTGCGAGGTATCATTTCCGTTCACTACAAGTGCTTCGGCTGTACTTATGTTTGGAAACTGACGTGATCCATTTTGGAATTTAGAAAACTTTCCTTGAAATTGATTTCGTTTTGACAAAGAATTTGCTCCGTTATTGTTTTGACTATTTTGACGATCCTTTTGAACATCACTTTTGTCTGACCTTTCCTTTGCCACTACATAATCCATTAATCTAGCACATAAAGATTTCACACACCATTTTTCTGTAGTTCCTTTTTGAATTTCAAGTTGCAGCATCACTTCCTGTGGTAATTTTGAACGTACCATTGACACAAATATATCTTGGTCTACACTTTGTTTCAAAACTTCAAGACTTCTTAAATGACGGTTCACTTTATCTATGAATAACCTCAATGAATATGTTTTATTCGAAGGGCATTGTAAATTTATCATCTCACAGTAGTGCAAATCAATCACATATTGGGTATTCCCAAACCTTTCTTTAAGAATATTCACTAATAAATTTTCACTATAAGAATATAGTTTTCATGCGACACATTTAATCCAGAAATTGCATATTTTGCGTCACCTACCAGTTTACTTTTCAGGTAATTGAATTTATCGATGTTTGAAAGTCTTTGATCAATAGTAGATTCAAAAGAATCCCAGAACTCATTCCATTTTGTCCTGTCTCCGTTAAAGGAAATTTTATCAATTTTTGGCAATTTCACATTTGTTTCTGCACTTTCACTCTTTTGTTGACTCTTTATAAATTCCTTTTGTTGTTTCAATTGTGTTTGTATTATATCTTTCATTTCTTGCTGAAGTTGAATAAAATCTGATGGATTGACTTTCTCTACATTTTCTGTAGTTTTTAATTTAATATTATCGACTAACCTTTCTTTGAAGTTCTCTAGTTCCAAAAAACAGTCTGTTGCAATCTGCATCTGCCAATTTATCTGCTGTTCCTGATTGATCTTCTTCTAATGAACTAGCAACTTTGCTACTTTGAATTTCCAATTTGTTAATATAGACTTTTAATTTGTCAATACACTTGGCGGATTTATGTACCATTTCCTGACGATGTGGTTTAGAAATTTCCGCATGAAGAATTGAATTCCCTTCTTGAATTTCCGTGTATAACGTATTCCTATATCTGGTTCTAACACCTTTCATATGGCTCAAAGTCGTCATCTTGTATTCGTTTAAAGTTCACAGAATTGTTCCCAATTTCCCGGGTTCCGGCACCATAAAATGTTGTGAAGTCCTTGTCACACAAGTTTGAATTTGTATATTTTTGAAGTATAAAAAACTCACATTACTTTCTTGATTATTTATTCCATCAGTTACATCGATACATACACAATAACATTATCTTTTTTTCTGATTAAGCTCTTCTGGCTTTATATAGCAAATATGAAACAATGAAAGGAGCGCATTTAACAATGACAGGATTATATTAAACAAAGGAAGGAGCTTTAAATAAAGAACGGAGTTAAGTTAAACAATTAACGGATCTTTAAATACATAATAACAAAAGGAGTAATAAGCGGAGTGCAATTTAAAATACATATTCACGCTTCGCGACAATATGTCGTATGATTGCCAATGAGACAACTCTCCACAAGAGACCAAACGACACAAAATTACAACTATAGGTCACCATACGGTCTTCAACAATGAGCATTGCCTGTAACGCATAGTCAGTTATAAAGGCCCCGAAATGACAAACGATAAAATAAACGGCCTAATTAATGTACAAAAACTTAAACGAAAAACGTAATACATAAACAAACGACAACCACTGAATTACAGACTCCTGACTTAGGACAGACATATACATACAGAATATGGCGGGGTTGAACATGTTAGTAGGGTCCCAAACCTCCCCTTAACATAGAACAGTGGTGTAACAATACAACGGCAGAACGAACTATAAAAATCAGTTGTAAAGGTCTATTCTTTATCCGATTTTTACATTAGACTTAGTTTGAATTTGCATTTTCCATTATGCATGCATTACAAAAGACAATTACTTTGCAATGCACCCGTTCTCCTACATTTGATTAAGACGGAACAATTAGTTAAAATATTGCAATTATACTGCAACAATTAGAGTTACGATCAATTCAGTCTCATCAGAAGCTTATGTAAAGATGAATTGTATAAAGAAAGCAATCAATGTCAAATACAGGAAAACTCTCGCAGGTCATCACTGCAAATTGTGTTAACGTTTATTTTTCTAAGAAATTACTTCAACTTTTTTTTTATTAAAACACATTAGTTCAAACCCTTTTTTATAAGCAGCAAAACACATATCAATAACATTTTGATAGGAAACAATAGATTTATGTAATTGAATCAATGATTAAATATATATATTTATATCTACATGCTGGTAGAATGCAAAGTAATACAAAGTGGATCTTTAGTCATCTTTTTTTCTTAAAGTTTTCAATTAGTTTAAGCTTTTGAATTTCCTGTCAAAAAGGAAGTGTAGGGGAATCTACATCCCAAGATTTAATTCCAATGGCATAGATGTGATCAACATAGTCACTTGATATTCTAATAGTACAATACTTTTCACACTTCACACTTTATCGAAATACATCATTCAAACGTCATTAAGTCATTTAAGTAAATACATACCATTATATGGAATTAGTTCTCTCATTGGTTCTCTCATTGGTATAAAATCCGTTGTATTCTTGCTTACCCTGAAATTGAGTATATTTTTCTAAAATTTACCTTCAACACCATCAGCATAGATTTGCTCCTCAAAATACATTTTATGGTTCGTTTACTTTCTATATAGTGAACAGCGTAAATAAAGGGCATCCACGGAAAGTTTTAATTGTGATTTTAATAACCGTTTACTCTCCAGGCAATTCAATGGGTACAACCTTTTAATTTGGAACACTGCTGTTTAACATATTTTTGTTAAAGTTCGTTTTGAAATTGCATTTTTATATTTTTTTGCCATGGTGCTTTTTTGTAGATTACGTTTCTGAATGACACGTTGATGGTCATGTTTTTTTTTTTTTTTCTTCTTTGTTTTTTATATCAAACGATCTGAGTCAATTCAACAATTGTACAGCATGACTTGCAATGTTTTCAACCCTTGGTGATATGAATATTTCAAGAACGACTAAATCAGAAGAAAAAAAACCCAAAAAAACCTACAATGGTATGCCTGCCCAAATTATGAAAAGGATAGCAAATATTACAGAATGAATGTAGAAGTTTGAACTGCTTTCATTTATATAATAATTTTATATCTAAATAAATTCATTCCGTTAGAAAAAATATTATCAGATAAACAACAATCACAATTATAAACATTTAAAATCTTATGACAAACTTTTTGATCGGCCACAAGAATGTATTGTTAGATTCTATCAATATAAGATTAAAACAAACACAGATTTATGAACGTTATTTCAAATCATAAACATTATATACTGGTCCTTATTAGACGAAATACGCGTATGGCCTCTCAAATTTTAATTATGATGTAATAGATGAGTTTACAGCAACTATGTCGATCCCATTAGTGTTGGATTTTTGGTCCCCGATGCTTGTACTAACTCAGTATTCAGCAGTTTCTTGACATGAATTTTGATATGTATATTTTCAATAAATTTACTGGTCATTAAATGGTGAAAAATATTCGAAACTCTAAGGTTTTTTTCATCCAAGGTATACAGGTGTTTAACCTCTTCCACTTTATAATGGGATAAATGTTTATCAAGTTATCTAAAAGTTTAAGAATGATACTTACCTTTCGTAGACAATTGATTTACATAAAGAGGCAGTTATGTTATTTTCTACATGAATGCATTCATAATCTATAAAATAAAGATCATACTAAAAAACCTGAAAGACGCAATTCTGTAGAGGTTAATTTAACTAATGTAATATTAAATTTGATATAAAACGTGCTAAAAATTCATTCAAAATAGTGTAATAAACTAACACTGGAAGCTATTAACATATACTCTTTATGGTATCTACAAGTAAACGAAACTCGATATTAAGGTTGGTATACAAGGTGCAATCACAACACGTTTTGTCACTATTTTTCGAAACATTTGTTGGGGGAAATAAAGATTTATGTTTTGCTTCATTAGCATAGAATGTATACCTTTTTTGCTTGTATTGATTTACTTTCACTCACTTTTATGTTTTATTAGTTATACATTTGTATGTCTCAGAGAGCAATTTCTCATTTATTAGAGACGAGTTCAAAACAGATGAATCGCATTTCTTGGAATTCATGAAAATCTAAAATCAACATCAGCAAATTGAAACCATTGACATGATCAAACACGAGGTTTTAAGTTAGTCAAAACAGTAAAACAAGTGTTCTTTTTTGTACGTTAATTGGAGAGAATTGAAAATGTGCATACATTTTGGTATACAACTAATTGGTTAAAAATGCAAACAAATTTCGACGAGGAATTTTAGATTTACCTGGTGACAACATGTCAGTCAATTTAGGACATTTCTTTTGATAACACGTGCAATCTTCTTTTGATGGTACACAAAAACAAGAATTCCGAGGTTTGAAAAGGAAATTATATCCTCTCGTGTAGTCACATCCGCAAGAACTATCGATGTTACGGTTTCCTTTATCGTAAATCACTTGTCCCTCTTCATTACACATAGACTTCAGAAAGATACAATTTGTACTAGCATTTGTGAAAAAAGTTATTGGCCATGGCTGGTAACGCTCTGATGAACAAATGTCTGCATCTAATCCTCCACGGAGAACAATTTTTCTGCCTGTAACAAATATCTCATAACAAATTTGTCCTTCAGGATAGAAGTGCAGAAATATCAATATAAAACATGTCTATATGATTGAAATGTTCGACAAAGGTTTTTTTCAACAAAACTATAAATTTGAAAGATATGATATATTTCAAGTAAACTTTTTTTCCTGCAATTGTTTTTTTTATGCATTGCTTCTAAAATAAAAAAGGAACTAACGATACTTTTTTTTTCAGTTATTTTTGACGATCTAATGAGAAGCCTTTTCAGTGTTATAGTTATATTGGTTGTGTCACACTTTCTTACAAGATTAGGGCGAAAATAGCGCTAGGAAACGTGTTAAATCTTGATACGTAACATTATGTAGTTCTTTTATATGGTGATTACTGTTTATTGTATTG
Organism: Mytilus edulis; assembly: GCA_019925275.1. Taxonomy (NCBI): domain Eukaryota; kingdom Metazoa; phylum Mollusca; class Bivalvia; order Mytilida; family Mytilidae; genus Mytilus; species Mytilus edulis. The sequence goes on along the minus strand of CM034358.1, from coordinate 35,516,625 downwards.
TAGACTATCACTCTTCTTTTTGTTGATTGCTTATTTTGAACCAAGTTAAGTTTCGCTTGTTAGAATTATCATGTTTATTGTCGTATCAGGGTTTTGGTATTACAGTTGACTCTACAGAATGTGTATAACCATGTCATGTGATATCTGGTGGATTATGATCTAATTTGCATTCATATCATATATCGTTATTTGTACATAACCTGGCCGAAGAAAATCGAATACTGTGCAGTTATCAGAATATCCATTTATAAGATCATTCTTGAGGCAGAAATACTTAGAGGGATCAGGACAATGACTTCTTGCACGAAGTGACCACTGCGCTGGTTCAGGGCATTTTAATGGGAATGCTGCACAAACGTGAATCTGAAAAATATAGTCTGCTCTTTTACTACATGTTGATAATATTGTACCTACTGATCGTAAGTTAATTCTACTTATAAAATGAACAACCGTATATTTATCTGTTAACTAACATGAGACTGTTGTGCTCGAAACTATAAGGTAGTATTTAGAGTAAATCACATGCGTCAGAAAGGTATGCAGTTATATTATAAATCAGTAGTTACAATATTATCAATTTACCACTACCAAAAAGGTAGTAAACATTTTTGGAAAGTAAAAATATGTCACATTCATGACATCAAGTGTTCACCCAGTAGAACAGTTACGTTTCATGTGTATGCAGGTAATTTCATACAAGAATAAATGCATCCTCAAAATCATTAAATTACACTGGTACTTGCGGAAGACAGAAAGCCAATAATTGGTCATTATTAAACCTATGTGAATCCCTTTTTTAAGATAAACGTCTTAAAAAGTTAAAAAAAATTATCACTGCACAATAAAGAAATTATCCACATATACATTATAATCTTTGATAATAAAACGAGTGTGTGTTTGCCTACACACACCATTGAAGCAACACCGGCATTTATAATATACAAATACAAATATGAATCTCCTAAATGATATTAAACTCTATATGTCAAAGCTTAGGTTTCCTACTCAAGTTTCTTAAAGAGATGGTAGCGTTTAACGCACAAAAAAGCTATATGAAAATATGTATCAATAATGATTATGGATATGTAAAATTCATGCAAACTTATATCCCCCCTATAAAAGCCGTCGATTAAAATTCATTTCCAATTGTATATTTCTTTAGAAACACTATTCATGCTATTGGCATCCAAATTTGGGATACACTATATATTTCCTTTGGTAAAGTCTTTTTTTTTACAGCGATACTTACCAGAATCAAGAATCTAAACAACATTGCTGTCTGTCTTATAAACTTGGCGTTCAAGGAGAAACCTCATCTAGAAAATATTTCATAACATGAAAATAAAAATGTGAATATAACAGCTGATACATATTTTTTTTAATAACATACACGTCGTAATGAAATGTTCAAATTGAGACTGGAAATGAGGAATGTGTCAAAGATACAACAACCCGACAAAAGAGTAGAAATGGACCGAAGGGAAACAATGGTTTTCAACACCGTGAGAAAATCCCACACCAAAGGTGGGCTTCAGCTAGCCCTAAGCAAACATGTGCAGTAGATCTATGAAAATGGACATCATACTTAACCAAAAAAAACAATCAAATTTACTAAAACTCAAAAATCATACAATACTAACAAAGATAACAGGCTCCTGACTTGGAACAGGTGCTAAAACACAGTTGAGTTAATCATGTTAAGTGACATCTCAACCCTCTCCATATATCTCTAGCTAATGTTGAAATAACAAACAGACAGTAACTACCATTGACCATTGAAATAACCCACTTGGTGCCCTGGCAATTAATTGTTTCAAGTTTGTTGAGGAAGGAATACTAATTATTTCGGTCACAGGGTAGCCATTAGACGACGGTTGTTATAACCGTTTGACATTTCATAAAATAATACTACATCTTATCAATAATAATACACATATTATATTAACATTAGGCGAATTTGTCTATCCCCAACTAACATACAGCCGTACATGTTACTTAACCTTTATCGTATGTTCTATTTTGGGAGTTCTGTTGACAAATGCTTATAATCAGTTTGCAAGGTGAAGCTTTAGGTTCGTATCATTTCGCGATTAAATAATTACAATTCAAACGAGATACAAAATGGCATGTGAAGAAGTAAAATCACAAAAGTGCTGATAAAAATGTTTACAACCTTTAAATACATGAATGATATGCTTTAAAAAGAAATACTTCCGACAATTACTAAATGCAATATTAGTTTATGCTTTAAGACTGAAAATAGTCTAAACAATTACTGTAAGAAACTAGATCTGAACTACATTGTTGTTATTTAATTTCGTTGATGATAAGACTTTACTAGATGTAATGCCTTAATTTGGAAGATTAAGAAAAAGAAAACAAATATATAAACGTTAAAAAAGGTCTTTAACAAACGATCGACTGCTATTGATAAATAGAAATTCCTGCTAGAACAACAATACGCGTCTAGGGTCGATTTTTACCTGATTATTCCAGTGTTGAAACTAGAGGTTAGCATACACATCATTTCATGTTAAAAATTCAAAGAGTTAGGAGTTTATAATTACATATGCCTTGGATGTGACGCATGTTTTGTGTTAAAATTGCTTTATCACATCTTATGTCGACTTGCCAATATTATCATCACAAGTCGACCTAATTATCTCGACAACACGAAAACATGACAATAAATGTTAGAAGTCATCTCGACTCTAAAACTAGTTGCCGATAATTCTTAAATCGTTAGTTGACTTGTGGACATGGTGGATATAATTATATCGACAATTCCACTAAATATTTTATGCAACTAATCATGTTAAAAGATCTATGAGTGTGGTGATGAATGATGGTTAGATAAATCGTCACTTGTGCTATAGCGATTATATAAATCTGAGGTTTATATTTAGGAACGTTTCACTGACGCTTTTCCTTCATAAGACTAAACAAAGCCGCTTGAATCGGATCATTTAGTGCTTACATGAATTATCATTAATATGGTTACATTTATAAATTAACTGTTAACAAAATATTCAATATTTTGAAATACTAAGGATTTTCTACCTCAGGCATAGATTACCTTAGCTGAATTTGGCAAAAATTTTAGGAATTTTGGTCCTCAATGCTCTTCAGCTTCGTACTTTATTTGGCCCTTTTTAACTTTTTTGGATTCGAGCGTCACTGATGAGTCTTTTGTATAGTAGACGAAACGCGCGTCTGGCGTATATACAAAATTTAGTCCTGGTATCTATGATGAGTTTATTTACAACCACTGGGTCGATTTCACTGCTGGTGGAGATTTATTTCCCCGAGGGTATGACCATGCAGCCCAGTATTTAACACTTTTTGTGCTGACATGAATTATCATTGATATGGTTACATTTATAAATGAACTGTTTACAAAATATTGAATGTTTGAAATACTAAGGCTTTTCTACCTCAGGCATAGATTACCTTAGCTGAATTTGGCAAAACTTTTAGGAATTTTGGTCCTCAATGCCCTTCAGCTTCGTACTTTATTTGGCCCTTTTTAACTTTTATGGATTCAAGCGTCACTGATGAGTCTTTTGTAGACGAAATGCGCGTCTGGCGTATATACAAAATTTAGTCCTTATATCTATGATGAGTTTATTAAGAAGGCAAAGTAAATACAATGTTGTAGAACCTTGATCATTGTCTCAAAACCAAACACTGGTAAAAAGCGTTGATGATTCCTGTCCGTAACTTACATGTTCTTAGCAAAAACGTTGATATCATGTCCTTATTAATTTTTGCCAGGATATCGTCTAGTCTAAACGATGTTGGTTTTACGATTACTTACTTATCATCTTTTTTTTTGCAAATGTACCAACAGATTTGAATCTACAAAACTGCAAGGAAAATTCCAAACAAATGAGTTAATAAAAAAAACAGGTGTGGTATGGTAAAAGATCTGTGGCCTTTTTTAACTGATTTGTATAGTTCGTTCTTATTTTGTAATGTCAAACTACTGTCCTAGGTTAGGCGGAGGATTGGAATTGCAATTGACAAAATTAAACTATTTATAGAAAGATTATACTGTGTCACAAATGTATATTGCAAGCATTAGTTATAATGGAAATGAACACTGACATACTCTATACATAGTCATTACTACTTTACGTATTGTTAGTGTATACTGTTCTAACTAAATATTGAGATGTCTCCGAATTGTTTTTGGAGAATACGCAGCTAGTGTACCGGACTGACATTCCTTTATTTCAAAATGATTTGAACAATAGATATTGCAAACTTGATGTAGATTGGCCGTGAGTTACACCTATACTATAAAACGTAGATAACGTAGTAGTGAAATAGTAAAGTTTTCTCTGTCAACACCTGCAACCATCTCAAACCACAAATACGTAGAAAGTAAAATCACACAAATACCGAACTCCGAGGAACATTCAGAACGGAAAGTCTCTAATCAAATGAAACCAAAAGATTAATTATATCAAACGAATGGACAACAACTGTCATATTCCTGACTTGGAACAGGCGTTTTCGTATGTAGAAAATGGTTGATTGATACCGGTTTTATAGCTAGCTAAACCTCTGACTTGAATGACAGTCGCATGTATTTATTGACAGCGATATGTGAACAAAATACCGTTGTTAAAATTCATCTGGACTAAATGCACCATCTTAAGGAGAGTTGTCTGATTGACAATCAAACCACCTCTTCTATTTTATATTGACATGTTCCTGACTTGGCACACGTATTTTGTTATGTACAAAATGAAGTGTAAACCCAAATTTAAGAGCTAGCTAAACAAAAATAAACAAGATTGTGATATCAGACGTTCCATTTTGTAATTAAGATACGCTTTCTTGTAATGGCATGCATTTGATAATTTGAAGAATACTGAGGAAAGATGAAGTAGAAAAAAGAAAAAGATTTTTTTGCTTTGGATCCAACAATATCTCATCAATGAAATGTTTCATTACTTCGGCCTTCTTTTATGCTTATAAAGTAGAATTCAAATTGAATTTAATATCAATAGCCAGAGAAACATTTAAATTTAATAAATAAACAAACAGAACATAGGCAGAGAGCCATTTACTCTCCTATGTAAAAACACTAGTATAAGTATTTGTAGTTTGTTTTTTAAATGGTTCAGCTATTGAAACTGACATTAAAATGCACCTACCTTTATGTTGCAAACTTCATATAACACAAAGTCGATTCATCAATCATTTATCCGCCCCCAAATTATGCACAGCGAATACAAGATAAAGCACTCGACTAAACTATCATACAGAGTATTTATCACAAGTCAATAGATAACTGAATGAATTGATTCAAATGTGTGTTTCTAATCTCTAAGTACATACTTACAATACATGTTTACTATATTTTAGTTGTTCAAATTATGTAATGCACAATGCAACATTTAATACATTTCAAAAACTTAAATTCTTTTTCTAGATCTTCGACATTGAAAAGTTCTTGTTTATACTTCTTTTTATTTTCTAACAGCATAAGGTTTTACTTATTTCGATCAACTTTACAAGAAGGTATTGTCTTCAAATTTCATCAATAAAAAAGGCACAGTAGAAAAGACAAAAAAAATCTGAACAGTTGTCATTCAGCATATTCTAACGACAAAGTTTTGCAAATTATGATTTTTATTGCTTTAATTGTATTAGCAATCGCATAGATCTACGAATCTCATTGTTCAACAGTTACTTTTTTATGGTGATATGCACATGATATTCAACAATTCAACATCAAAATAAAGAACATTGTTGTATGATATATAGCCAAAAAATCTAACTAGCTGTCTACTGACTAAACAAAGGTACATAGATTTTATAACGATGTAACTTTTTTAGTCCGTAAACAGTTAGTTGGTATTTTTGGGCAATATATCATACAACACTATGATTCAATATGAACAGTAGGATTTAACATATTTGTAAAAAATCAACTCTCATTTAATCTGGAACATCATTTAACAGCACAACAGAAGAACACACTGTAACAACCGGATTGAAAGGTTACCTCATGAGATCTGAACGAACACGACATATCATAGAAAGACACCTGACACGAATATAGATATAAGCGATCTTGCAGTCATTAAAGAATTATTCAAAGCAATATTCAACATTAATCAAAATTTTCTCGACAAATATACCAACCAGAACACTTCCATCAGATGTTATTTTAAGACATCATTAGTAGTTTGGACAGGCTGAGCCTTGTGCAATGCCATAGTATGAATAAAGAATACTATGATTAAGGACCATCATTGTTGATACTTTATACCAATATATAATTGGTTAGGTTTCAATTCATTACTAAAACGTCAGAGATAAATGTTTACCTAATTAATTGATAACCTGTAAGAATAAGTTTGCTTTTTACATGTTTTATATATATTTACGGGACTCTGTAACCAACATCTCCGTAAATGATTGTGATACATAAACACTTGTTCGTGTTGTTTTGTTTCTTTGGACAATTTGCCATTATCATTTGGTGTACAGGAAAAATTGCAAACATTACAAGTATTCAGATATGTTACCGTGCATAAGCAAACATGTTATAACTCGGTAAACTTATTAATGCGATCCTATTTACGTATATTTACTAAATTATATGCAAAGGATCTCATTATTATTCCATTAGAGAGTTGACCAAGATCTAGTTTTAATTTAAAAAGTTCATTATTCGGATTCACCAACACTGAACATGTGCTCATCATGAATGACACAAATAAGATGATTCAACATGTATTCCAATAAGGGTGATCATTTAAGCTTAAAATGAGTTTTTAAAACGAAAAAAACAAGTTGCTTTAAAATTTTTGTTGATATTAATAATAGTTGTGGTATGACTATTGGAACTGTGAATGTTTAGCAATTGACAAAATTAAACTATTTATAGAAAGATTATGCTGTGTCACAAATGTATATTGCAAGCATTAGTTATAATGGAAATGAACACTGACATACTCTATACATAGTCATTACTACTTTACGTATTGTTAGTGTATACTGTTCTAACTAAATATTGAGATGTCTCCGAATTGTTTTTGGAGAATACGCAGCTAGTGTACCGGACTGACATTCCTTTATTTCAAAATGATTTGAACAATAGATATTGCAAACTTGATGTAGATTGGCCGTGAGTTACACCTATACTATAAAACGTAGATAACGTAGTAGTGAAATAGTAAAGTTTTCTCTGTCAACACCTGCAACCATCTCAAACCACAAATACGTAGAAAGTAAAATCACACAAATACCGAACTCCGAGGAACATTCAGAACGGAAAGTCTCTAATCAAACGAAACCAAAAGATTAATTATATCAAACGAATGGACAACAACTGTCATATTCCTGACTTGGAACAGGCGTTTTCGTATGTAGAAAATGGTTGATTGATACCGGTTTTATAGCTAGCTAAACCTCTGACTTGAATGACAGTCGCATGTATTTATTGACAGCGATATGTGAACAAAATACCGTTGTTAAAATTCATCTGGACTAAATGCACCAATGAATCTTCATAAACTTATTCCACAAACAAACACAACACTTCCTAATCTAGTTACAGATCACGTAATCATTTCGCCATTTTGATCTACGCCCACAAATTATGGCAAAATGATATTTTACACTGTTTTATGAATTGAGTAAATATGCATCATTTTTTTTTAACGTACAGAAATAACTTCCGGTGCAATGGCTGCGCCAACGATTTTAACATGCTAGAGCAAATTCAATTCAATTGTGGCCTGAAACCCACAATATGAAGCTACAAAGTAAAAGTATCCAACAAAACAAAAATATGAATATGGAAATTTAACAAAAATCTAAATTTAACGTTTGAAATGCCATCAATTGGAAAAGACAGCCAAAACCCCCATACCACGACGGACACGAGGTCAAAAACAGGGGCAACAACAATTAAAAACACAATAGGATCAAATCAAGCAACATTTGAACTAAAAAATGATAATATATATCAATGGAGACGAGCCCTTTTAATTCTTTACTTCAAAATTCTTGGAAGTCATGAAAAAGCAAAAGTTGAATGGGATGACTTTGACCAGAAATCGAAACTGATAGAAATTACTGATGATAAACATGCATTTACAAATAAAATCCCAAAGAAAGAATTATTCAAATCAGCAGTGCCGATTAAATTGGATGAACAGAAACTATGTGTGATCACTATTTACTATACAACCAAAAAAGCCACTATCCAGGGTCAGGGGACAAATGAATGGTTACAGTCTGAATTTAAAGTCATAAATGAAACAATCAATAAAATTAAAGAGAGAAAACAGAAAGGGAACCTCTTTTGTGATGCAGATACAATTTTTGGTGAATTCAAATTTAGGAAGAATGAACTTATTGATATAGAATCTCCAGATGACCTGGAACCAATAGCCGAACGTGTACATGCCCATAAAGATATAAATGGTATTTAAAAGGTACATGTACCTTCAGAAACTGAAACACAAAATGAAACATTCAAACCAAATACATCTGTCCTAAACAACCAAGAGGAAAATGATCAAGCTAAGATAAAGATTTTTGAACTTGAAAAGATTAGGTCCGAACAAACTCGTCACAAAGAGGAGATAACTCAAATGAAAACAACAATACATGACCTAGAAATTTAGCTTGTGAAAAAAGACTCCGAATTACAAGCAGTACATAATCTATGTACGAACTTGCAAACTAACTTAAACAAAGATAGAAATCATGAATGAACAAATTGGCAAAGAAAAATCATTGAAAATAAAAAAGAATGAGGATAGATTGAAAGAAATGGCAAATGAGAGAAATCAAGAAATCAAGAAATCCAACGAGTTGTCAAAATGGAACAAAACATAAAAGACTTGCAACATAAAATTGAAAAAGAAGCAGAAGAACGCGTAGAGGACCAAACCTTTCATGCAGAGACGAAAACCAAAAATACAAAAGTGCATGTAGAAAGTGCTGTAGAAGATAATTACACACAAACCGAAAGAATATCTGAAAAGAAAAACAGTGAGAAAAATGAGCCTGAGAGAAGCAATAATAATATAAAATCTAATGCCGGTGTGAGAAATTCAACTTTAAGAAAGGAAAACAGCCACCACATGGATCCCTATGATTTATTGATACTAGGCTCTTCGATTATCAAAGACATTGACAGGAAAAGATTGTACAAAAATAGAAAAGTTAAAGTTATCACTCTACACGACAAAACAGTGTTTGGAGCAATTCAGTATATCAAATCGTTCAGAGATAAAGCAAAGCATATAATGTTCAAATAGGCTCCAATGATATAGAACAGAATACACCGGACGAGGTTATCGAAGAAATAGAAGAACTAGTCAGAGTGACACAACGATATAACCCAGATGCACCAATCACTTTTGGTGAAATACTGCCACGTTTTTTGAGTGACAGATATTATGTTAAATTTTTAAATGAACACCGCCTTATTTTTAATGTTCAATTGTATGAATTATGTAAAGATTTAGATTTACGTTTTGTAAGGTATGGATTCATTCAGCCTGATTATTTTGTAGATGAAATTCATACTAAAGGTCATGGCATTCTAATTATGGTCATGTCCATTAAAAGAGTACTCAATACACTACTAAATGTAAAGTTATGGGAAAACAATAAATATAACACAAAAACAAATCCTGTAAGAAACAATGGTATACCTAATTATCAAATACCAAATTCAATGACAAACAGAAAGCAGAGAGATCAGCAAGCTTTTGAGCAAAAATCACATTTTAATAACCCTATACATGTAGGGAGTGAAAGTGCTATCAATGGCAGAAATAAAATTGTAAATATGATGAAACTCATGTTAGAGGAAATGAGAACAGGTCAGTGGTAAATATGTCTGAATGTTTAGAAGAAAAATGTATAGTTTATTGATATATTGCTTACTGGTATATGTTTACTGCCATATGTACTTTTCATATGTTCTGATTACAAACTGATTTTTTTTAGGTCAGTGGTAAATATGTCTGAATGATTAGAAGAAAAATGTATAGTTTATTGATAAATTGCCTACTGGTATATGTTTACCACCATATGGACTTCTAATATGTTCTGATTACAAACTGATTTTTATATATATAGAACTCAAGGACAAATGGGTGGTGAAAAATTAAATTCAAAAGAAAACTTTTTTTTTTTTTTTTTTTTTTTTTTTTTATATGTTCAAAGTGTGACTAGAAATAAAAGACAATTTTATGACAACTAGGCTATTGTTATATACAACATATAAATTTAAAGTTGTTTATTACATCGAATTGTCTTTTGTATTGATTTTATATAATTAGTACATACTAGTATATATTATATGCAAGGGCTAAAATTAATAAAGAA